>CM052719.1:41603247-41677351 GCA_028551405.1 Uromys caudimaculatus
GTTTTGTTGATTCTTTGTATAGTTCTTTTTGTTTCTACTTGGTTGATTTCAGCCCTGAGTTTGATTATTTCCTGCCTTCTACTCCTCTTGGGTGCATTAGCTTCTTTTTGTTCTAGAGCTTTCAGGTGTGCTGTTAAGCTGCTAGTGTATGCTCTCTCCAGTTTCTTTTTGGAGGCACTCAAAGCTATGAGTTTTCCTCCTAACACTGCTTTCATGTGTCCCATAAGTTTGGGTATGTTGTACATTCATTTTCATTAAATCCATTTGGTTCATAGCATCTGTTAGTTTCACTGTGTCTCTGTTTAGTTTGTGTTTCCAAGATCTGTCCATTGATGATAATGTGGTGTTGAAGTCTCCTACTATTATAGTGTGAGGTGCAATATGTGCTTTGAGCTTTAGTAAAGTTTCTTTTATGAATGTGGGTGTCCTTGCATTTGGAGCATAGATGTTCAGAATTGAGAGTTCTTCTTGGGAGATTTTTCCTTTGATGATTATGAAGTGTCCTTCTTTATGTTTTTGATGACTTTTGCGTGAAAGTCGATTTTATCGGATATTAGAATGGCTACTCCAGCCTGTTTCTTGGGACCATTTGCCTGGAAAATTGTTTTCCAGCCCTTTACTCAGAGATAGTGTTTGTCTTTATCACAGTGGTGTGTTTCCTGAATGCAGCAAAGTGCTGGGTCTTCTTTATGGATCCAGTCTGTCAGTCTATCTCTTTTTATTTGGGAATTGAGTCCATTGATGTTAAGAGATATTAAGGAATAGTGATTGTTGCTTCCTGTTATTTTCAATGTTATTTTTATGTTTGTGTGGCTATCTTTTTTTGAGTTTGTTGAAATATTACTATCTTGCTTTTTCTAGGGTGTAGTTTCCCTCCTTGAGTTAACGTTTACCATCTATTATCCTTTGTAGGATTGGGTTTGTGGAAACATATTGTGTAAATTTGGTTTTGTCATAGAATATTTTGATTTCACCATCTATGTTAATTGAGAGTTTTGTTGGGTATAGCAGCCTGGGCTGGCAGTTGTGTTCTCTTAGGGTCTGTATGAGTTCTGCCCAGGATCTTCTAGCTTTCATAGTCTATGGTGAGAAATCTGGTGTAATTCTGATAGGTCTGCCTTTATATGTTACTTGACCTTTTTCCCTTACTGCTTTTAATATTCTTTTCTTGTTTTGTGTATTTAGTGTTTTCACTATAATGTGACTTGAGGAATTTCTTTTCTGGTCCAATCTATTTGGAGTTCTGTAAGCTTCTTGTATATTTATGTTCATCTCCTTCTTTAGGTTAGGGAAGTTTTCTTCTATAATTTTGTTGAAGATATTTACTGATCCTTTAAGTTTGGAATCTTCACTTCCTCTATACCTAATATCCTTAGGTTCTGTCTTCTCATTGTGTCCTGGGTTTCATGGATGTTTGGGTTAGGAGCCTTTTGCATTTAGCATTTTATTTGACTGTTGTGTCAATGTTTTCTATGGTATCTTCTGCACCTGAGATTCTCTCTTCTATCTCTTGTATTCTGTTGGTGATGCTTGCATCAATGACTCCTGATCTCTTTCTAACAAAGCGTTGTCTCCCTTGGTGATTTCTTTATTGTTTCTATTTCTACTTTTAGTTCCTGGATGGTTTTGTTCATTTCCTTCTTCTGTTTGATTGTGTTTTCCTGTATTTCTGTCTGTTTGATCATGTTTATATTACTCATCCAAACTGAATTATTTTACTTCTATAGGCAAAACATATACAATTAGTGTTTGTACCTGTGTTGATAAATTAATTTGTTTTTATACAAATATTACTGATTACTATATTATCTGAAAACTCGTAGTTATATGATTAATAGTGGGTATGACCACAGGTTATGATATCAAGTTAACAATTTTATTAGAAACAGGGTGTGTGGCTGGAAGATAGCTCACTCAATACATTGGATACCTTGCAGCTAGATGACCTTGAGTTCAGATTTCCAATATAAGATAAGAATCAAGGCACAGCAGAACAACTGTAAGCCCAGTGATGGGTAGAAGGGAAAAAATGTGAGCTTCCTTGAAGCTTCTGCCAGATAGCCTCGCCTACAGTATAAAGAAAAGTTCTAGACCAATGAGAACTGTCTTCATCAAAAGTAAAACCAACATCTGAAGTTGTACTCTGACTTGCACACCCATGTTTGTATGGGCACAACTGCACACATATATGTATTTGTACATACATGAATTGTTTTAAGTGAGCCTCCATGATTATGTCAATATATGGAACTGTTTGTGAATTCCTTTTTTAAAAATAAGGTTATTTTATTTATTTGCATTTCAAATGTTGGCATCCTTTCTGATCTCCCCTCCGCAAATCCCCCTATCCCATCCCCCATCCCATTTGCCTCTAAGAGAGTGTTTCCCCAACCACCTACACACTCCTGCCTCACTCTACTAGCATTCCCCTATGCTGGGGAAACAAGCCTCTACAGGATCAAGGACCTCCCCTCCCATTGATGCCAGATAAGACAATCCTCTGCTGAATATGTAGCTGGGGTCATGGACCATCCATGTATACTTTTTTTGTTGGTGGCTTAGTCTCTGGGAGCTCTGGAGGATCCAGTTAGTTTTATGTCAGGACCATATATATTTAGAATACAATGTAATTTTCTCAGCAGCATGTAAGGTATGCACATGAATGTCCCAACATTGTACTAAATACTAGAAAGTGCTTTGGTGAGAGCTTCCACATGGATAAAATTATCCATGAGTAATCTTTATTGGCTGAAAGGAGCATGGGTCCTTTCTTGATACATAGATTACATTTATTTTCTAAGAGCAGTTTTAAACATGTAAATTTGGCTTATTATAAATTGGGTTTTCTATATAATAAAACTCATAATAGATATTAAACTCCTTAAAAATTCATAGTGAATGATGAAGCAACATTCCACATCCTGTGACTGACACTAGTTGCCATGGTAGCACATAACAAGTCACTTAGACTCCATGACCTTATTTTTCTATTTGCAATGTTGAAGAGTCAGTCTAGACTTCCATATTAATTTTACTCACGTTCTCTAATCGAGTATTTTCAAGAATTATACAATAATAATATATTCTTTTTATTATACACAGTTTATCATATTTTAAATAAAATAAGCATTTTGTAATTCAATATTATTCAAAGCAGCCTATCTTAACAGAGACTTTCAGTTACCTGATAGAGCATACGCATAAATTATATTAAAACACAAAGGGAAGATTCACTAGAAAAAAAGGATCGTTCATATTTTATAAATTTATTATGCTTTATTTTTCCACTTTTCTTTCTCTTTCACATGAATTCTTCTCCCAAAGCTTATTATTATCATAATTATGATAAGAATGATCAAGTGAAGAGAAAATATATAATACATGTATACAAGCTTAAATATTTCTTTCATCCCAGTATATTTCAGCTTATTGTCCTCTTAGATGAAGAAAAGGAACATATTTTATAAGCAACGAACGGACTCTTGTTGCAAAGATCTCCACCCACAACATGTGCTGGTCTTCTTTTTTAGGTGAAGGCTTTCATAAACAGTCACTAATAGGACTATACTCTTTAACCCTTTGCCTCAGGAATTTTACTTCTTTTTTTTTTTTTTTAATTTAAGAAACTGAGTTAATTTTAATCCAGTGATTTCCAAGTTGGAGAATTGAACATTCCTACACCACATTTATCTCCAAAGGCATATGCTTTTGAAGTGAAAGAAGCTAAAACACAGAGGCTTTGCTATTTTTGATAAAAAGAAGCTTATACGTATAATATCCAAGGAATGGACAAGAGCATCAGGATTGTGATACTCCCAGCATTCTGGTTATTTTACAGATTTAAGGAAATGCCTTTCATTCAGTCTCAGAAAATTTCATTAATGTGCTAGTCCCTTTATTTTGCTGCCGAAATTGTTGGCAGATAATAATTGGGTCACTCTATTGAAATGCCCCTTGTAAGCTCAGAATTCTCTGTGTTGGTTTCTATGACAACCATAGTGGTCGATTAAACATGCTCAGAAATTGGGAACCTGGGCTTCCTAGAAGCCGTTAACTATATGGAGAATAGAACATTGTCTTAATAATGTTAAATTGGCCAGAAATTTTAAATTTTTTTCTTTAAAGGCATCATTATGTAATTATTTATGCATCATTAATAAGCTAAACTTTTAACAAATATAAAGATAGATGCTTAAAATCTCACTTAAATGATTACAAAATACAGATTAATTTTAAGTTAACTCAAAGGGCACAAGAGTTATGAAACAGCACTAACAGCGTTAAGTAGCTCTTTGTAGTTATTGATAATATTAGTCAATGCAAATATCCTGGCTCTTTCCCATTTGAAATTATTCTGTGCAATGAACGGCAGATGATATCTGCAGATGGCACACAGGCATACTGGCACTCAGGCAGAACCTTTGCTGGCCAGTAGCTCCCCAGCCAGGTTGTGAGACTCAGAAGATAGCAAATAGGTAGATCATTAGAGAAACAGAGTGCTGGGTTGAAATTGAAAATGTGACACATATGTGTAATTTTTCTTTGGCTTAATTCCACGTCCTTGGCTTATACATAAGTATTAAGATAAGATAAAGGAAATCTTGGAAGGTAATAATTTAAGCAAGTGATTCCAGCCATATGTAACACAGTCCACATTTTTGTCATTCCCTTTCTGTGATTTCTAAGACCTTACTGAAATGGGGTAGGAGGAGAAATTCTCCATTTTGCATTTATCTGTTTTAGAAAGAAGTCTCCTTGTGTCTGGTGGAGAAAAGACCAAAGACAAGAAGTGAATATAAGAGATTTACTAATTTAGTTTTGGTGTAGAAGCCAAGAAAATTGGTATGTGTGATAAATCAAGGGAGCATATTTAATTTGATTCTCTTTCACTAATACGGCTATTAAAACTCGAGTACAGCTGCTTTCAATTGTAATAAGCAGATTATGGATATCAGCTCTGAAAATATTTTTGAGATATTCCAAGTTGTTTTCTTTTTTTAACAAAAATTTGATGTTAAAATTAAGAACTAGGGTCAATTTTAGCTGTTTCTGATAGGCTAGCCTAAAGCATCACCTTTCTAGAAAAAGGAAATTAACTGTATAGGATTAAGGAACTAATTAGGGACAGGTCTTGTTCTAAAGCCCTGGGGGACCTCGATCAGATGCAGTTCTTATATGATGTCAGGATTAGATGTCTTCTAAACCCACTTCCAGCCTTGATGCAGGCACAACATGACACAACTAGTTTAAGGAGATGTTCACTTAACATAAATGTAACCTATCTTCTTCTTGGTTCTGATGAGTTTTATATAGATAGTCCTCATTTATTTTTGGTCATGCTCCTTGGCAGTAGCTAACTTATTACTGTATACATTAATTTTTGTTTGTTTTCAATTATGCTACATCTGTACTTAATATTTTATTATATTTAAGTCAAACAAGAGTTACAGAAAGATGAATGGAGTTGAGTACTTGACTTTCATTGGATTAGATTGAAAAATAAATATATCTGAAACTAAATCTTGCCTGTAGCAATATGAAATGCTGTGCAAGATTTTATTTTTCTTCTATGGAGATCACTAACATTAATGAGCACAGTTGATATTCACATAGTGTGAATTAAGGAATTCAGAGATATGTTATTGAATTTTCTAGATTGGGGACAAATATTTCTTTTCTGTTGGTTGTACATCTACCATGACCTTGATTAAAGTTTTCTCTTTATTAACTGAAAATTGTTATATTTTCAAATTTTCTACTGTCGTCTGTCCAGTCCTAATGGGGACATTAATATCATACCCACTCCTTCCAAGGCTTAGGGATTGTGGAAAATAGGGGGAAATATTGTAAGAACTAGAAGTGATTTGTGGATGATAAGAAGGAAATAGCCTTGTCTAGCTCCAGTGGGACCTTTGCACACACGAACTCACAGCAACTGTGACAGCATGTACAAGCTCAAAGCAGACAAATTTCACAGCTTAGAGAGAGGAGGTAATCTGAAGTTCAATTTCCCTCAGCTGAAGAGTTATTGGCATTTTATAGCAACTGTGTGAGTCCATTTGATAGATCTATGTTCTAGTGGACTGTCATATACCTAAAAAATATAGATTGAATTAATTAAAATTAATGGGTTCTTCCAAAAAAGGGGGGGGAATAAAGAGGACTCAAAGTTGAGTGGGTAGGGAAGGTTATATCATCACAGGTGTGGAAAGTACTGACATGAAATAAAAAACTACTTCCAAAGAGAGTGGTTCAAGATAATATTTTAAATTCTCATGCTCATGTGATATAGCTCACTCATTCCTCTTCTCCATGTAACCTTAGCTGTAAGATAACTGAACATGTATAGCTACTTGGGCTGTTTACTAGGTTGGGATATCTAAGGAGTCTCCAGTAATATTGGTTGGTGATGCAGTTCAACTTAGCCTGTGATAGAACATCCATATGTGACTTCTGATGGGACTTTGGATTCTCCAAGGATAGAGTCTAGATAACATTTCCAGAGCAATGCTCTTAGAGACTCAGGGAACTACTCCTAGGTTTCTTACTATGTGACTTTAGAGATTCAAGACAGTTACTTATACCACATTGCATTTGCAAAGACAAGTCCTGAAAGCCTGTGTGCATTCAAGAGAACAAGAGTTAGAAACTTTTCAGTTTTAATTTAAGGTAATGGACATAATGCATACATTATGAGTTATGAGTGGTAGATCCATAACTGAAGATTATTTGAGAGTAGATCATCTTGACACTTATATTTAGCTATTTTTAAATTTTTAAAGTAAAGGCGATATATTTATACAGATTTCTGTAACTTAGACTTGTAGGTGACCAATACAAAAGGGAAGACTCTGTAATCTTTCATTATAACCATTACTGTTCCATTCTCTTACAATATTGTTCTTGACTCAGTGGTTAAAGTGCTTGCTGCTCTTGCAAAGGGACCAGGGTTTAGTTGAAAGCTCAATGCCACCAGGGGATGCAATGCCTTGTTGTAGCCTTTCTAAGTACATGTACACATGTGCTCGTTTTTACTTACAGATTATAAACACACACTAAATACAACCTCAAGAAAAGTATATCGGAGACCTGAATGTAACCAGACATGAATTGATTTTACTTAATATGGTAGCAATAAAAAAAATGTATGTGCTCATGTTACAAAAGTAGTTAGTGAATAGTCTCCATATAGTATATTAGTTAAAATGATTACACCATGTATTCAAATGATAACAAAGTTTAGTTATTTTAGCAGTTTTAGCAACTATTCATAGATCAATTCTATGTTCCATATGTATTGTATTATGTACAACATTTTGGAATGGAAACTGTTTTAATGTATGAATAATTTATCTATGACTCCCATACTTACATAAGTGCAAAGTACACATTTTTGTACATGTTACATATTTTTGCAAATAGATTTCATTTTGCAGAATAAAATACTCTGTCTTGCTTGACTTTTCCTTCTCCTACTGAAATATTTGTAACTAATTATGTAGAATTGATAACATAACTATATGTTTTTATAAATTTGCTATGTTCTGCACCAAGAGTCCAACAAGAACACAAGGATAAACAAAGCACATGACTTGGGAAAGTAAGAAAACATGGCTGAGAGGTTGGCCATCACAGGATTTCAGTTCATTCAGTCCTGAGATACTAATAGCTGAGGATTAGTGGGCAGTTACAGTATTAAGAGGTCCCAGACACTTTAACTTCCAACCTGGTGTGATGATTCCTGCTTATACTTGTTTCTGACATTGTCATGCCACCCACTATAATATGATACAAAGCATCCATGGGAGACCCTTGTTGAAAGCCAACACCATGGTAATTTGTACTTCCGATCTACAAACTGTGAGCCAACTAAAGCTTATTTTCTTAAAACTTACTCAGTTTCATGTACTTAATGACAGCTACAAAATCTAGATCATAGCTTCTCCTTCCTCCTCTCCTCCTCTTACCTCACCTCCAAGCCTTTCTCTAGACCTCTCTTTCTCTTTAGAAAAGGCTTAGTAAAAGGGAGGCTTCCTATGGAGAGCAACCTGCCTTGGCATATCTAGATGCAGTAGGACTAGGTTCATCTTCTCCTATTGTGGCTAGTCAAGTTAGCCCAGTTAGGGGAAAAGGATTCAAAGACAAGCAACAGAGTCAGATACAGCCCCTCCTCCTGCTGCTAGGAGTCCTACATCAAGATTCAGCTGCAGAATTGTTACTTATATGCCTAGGGTCTGTCTCACATATGTTGTCTGTTTGGTGTTTCAGTCTCTGTGGGCCTCTATGGGCCTATGGTAGTTGATTCTGTATTTTCTTGTGGTACCCTTGACTTGTCTGTCACTTTCAATCCTTTGCCCTCATCTTCCATAGAATTCCCCAAATTCCACCTACTGTTTAGCTGTGGCTCTCTGCATCTGTTTCTATCAATTGCTGGGTGAAGTCTCAGATGAAAGTTATGGTAGGTGGCTTTCTAGATGTGTAGCACTGTATCATTAGTAGTGTCATGGGTGGACTCTCTCTCATGGCATGGGTTTGAAGTTGGCCAGTCACTGGTTGGCCATTCCTTCAATTTATGCTCCATCTTTATCCCTGAACATATTGCTGGCAGAAGAAATTGTAGATCTAAAGTTTTGTGGCTGGGTTGGTGTGCCAGTCCCTTCTTTGGAACTCTCTTCTGGTTACAGGAAGTGGCCATTTCAGGCACCATATCCCACATAGCTAGCAGTCTTAGATAGGGTGGGCCTCATAGATTCCTGGGAGTTTTCAATGTCGAAGGTTTCTAGCTCTTCCAGAGATATACCTCCCTCTCTCATGGATTCCAGTTCTCTCTCCCCATTCTCTCTCCCTTTGTCTCTTCTCTGCCCCCAACCTGATCTCTCCCACTGCCCTTGCCAACCCCTCAACCACCCAGTGTCCTCCTTCCATCAACCCCTGATGTCTACTCAGAGACTGTTTAGGCTTGTTTAAATGTATTTGTTCCATGTCAAATGTGTTTCAAGTACACAAGGATGAACAGGAAACAAAGCAGTGCTGTTTTAATGTATGAACCTCGTTTATGTATGAAGCTCACTCAGTGACTCATCAGAATAAAATACTTTATTTTTCTTACTTCAGACTGTTCTCTTCATGAACTCTGCTGTCATCAGTAAATAACTACATGTTATGACATTTTCCTTGCACTTTCCAGAATGAACTCAACCATAACTTCCTCTGCAGAAAGTTGTTTCTTCTGTCAATTTTGAAGTCATACTTTTCTTTAGTCTTCTTTTAAAACATTACCTTCATACTTCCTTACTGAGAATTTAGGAAGCCCCCTCTGGTTAGAGGAAAGCATATTCCTGTCAGATTGATACTTTACAGCTAATGGCAACACACACACACACACACACGTTATTTTATGTGTTTAATAGAAAAATATTTTAAAACTTGATAGGCACCCTTCCATGTTTGCTTTCATAGCATTTTGTTTCAGATGTAGGTTGGTAGCTTCTAATCTGGAGAACCTGGAGACATGAGGAGATGCAGTTCGGCAGCATTCTCAAGGCAAACACTCATGTATCATGCTCTTTATAAAATACAAACTATGACCCATTGAAAAAGCTCAATGGGTAAACACATTAGCCACCAAGCCTGATGAATTGACTTTGGTCTCCAGAACCCAAAGTGTAGTGGAAAGTGGAACCCTTCATAAGGTGTTCTCAAATACCATGCACATTTTCACCCCCCCCCGATGCCCCCCCACTTGCACATACACACCCCTCCTGTACTTGCACATACATTCCCACACACTAAATGTATGTAAAAATAAAATGAGGGTCTCAATTTTAAAAGCATAACTAACAAAATTGGGAACCTGAGGAATATTAGCCAGTAGCCAGTTAATGGAATGATATACTCTGATTTCCCATGTGCACTTTGGAAATGTCAAGTAATCTTCACAGGATGCAAGGATAAGCCCTAGATACCACAACACTGAAACAAAATAGAATGTGAATGATGGCTTTGAGATATTTTTATTGGGACAGGTGTATTTTCCTATCAGTTAGCTAACAATTGTGCTCATAAAGCTCACAAAAGGTGATATCATAAGAAACAGTTGGATTCACAGTACGAGTGAGTTGAGAAGACAAATGGGTGATGTAGAAGGGAAGAGTAGAGCCAGCTCTCCATCATTTTCACAAACATGGAGAACTCAGTGACCATTGGACCAGTTCCCTAGACCAGACACTAATAGGTTACCATATATAGCATTTAATGTATAATATTTGAATATTTTATACATAAGATATTTGTTTGTAAATAGTGTTACATTTCATAACATATTTTCTTGTGCACATTATTAATGAGATAAAATTAGTTATTTTGGTCACTTGCTTTCATCTACATTTTTATTTTTAATTGTGTCCTTACTAAAGAAATCTTTTTCATTGTATTTTACTGTACAGAATTTTGTAATTATTTGAAATATTTAATCTGGCAGGCACAATATATCTTCCTCCCAACTCCATGACTTCTTATGTTGTTTTTATATAATGTACCTAGTCCAGTTAATGCTGGCAGTATGTGCATGGACTGAGGGTGATCCATCAGGTCATGGGCAATCTACCAGTAACCATTCCTCCAAAGCAAAGTGACTCTCCTTCCCCCAGTAGTCATCAACTGCCAATCGCTCCCTGGCTAGGAGTGTGGCCTCACGAACCCCTCCCCCATCTCTCTGCTGGAATTTGTAATTGGTTTGATCTTGTTCAAGCTTTGTGCAGGTAATCACTGTTCTCATGAGTTCATGTGTGCAATAGCATTGTCATGTCAAGCATTTCACAGCACTCATCTCTATCCTGTAGGCCTTCCGTTCTTTCTGCCCCTTTATCTGAGATATTTCCTGACCCTTGAGGATGGGGAGTTTGATACAGATGTTCCATATACATATGGCTTACTCGCAGTTGCTTATTCTTTGAACAGTTATGTGCCTCTGCATTAACTCCTATTCACTGCAATAAGAAGTATTTTTCAATATCATGAGCAGTACAAATCTATGAATGTAAAGATAAGTATTTAGAAGGCAGTTCCACGATGTGACCATTTAGGAAAACAACATCAACAGGTCATCATCTCCTTGAGCCTGTGACTTCCCTGGCTATATATTTTCTGTGTTACAGTACAGGCAAGAATTCCCAAGACAAGAGAAGTGAGAGATTCAAACCGATTCAAACAGATTTAGCTGTTTGAATAGGTACTGATCTATATGTTAGGTCGGTTTTGTACCAACACCCTATCTAAAGTCTGTAAAATAAAGCATTTCCCTGTGGGGAATTTTTCAAATCTATGTTATTAGCAGGCCCATTTGCATTTAGTCTTAGAGGAGCTATGACCTTGCTCATCACTTAGAAATCCTCTGGGTAGACAGTATCTTCTAGATATCTTCTACATAACTTCTAGATATCTCAAAGTGTCACATCTTCACCGGAAGCCATACAGATATTATGCTTTTGACTAGTATCAGACTCTAGAGTTTCTATCCCTGGTTCTGCACATTTGACAAATTAGTAACCATCAAGCCTGATAATATCTACCTAGCATTCCCATATTCTCACTTATTTTATATTTCTACTACTTTGTCTAAATGTAAATATAAGAGAGTATTTTAAATGCATGAAGAATATTGGTTAAATAATAGGCAATACCAGTGAACTTCAGAAGAGCATATAACTTGTTAGGAATGAAATATTCTATACAGCTGTGTTATAGGAGTAGGGTCTTTTCCTATTCATACATTTGATTTCCCAGCGGTTGCTAATCCTTACCATGCTTCCAAGATCAATGGTGGAATATATTAGAGACTACACAACTTAAAAGATGCTCAGAGATCCCTTGGACACCTGACATTTTTGGAAACTGCTCAAGCTTTGACGTCACGATTTGACACAGTTTGCTCTTTCAGAGTCAGAGCCTGTGCTACCAGTTCCTCACATCACTGCTGGCTAGGCCTTTGTTTGGTAGCCAAGTCGCATGATACATTTACTCTTACTGTCAGTTACAAGAAAAAGGCACATTGGCCTAATATTCCACAGAATTTACATATAAATGGACTTAGCACAGGGGATAAAGTCCCTTCAAAGTGAGACACTTTTAAGATAGGTTCTCAGTACATTATTGAATGGAAATCTAATCTGAGAAAGTCTCATTGAACCTCTTACCACAGACTACTTTGAAAAAGTATTTTCTGATCAACATGTCACTGTCGTTATTTCTAATGTCCCTTTAGAGAGAACATTTTGGTTTCAATGTCTAGCAGTTTTCATGATAAGTTTACAAACCACAAATTAGTAGCCATGGTGGCCATTCTGTATCCCTGCCTTTCTGCAACCTGAAGCTTTCCTTTAACCTGATGTCAATTGATTAGTGGTTTCTGTGTTTTTTGTTGTTTTTTTGCATTTTTACTTTTCCTCTGAGTTTTCTCTTTAGTATCCTTGCCGACTATCACTCTGCATTGAATAAGATATAATTCCTTTTGAGCTTTCATTGCAATGGGCTGACTTATGTGTGTGTATCTTAATTTTCTTCAATCTACAGATTCACAGTGAAGAAGAGAAAGAGATATGTTCTTGACATAAGAAACTCTCACTTATTTCAATGAGAAATGTTGTTGAGTGAATTCCCCCATGACATGCTTTATTTTAATTTGCATGGATTTTTTTTTTTATTGCCACAAAATGTTTTGATTTTTGCCTTTTAGTGGTTTTGGAAAGTGATGCACAGCGTTTAGAGGAATACAAGAAAAGACATTTGGAAAAGAACTGCCATAGTTTTTCCCATCCACTCTTCAACTTACCATTTCTCTCACCTGACTTTGAAAATAAAATTTTGACATTGATTCCCGGAGATATGACTCAGTAGTTAAGAGCCAATACTGCTTCTACAGAGAAACCTAGTTCAGTTCACAGCAGATAGCACACAAATGCCTTTACCCTTCTGTTCCAGGTGATCTGACACCTGCTTCTGGCAAACACAGGTACTGCACTCACATATACATACTGACATCCAGACAGACATATATATCAGGATTAAAAATAAATATTGGTCCATTTAGGGGCACAGGATCCACAGGCAAGCTAGAACCCGGCTCGGGGCCAGCCCCTGCTCCAGTTGTTGGACTGGTATGAAGACCAAGCTACTCATGTAACATATGTCCAGGGGGCCTAGTTCCAGCCCATACTTACTCTTTAGTTGGTGATTTTGTCTCTGGGAGCCCCCAGGGGTCCAGGTTAGTAAACTCTGTTGTTCTCCCTGTGTAGTACCCATCCTCTTTGGGTCCCTCAATCCTTACTCTTCTGTAAGACTACCGGGGATCCATCTGATGTTTGGATATGACTCTCTGTATCTCTTTCCATTGGCTGCTGAGTGGAACTTCTTGGAGGACAGTTATGCTACTTTCCTGTCTGCAAGCAAAACAGAATATCATGGGATTGGTTCTTGTTAATGGGATGGGTTTCAATTTGGGGCAGCCATTGGACCAACTTGTCTAGAGGATGTGTCTATTCCCACAGAGACTTGATGGGCAGGGTAGGGCTGTTTATTCTTGAGTGTCACACAGAGGGGAGCTTTCCCCTGTGAGGAAGGTGGAATGAGGGAAGACTTTTCTGAGAGGGGGTACAGGGAGGAAAGAAATAAATATTGGAAACTAAAGAGATATCTGACAATGAATAGTGAGCAACTGAAAATAGGAAGAGTATACAGGGTTTAAATTGGTGGAAAAATCTAGATCTTTAAATAACACACACACACACACATATACATACACATACACACACACACATACACACACACACACACACTCACACACACACACACTCACACACACACACACACACATATATATATGAAACCTTAAAATTCTCTTTTGTTTTGTTAGGCCTGATTTTAGAAAAATATGATTATAGAAATACTGGGTATTTTGTGTTGATTTTTAAGGACATATTGTGAAAGGTGTTGACAAAATATGGTAGGGGTGTGTTTTATTATGCAGAATATGGAAGATTTTTCATTCTGTATTTTAAGGAAAAGAGTTTTTTTCAGTCCTTTCTTCTGCTTGCTCAGGTTCAGCTTTGTCCTTCAGATTTTCTGAGTACTAAAATGAAAGCTCAGGCAAGCCTTTTGTCTGGAGATAACTATAGCTTTTAGACTAGCTGTTGCTGTGTTGCTATAGAAACCATGCAGGATTCTGAGGTAGACAGCGTTTGGTCCAACAATTCACAGTGATACCAAATCAATTTAGTTTCTCTCCCAGTTTTTAATGCATAATTTTTGTTCCTGTTGGTCATTACAAAATATAAATGGAATTTTATTGATTCTTCTACAAGTTATCTAATTTGAACAGATTTAGTACCAAGTATGTATTTAGTATTAGAAGATAATATGATAATATGATAAAATTCACATTTACATATAGGATTTTCCTTTTGTGTATAAAAGAGTTTCAAAATGCAGAGTGTTCTAATGAAAACTGAATAACCATGATAAACATTTAGTATGATGATTAATTCTAGCAGTCCTATTCCCAACACAAGGTGAATTATTGATCAAGAGGGCTCAGGGATTTGAGCCTTAAAAATGTTATTTTACATTTATTAGTTTCCTTGCTTTTATTTGATTTCTAAATACTGAATAATTATGCTTCTCCTTCTTGGTGAATCTTAATTCCTTCTCTCTCTCTCTCTCTCTCTCTCTCTCTCTCCTTTTTAATCTTCCTCTCTCTCTTTTCCTACCCCTATTTTGCTACATATAAAAGGTGGATTGTGGTAAAAATATATACATGTATGAGTGATTATAATGAATATGGAGGGGCCGATGAACGCTCACTGAGAGTCTGTTTGTGAGACTTCTCTGACCTTCAGCCTCGTTCTGTTTTCCGTTTCTTCTCCCTCTGTCAATAAGTAGAAACAAGAAGCTTAAAACTGAGCATGAGAGTCAGGAATGCTGGCCAGTCCACACAGGGATGGTTCAGACTGGGGAGAGCAAACATTTCTTCCTGTGGGATTGGTTGTCATATTCTAGATGAAACCCTGGTGAGATGCGTTGTGTCAATGTGATGCTATTACTATTTTTTTCTTTATCTTAATTTTAATTCTCCCTTAAAATTACAGAATAATGTTAAATGTTGGTAATGGAAACAGAAACTCTACTTTATAAATAAATAAAAGGCACACCATTGTCTTCAGTGGAAGTCTCATTTTAGCTGTATTTTACTTTGAGCTTTTGTAGGTTGAGTCTAAAATCCTGTCTGTCCTGACAATGCTGACCTGACCTGGGAGGTGCAGGTCTTCATTCCCAAACTGCACCGGACCCATCCTGCCTGGCAGAGAGCTTGCTTCACCTGTAACTTTATCTGTATTATAGGTGACATCTAAGACATATGCTTGTTCCAAGTTTATAGTTTCTTCAATTGGCAGAAAGTAGGAGGGCTTTGAATGTTCCTCATTAACCATCCACTCCACACCAGTATTATACCTGTAATTTAATGAATGGCAAATTCCCTGTCTACTGCATACATTTAAGTAAATTCTAACCTTCTAGCTAGGCCATGTACAGCACAAAACCAAAACCTATTGTAAAACTAAAGTATGTTGTTAATAATGGCTGAATCATAAATATAGTTGTATATTTAATTTGACAAGGAGCTATAAGTGATCTATAAAAGATCTATTATTATGAAAACAAAATGAAAAAAAAAGTTCTCTGCTAATATGTTTCCATTTTGGTTGATAAGACTAGACCACAATTACGGCGTGGGTCACTAAGTTTTAAAGGAAGAGCAGTTCTGTCAAGTTTCTGGGTTTGACAAGGGCTTCCTTGTACAGTGCAAGTATTTGATTTGGTTGGCATGCAAACAGTCTTCATGTATAGAGAACACTTTTTCCTGTCCCCCCAGCAGTATCCCCTCCCTACAACATATGTAGCTCTATTCTGCCAAGAGGGGGCCAGATTGTCTTTCAAGAGTTGTTCCATCTGTGGCTTGTGAGCTTTTCTATTCTCTAATTTTTCCTAAAAGAATAGTACATATCTTTAGGAGAATTGATATGGTTCCTGAATATTTAAACCAATATGACTTTATTTCATGGAACTGTGAAAGGCTCTTTGATTATAAGAAGAGAGAAAGAAGTATCACCATATTTTGATATTTACTGTATCTCTTTTTTGTTCTCTGAAAGGCAGTGGCTGAAAGCCAATAGGACTGTCTCATTGGCTCCTGGAAACTGTTGGGATTAGATGGGATACTCAGCTGTAAAAGATGAGTGGGCCACTAATATGCTAACACACAACCAGGAAACATAGGGTGCAGATGGTCTGTGTTGGTGCTAAGTAGGTTAGAGCAATGCAGATCCATTTAACTAAAAATTGATACCTTAAAGCATTCAAATGCAATTGCTTTTGAACAAAGGGAAGGGGGATAGAAAATTGAAGCTGGTGGCCCAAGCTAACTTATTAGTATAAGTTAGAATTGCTTTAACTGGAATCACTCAAGTAATTTAGATTAACATCTTTTTCTATTTTTCTCCCTGGTTTTACTAAGCACCATTTCTCAACAACTTTGGCCTGCTGTTATTCAAATTCAGTTACTTTGGAAATCTTTTCATTTTATTATCCTCAACGGTAAACAGCTAAAGAAAAAAATCAGTAAAATAGTAAGCATGTATAGCATTTAAAAATTAAAAAGTCTTTGTTTTTAAGCCAAAGATAATATTGACATATATTACACACATATACAGAGATAGATACAGAGATAATAAACACACACAACACACACACACTTTAAAGAGTAATATTTGAATTTTACTGTGAAAATACCTAATGAGCTCGTATATTATGGTAAAGCTAGACTGAACAAATAAACCATGAGACATGTAGTAATAAACCAAGTTCAGTAGCAGGAACTGATGGGTTTAGGGTATTTCAAAGGAGAAGCATTATTACTCTAATTGGAATTTTGGAAGCTGATTTGAGGATCACTATGTATATTCCTGAGATAAGTAGGGAATTGACAGATGACGAATTTTTCAGTGACCATGGGACATGAAAATTATTTTTAAAATGTCTAAAACCATAAACTGTAATGCAACAACAATGTTGTTGGGGAGTGAGGACTACACTCATCTATGGATACACAGACAAATGCTTATAATGGTTAGGGTTTGTGCCGGTTTAGTTATGAAGCAGTTTTAAATTCTCCTCCACAATGCATGACTGAACTGACCCTGGGATTTTAAGTTTCCACTAATAGACACAATTTTCCTCTTGTAGAACAGGTCTCAAGGCCCAGGGAAGAGCACATTAATTATCCAATACCAAAATCTTCAACCCTCAAAACACACAGACAAATAGCATTACATAGAATGAGTGTAGAGTTACCATATAAAACAAAATACAATGTATTGTTTTTAATTGGTAATGGGGTGAGTCTGTGCTAAGAATAACTCCCGAATCTCCTCTTTCTCACAAGTAGTTTGGAATGACCACTTCTCAGATTTGAAGACTTCTTAGGAAGAGTTTAATATGCATAATGAAGAAAAAAATACAGCTTAGGGTACGGTATGTTAAGAAACTAGCCAAGCAACAAGAGAGGTGACTCGGTTGTCAAAGCACCAAAGGCCCCAGGTTCAATTTCCTGCACCCGTATGGTGGCTCACAACCATCTACCACTCCATTTCTAGGAGATACGACATCTTCTTCTGTTCTCTTAGGGCACTATACATTTAAAAAAATGTACTCACGTACATGTAGGCAAAACACTCCTGCACATATACAAAACAGTAAAATGTTTTGAGGATTTGTGGATGGCTTCCAGGGTAGCAAGAGTTGGTTTTCTTTAAGGATGCGACTCCTGGTAGGTTGACCATGCTCCACTGATGATCCCATTTCCAAAAGTACACGGACAACAGAAATTGAGACCATGGCTTGTTAAATTAAAAATAGTAAGGGCACTAAGTTCAGTAAATTTACAATGTGAATGGATCTGGGAGAAATTATTTGGATGGCCTGGGGATGAATATGTACAAAATACATTGAATTGTATACTTCAATAGAGTTATCATGAAAAATTTTGAAACTGCATTTTTGTCTCAATAAATTGCCAAGTAATGTTTTATATAGCTGCGTTTTCAGGAAAAGCATGTATTAAAATAATAAAATAATGAACACTACAAAAGTTAATAGTATTAGTTAAGTTCATAATTAAGACATATAAAAGCCCTGTTTTGCTGCTAAATGAAAATCATATTTAATACTTCAGGATTTTTCTCTACCATTGAGTTCTAGTCCCTAGATATATTTGTGTGTATGTGTGTGTGTGTGTGTGTGTGTGTGTATGTGTGTGTGTGTGTATGTGTGTGTGTGTGTATGTGTGTGTGTGTGTGTGTGTGTGTGTGTGTGTGTGTGTGTGTGTGGTGTTATGCAGGTGTAGAGTGCATGTGAAGGCCAAGGCTGGAAATCTGGTGTCTTCCTCTATCACTTTACACTTTATTCCCTATATAGAGATTCCCTGAATTTTGACTAGGCTTCCAGGGCAACCTCAGTATCCACCAGTCTCCACCCAATGCTGGGGATACAGGCATGGCTAGTTTTTCATACGGTGCTGGGAATTCATTTATGTTCTATTTTTTGCAAAGAAAGCATTTTTACCAATTGGCCTATCTTCCCAACCCAGATAAACTACATACATTTATTATGTCCATATTAAAAATGGTAGAGAATTTGATTCATTATGTAAAAGGTGAAGCGAATTTTCATTGGTCATTAAGCAAAATTCATGTTGTATTTAATGGCAATGCTTTTATAAATTGGTCAATATAACATTATTCTTAAAAAAAAACAAGAAAGAACAAGGAGGAAGGGTGAGAAGGGAAGAGGAAATGATGTAATTATATTATAATATCAAAAAAGATTTTTAAAAATGTTTATAATTATAAATAGTAATCCATGGTGCAATTTCAGGAAGGAAATTTGTTTTATATGAGTCAACTGATGCTTATGCAAAAAAGAATTAAAAAATAATTTTAGAAATGGATATAGCTGTGAAATCAATTCCAAACTCACTGCAAAATGTACTGAAAGACCTCGATATTGGTGAAGACATCCTGGCAGCCTCTATGTTTAATGAATTTATTGGGACAGTTTCCATATAATGTTCATCCACTTAGAGTTTAAAACTTGCTAGTCATTATGTATATGGCACCTGCATAACCAGGAAATGAATGTTTGGGACATCACCATTCTCCCAGAAAGTAACTGCCTGCCATCATCATTGCTCTTCCTTTTTCTCAATAACCTTACACTGAAAATATCTATTTTAGAACCGTAACCTATTTTATTTTACTTCATATTCCTGCTGTACCTTTTAAAAGTAAGGCCCCACCTGGCTGATTATGAAGAATGTAACTGCAACCGGAATCCTTTATATCCCTCGAGACAATTGTTCATGTGTTCTTTTAGGTTTTACCCAGTGGGAATTCATTCTCTACAGTATCTTTTCATTCATTCATTTATTTATTTACACTCCAGATTATAGTCCCTTCCTGGTCCACCCTCTGACTGTTTCACATTCCAAACCTGTTCCCCAAATCCCTGTCTCCATGAGGATGTCCCCACTCCCCACTCCCACACCACCAGTTCTTTAGTAGCTTTTTACAGTATTATATCATTTTATATGTATAGGAAGGAATAATTTAAATGCATGGTTAAATATAGAAAAGCTTTCACTGTATAGCAAGCTTCAGATCAACCTGGACCACAGGGTAAGACCCTGTATCCAAACAAAGCCAATTACTTAGCAAATTGTCCTAAGTGACAATAATTGTCCTAAGTGACAACGGGCATGGGATGAATGGGAGAAAACATTTCTACTTGAAGAATCTATACCTTTTTCAGGTATTAAAACTTCATTTTTTGGTAGAGAAGCACTTATTAATGATATTTATTGTGTGTATAGACTAGAAATAATCCTTTGATTTAAATAGTTTGAGTTTTAACTCACACAAAATGCATTTAAAGTACATAGCTAATGCATACCTATACATTTACAAATTTTTATTTCAAAATTTAATCTTTCTTATTCATAATTATGACAAAATAGCTCGAAATATTTAATGAAGGTGCACAGTTACTGAGGGTGTATGTGTATCTGAAATATTGATAGATGATATATTTTAATAAAAGTGCAGCATTAAATTATTATAATATTAATTTTAGTTTCATTGATACATTGAGATCATGTATGTACTCTACTGATTACAATTGGATTTCTGCAATTAAATTATTGAAGTTGCTCTTACTGTATGCTCTTAGTATTGATGTGGAGGCATCCATTTTCCCAACCAATACACGAGATTTTATGTTAGTTAATTTGGAGAACAATAGCATCATATGTTTTTACACAGATTAGGCTGCGGTTACAGACCAGTTGGTAGCATGCTTGCCCAGCATACACAAAGCCATAGATTTATTGATCAGCACCACATAAACCAACCTTGCCAGGCACACCTATGATATAAGTACCCAGAGAGGTGAAGACAGACAAATAAGAAGTTCACTGTCATTATCAGTTATAAAGGAAATTACAAATACAAATTCACACATTTGGCTTTTAAATTTTTGTCTATATTTCATATTCTATTGCCTATGAGATATCTCTCTACTTTTGTATTGCATTGTCTTTTAAGAATTTCACCAGTCTCTATTTTTTCCTGCTCTTAGCTCTATGTCCTGCACTGTAAAATTCCGTGAACTTTTTTATCATGTCTTGCGTCTACCAAGCAAGCCAAATCGTACTAGTTATTTGCAATTCTTGTATTTATTACACCCAAACAAAGCTATCTTTGTCCTGTGGAGACTGATTTCTAAATAGTATCCAAAATCAGTCTGTATTTTCTACTGCTGTGGCCATAACTCCAATCTTACCATTTGTTTACTGGGATATATAATCAATCAATCAATCAATCAATCAATCAATCAATCTCAATCAACCTTTATGTTTCTCCCTTCTTTCTCCTTCCTGCCTTTCTTTTACTCTTTCCAGTCATAATGAGCCCTTCCCCAAGTCCACATGGAAATGCTTTTTGAATTCTTAATGGCTTCTTCTTACCTTTCAACCCATCCTACATTTTCTTGTTCCCACAATTCTACAATCTCTTAATCACCTCTAGTCATTTTACTCAGAACGTGCTACATGGATACAAAGCCCCTAAATATGATGCAATGGACAAAACCCTAGTCCTGTGGGGGCATACAACCTACTCAGTCTGTTTAGTGTTTGTTGTTTGAAAATAAAATAACATTTTTTATAATTTACAGAAAAGTAATCCTAACAATCGATTAAAAATCCATTTTCAATTTTGAAATAAAGACATTTTTATATTTTCTTCACTTGTATCCTTTCTGTCACTCTGATAAAAAACTTTCAACAAATTCAGCTTAGAAAAGGAAAGAGTATATTTGTATTAAGTTTCTAGGTACCACAGTCCACCACTGTGGGAATAAGACAAGTCAAGCTAGAGATGCAAGGCAGGAATTTAAGGAGGAATGATGCTTGTGAGGTGGCTCTCTGGCTCACTCTTGTTTACCAAGCTTTGAATTTTAATTTTTATATATTTTGAGATTAGAATATACACTCTTGATCCCTTCTATTTCCTCCCTCCAAACCTTCCCATGCAACGCCTGTCCATGGGTCTGCTTCAAACTCATGGCTTCTTTTCCTGTGATTGTTATCACACACGTAATGTGTGTGTGAGTGTGTGCATGTGTGTACTTGTGTGTATGTGTATCAAACATTCTTAGACATTCTGAGACCATCTGCATAGAAACGGTAATCCCGTAGAGGGCTGGACCATCTTGCATTAATTAATAATTAATAAGACAATCCCTGAAAGATATGCATGAAGGTCTAATTGCCTTTTTCTTAGCACAGTGTTATCCAATACTCCATATTTTAAGTTCTTCAAAATGCTACTAGTGAGGGTGTGGCTTCAAAATTGCACTTCAGAACTGAAAATCACTTTCCTACTTATAGATAATAACATTAATTTTATGGTTAGTCTTATGAACTAAATTTGGAACCCCAGGATTTTGACTTTGTGGTATACTTGTAATTAAAAAGCATAAAATAAGAATTTATCTTAAGTGTAGCTAAGAATGCTCATTTAATTTTTCCATTTAAAACATTTTTCATTATGCTTATCATAGAAATTCCACCATGTTTTTTTTTATTTTTTTTTATTTTTTTTTTATTTTTGATACTTTATTTACATTTCCGATGATTCCCCTTTTCTTTGGAAACCCTGTGTCCCCTCCCCCTCCCCGCCTCTGTGAGGGAATTCCTCCTCCCACCTACCCGCCCACCCATTCCCATATTCCCACCTTGACATTCCCTTTTACTAGGGCCACTAGCACCCTCAGGCCCAAAGTCCTCTCCTTTCCACCATGTTTTTATGTTATAATTATACTCTTTTATCTTCCTATACCAAGAGATTAAATTCCATTCTATATATTAATCCAAGAATGAAAACTTTCCAATGGAAATATGTTAAACACATTGTTTATACAATATTTAAAGCACAAATTACATCAATTTTTAAAAATTATTTTTATCTATAATCTTATTTTTATTGACTTATTATTGAGTTGTTCATAAAGAAATTGATATTTTGTACATGTTTGTATGTATGAGAAAATGAGAGGAGAGATAAATTGCATTTACTTTAGTGTAGAGCAAAAGAAATAAGAAATAAATTGCTATAATAAATTATAGCTATTATTCCCTATAATTTGATATAAATTATTGGCTATTGATGTTTGGAATAAACATTTTAATAGATGCAGAGTAAATGATTAATTACCTATATACTTTTAGTTTATATAATTTATAACTCTGTTCTTTTTTTCAATTATTATTGTTGAATTATGCATTGTATCTAACCATTTTTTCCTCTCTGTTTTCCTCTGTCTTTGACTTTATTTATGTATAGTTGACAAATATTGTATACTCATATTTAAAACTGTGAATATATTTTCAGTTTCCAGCCTTGTATATAATTCTATCCTTACTTTCAAAACTGTTATTAAATTTTGAAGAAAATAGCTATAAGTTCTGAAAGACAACACAGAAAAACTTGAGATTCTAATGCCTAGAGTTTAATACAGAGCTTGGGAGGGTTATGTCCATTTACATTATGGCTCTGGAATTGGACTAAGTATGTTCATGTTACACAAATAAAAATATAAGTTCAAGATTATACCATCTATAAATAAAATGTCAGAGTTTGAGAAAGCTATTATTCCAAAATGTCCATCTGTTGTAGGGTAGAAGTTACCTTTTAACCATGGTTATCATCAAAAAGGCAAAAGACAAAAGCTGGTGCAAATGTGAAGGGAAGAAACTCTTTACACAGTATTGATTGAAATATTAGTAAGTACATGGCCATTGTAGGAAAGAGTGGGGAGTTTCCTCCAAAGGATTAAACCAAAATTGCAATAAGAATCAACAGTTCCACCATTTCATACATATCCAATGGAAAGGAAATAAGTCGATTGAAGAGCTAGCAATAGTTTTATGTTGATTGCAGCAGCATTTGCAATACACAAAGAAATATAATCAGTTTGAATGTCTACCAGCTTGCTCAAAGTCAATAAAATGAGGCATGCATTCACAGTGGAATAATATTTTATTTACTACATCATAGATGGGATTGGAGGTTAGTATATTAAATGGAATGAACCCGGCATAGCAAATAAGTTCATCATGCTTTCACCCACATATGGAAAGTATAAAAGCTGACTTCACAAACACTGAGAGCAGAAAAGTGACTTACCAGTGTCTAGGTAAAAGATTAGGAGGAAAGGATGGAGAAGGGTTAGTTGATGACTACTAGGTTATAGGTAGGGAGGAGAAATGAGGTCTGGTGTTTTATTTCTCAGTAGAATGAACGTAGATAGTCATATTGTGTTATATGTTTCCAAAAACCATCAATGAAATATTATTAGCGATTTCCTGACAGTTACTTATGAGTGAGGACAGCTCTATTCACTCTAATTTGAACATTATTATTTGAATATAAACATTGGTCATGACATCACATAACACCTCATTAATATTTATAATTTTATGTGCCAATTAAAACCTCAAAAGCGGGAGTAACTTTGTAATCCAGCAGACTGTACTTTACATAGGCCTACTTTAGAAGTCATCCCTTCAACCCCAGGTCCCTAAGCTGTGGGCTGTAACCCCATATGTGTTCCCGTAACTAAATACAATGATCTTGAAAATTTGGCAACAGTGTAAGGATTCTAAACAGTGACCAACATTAATTCAGAATCAAATATATAATGTACCGAAGGCAATTCTGGCTTCACTCCTTTGTGTTCCACTGATTTTCCTATAGCAGTAGTTATGTCCATTTTGTAACTATAAATAACTTTCCAAATCAATCATAAGAAGTAGCCATCTGAAAGTGGATTATGCATTTGCATAGACAGTTCGCCCAAAGACATACACAGATGGCAGAAATGAGCTAAAAAGAAGATGGATGTCAGTTTGTCAAAAGAGTATTCAAAATGCACTTCATATAATTATATCTCATGCATTTTACTTTCATTTGAAATCTGAGGTGAGAACACGCTTACATTTTCTTTGTTCATATATGAAGTTTTGTACCTATGATATCTACTTTATAGTTGTTTTCAAATTAAGATTTGAGCATCTTTCTCATCATCAATGCAAGACATCATTGGACAGTGTTTTTACTTCTTTTATTTTCTAAAGCAAGGTGCTAAAATAATTGGCCTGGTTTTGTTTATTTTAAATTTATATTATTCTCTGTGTATGATTGGTTTTCCTGCTTGTGTATATATGCACTACATGCGTGCCTGATGCCCATGGAGGTCAAAAGAGATCAGCAGTTCCCCTGTACCTAGTGGTATGGAGGGTTGCGAGCTACCATGCAGGTGCTGAGTGTTGAATCCGGTCCTCTGTAAGAGCACAAGTGCTCTTAACTGCTAAACCAACTTTCCATCCTGTTCCTCACATGTGTAGATGTAGAGATCATTTTCAAATGAAGCCTGTTTTCTAGCTAAGGATGTTTGAAAGATGGTGATGTGCAACATTAAATATTAATGATGCTGAAAATCCTCAAGATTGTTGAATCACAGCAGAGGCATAAGGTTACAGATCTAATTCTCAGAGGAATTTAATTTCTGTGGCTCCAACTCTGTGTCCCATATGGGAAATGCAGACATTATGTTTCAGCTCATGGAAATGTTAATGGAATTGATTAAATGGGGCTTTCTGAACTACAGAACATTATGTCTTTAGTTGTTCACACATTGTCAAACATGATACTTTCCTGTCTCAATGTTGGTCTGACAGGCAGCTCTCCCTGTTCCTACAGATGGAACCTTAAAACAGCGTCATAAAGTAAGCTGCTTCCTGACCACAGTCAGGATTTAGTCCTCAAACCCCTTTTATGTTGAGCATAGTTAACAACAGAGAATTGTGTCAGAGTATAGTTCATAAGACAAAAGGTCTCCATCTTTAAGTTGTACTTTCACATAGGACATATGTAAACAAGCTCAACGACTGGGTTCAGGATGCTTCCCTTTGTTATAATGAATTAACATTGGAATTCTTGATACTCAAGGGTGTAAAATCAGCCATTGTCTTTCAGAGGACATGTCTCTTATGGGGCTTTTCTTTGGTCCAATGGATCCTACTTGGTGGAGAATCCATTGCATCATAAAGGAAGGCTCTTTATATTTAATGCTATATCACAGACTAACTCTACTTCCATCAAATGTGGGAGAACTGCGACCAGAAAGAACAGCATGTACAAAGGCAGAGGCTTACAAAAAAACTTGTCTAAATCAGGGAACCCTTGAATGTGCTACACAGTGACAAGCTTAGATTCTGTCCTCAGGGTAACCATAAGGAAAGGAAGGACTCCAAAGAACTTCACAGGGAGGGATTTGACAATGTTCAGTTTTTAAACAGTTATTCAGGACTGATAAGAGAGCACAAATTTAGGAAACGAGGAAAGAAAAAAATGAGATGGAAATAGCACAATATCTATATACCAGAAAGTTAACGATCATTTAGGAAGCACCATTAGGTAAACAGCTTTAATGTGACATACAGGAGATTTAAGAGAAAGTAAGGAGAGAAATTGGGCATACGCTATCATTTTTGGTAAATGGATAGTTCCTATAATCTGAAATACAAAATATTAGGGAAGAGGACACTGACTGTTCTGAGTCCAGAAACTTTTACAAACCATCTAAGCTCTGAACACTACTTAGCTATTATTTCTAGAGCTAACACTTTCCACTGCCACTTATGTCTTATTTTTCACAAAACACATGAATTTTTTTCTCTTTCTTGATCTTGCTCTGATGCTTCAAGACCTTCCACCACCATGCCTGATAAAATGGAAACTGATTTCCGATGAGTTGTACACGTTAATGTCATGTAAATTTTGACTACCTCAGTGACCATTCTATAACCCATATAAAGGTATGTCAGTTTGCTTTTCTCTACATTTAGCATTCCTTTATAGTTCATCCCAAACAAAACGAAACTTAAGTGTTCTTAAACAGATGAATAGACAAAGGAACACACACACACACACACACACACACACACACACACTCATCCTTAAAAAGAAATTCTATAATTTTCATTTATGGAGTTAAAGAATATTGCATTAACAAAAATAAGCAAGACATGAAAATACAGATATTGTTTAAGTGTAGTGAGACACTTAAGCTTACAGAACCAGAGAACTGTGGCTACAGAGGCGAGGAGGTGAGGAGGAAATGGAAGGTGATGGGGAAAGGCACAAAATCTTAGATTAGAAAAATATGTTTTAGATTTTAATTTTAGTGTGTTATGTGACGAAGATAGTGAACGCTAGTGAACTATATAGTTCAAAATTGTTAAGAGTAAATTTCAAACGCCTTTACCTCAAGAGGGATAGGCATTCAACTCGGCTGATGTGGATTATGGACTGTATTCATAAATCATGACTTTGTATGCATACATGGTAAATGCTGGTCTATAGGTAAAATACATTAAAATAAGTACTTAGTAATAAATAAGGATAAAATACTAAATGAGGAAGTTAGGAATACAGAAAACTATACATATAGCAAGTAGTATGTTCTATAATTTAACTCTACATTGCTTTAACAATGTAAAGTTTATATTTGGTTTTGAAATATATAGCAAATAATTTTAAAATGTATTAGTGTGTTGTTCATTATGCTTTAAATAATAATCTACATGGAGATAAATCTTCCTCTGATTAAACATAGAGCATAATATCATATTGTAATCCCTGTAATATCACAGTTTTGTTAATTTGAACATTTAGGAAAAAGTGATAAATATTAACAATTCACCTTTAATGTTTCTATATTTAAGTAGAATGTCATTTTAATTCATGTGTAAATTTTTTCTAATGCATCCTTCTGACAGCTATTTCATAATAATGTCCCCCATAAGTGAGTCCATCGTTAGCTGTTGTAGCAGACCCCTGTATCTATACCATCCCAGTCCTGTGTGGTGCAACTACCAAATACTTTCTTTGACACTGGCACTCATTCCCATGCCTAAAGGACAGTTCTTGAAAACATGAACAATTGATTTTTCTCTGTAAGTAAATGTCTTATTTTGTAACTGCATTTCTATTAAAACTATTTACTAACATTTACCTAGTTGTGAGCTTGTCTTTAAACAAAAGTAAGTTCCTTGGATCTCCTGAGGGTTTGGATGCCTTGGGGCTCAGAGGGTTATGTGCACTTACGTTTTTAAATTGAAAAGAGGGATCCTAAGGGTGACTCTAGATAAAGTCAACAACATAACACACAGGAGGTTGTAAAAGTATGGTTTATTTCAAGATTTTGGATCCTTTAATTGCAGCTTATTGTTGTGAATATAATTTCCAGGAGATACTGATTTTCTTTAAGAGCCATGGTATAAGAATTTGTAATAAAATGTACATGTGAGACACAATGATCCCAAGAGTTCAACCATCTCTTAGATAGACTGATTTCAAACTTCTGGGGAAAATACACCAAAGTGGCGTTGCAATACCGTATGATAATTTTATCTTTAGTTTTTGTGAGGAACCGCCATATTGTTTTGCAACTAACTGAACTAATTTATGATTCCATCAACAACGGACAAGTCTCATCAACACTTGTTATGCCTTTTTAATATAAAAGTCATTGTGACAGGTGTGGAATCCTAGCCTATTGTGGTATTAAATTACATTTCCCCATGATTAGGAATGCTGATCACTTTTTATATGCCTGCCTTTGAAGAACATTGCTCATGACCTCTGCCAAGTTTTAACTTTTTGCTTGTTTGCAATTGAACTGATGTCGCTGTGAATCTTTTGTATTAACTCCTTATTGGATTTACAGCTTTCAAATTACTTTTTACAATCAGTTGGTGGTCTCTACCCATTGTTGTTCCTCTTGATTTTTTTTTTAAATGTTTTACTACGTTAGAATCTGCATGATAAGAGAGTATATGGAGCATTTTGGTAGTTTGACAAAATTATTTCCTTGTCATCTTTCAACGAATAGATTAGCTGCATGCTCACTTCAGTTATTAGACACACACACACACACACACACACACACACACACATACACACACATACATACATGTACTTCAGCTAAGAAGATTGACCTCCTCCTATGGCTAATAGTTAAAATTTTCATAAAATATGCTAAAACCATCATCTAAGTAATGAAAGAATATCTATATCAGGTTTATATGAAGTCAGGTTGGGCAAAGGTTTAAGAATATAAGCACAAAGTCCAAGATGAAAATGAATCTATTAAAGGTCTATTTTCTTCAGATTTCTGTGCTTCCTACCTTCCTGTTTAGCATACCAGGAGCCTGACTATCAGAGCCAAAGACCTTAGAACATTGCCTATAAAAATGCCAAATGGACTTTTGCTTCAGAATTTTTATAATGATTGAGTTCACCATAGCATCTGAATTACATATAACATTTTAAGACATAAACACTGCAATTGCCATCTTAACTGGAAACTTTCTCTCTAAAGAAGATAAACCTCTACATAAGAGAAGCTGAGGAAAAAGGCTTCCTATGGTGGTCCTGTGTAGGTCATTCCTTCTTTTTTTCTCTCTCTATTACCAGTCTAGACTTTATACTTACCTGAATCTGAATATGTGCTTTTTTGGGAAAGCTGATATTTTATGAATTATATGGAAATTTTAGCCTTTGTGTCTGGAACTGCCAAAATGTCCATTTGAGTTCTATAGATGATAAATTCATTCCCTTTTTAAGTTCCTGTTCCTGGTTCTACTGTCCTAACTGGAGCTCCAGTTGTCATTCTTGGGTTATTAATAGTGAAACCTGATTCAGCCTCCAGTCTTATCCCAGTTTAAGGCCATCAATTACACTACACACAGCATGGTTTCTTTCAAATATAAATCTATGTCAGTCTATGCAGAAATAAAACAGAAATTCATTCTCCTGAAGAGGCCTTCCCAGCCTCATCTTGCTCTTCAGAAAACTAAGCTTCTGTCTTTATTCTATGCTATGTACCCCGGCAACCTCTGCTAAGGATGGTGTTTCTGCCAATCTCTCAAATTCCATGAGGGCTTTATGTATCGGAACATTCTTACTCTATGCTAATCTTATTTCTCTAGTGCTTATGGAATTCTCATGTATTCTAGAAAAATATTGATAAAGCATCACCCACCTCTTTAAGGGGATTTCTGTGAACCAAGCAACCTCTCATCTTAGAAAGAGTCTCCGGAGCCTCAGCACAGAAACATGCACTTACTTTTCTACTTCTAAACAAGTCAGTAAAAGCAAAAATGGAAAGTCCTACTTAGATCTGCAATGTCCGTCATCCATCATGGGTTGCTGGTTAGCTTTATGTCAACTTAATACAACCTTAAATTATCTGAGAGAAGGGAATCTAAATTAAGAAAATGCTTACATATGATAGGACTGCAGGAAAACCTACAGGGAATTTTCACAATTAATGATTGATGGGTAGGGACCAGCCATTGTAGGTAGTGCCCTCTCTGGATGGTGGTCCAGGGCTCTATAAGAAAGCAGGCTGAGCAAACCATAAGGAGCAAGCCAGTAGGCAGCACCCCTCCATGGCCTCTGCAACAGCCCATGCCTCCAGGTTTCTGTCCATTTGAGTTCCTGTCCTGACTTTCTTCAGTGATGAACTATGACCAGTAAGTATAGTCCACATCAACTCTTTTCTCCCCAATTTGCTTTTGCCATGATGTTTTATCACAGCTAGGACACATGGCTTGGTTGAGAGCCATTTTACTAGAATGATAAGAAGAAAAAATAGTTGTAGACTAAGAATGACTGTGAAGCAGTTAAACAGCAATGAGATACAGTTGAAAATGTTTATTTAGCAGTTATATTTCTGAACTGTAAATATAGGAAAAACTTAAAGGTTGGTTCTTTCTTTACTTAAACATCTGTTCTTTCTTGTAGGTCATTTACTCATGACATACAGTCATCTTTTGAAAAATACCTTTCATTTATTTCTTGGTGTTATTTCAAATGTGATCTGTTCAGTTTGTTTTTAGAAGTCATCTGAGTTTTGGCATGTTTATAAATACATTCTAAAACCAAAATGTGGTAACATTAATTATAATGAATATATTTTAAATATTCTCTAATGCAAGCTTCTCATCTCTCTCTCTCTCTCTCTCTCTCTCTCTCTGTTTCTCTCTCTCTCTCTATATATATATATGTGTGTGTGTGTGTGTGTGTGTGTGTATATATATATATATATATATATATATATATATATATACATATACAAAGTTTATCAAATCTTCATCTATAGGTATTTGATAAAATCTTTGTGACTGATTATTGTTTAGTTTTAATTTTTATATCCTCAAGAAAATCCATACTCTAGAGGAATAGGAAGACAACGTGAAAGTTTGTATATAAATAAGGGAAATATAAAAATAAATATTACAAATTTTAACTTGTGGCTTCCTGACTCCCTACATTTAACTAAATTTTCTGGAAAAACAACCTCTTCGTCATACAATTCTCTTAGCACACTGTTGATCTCAAAGCATTTACTGCTTGAAAAGCAGATTCAAAGTTCTGGCATATTATATCTGCTTTCAGGTATATATTTATATAACTAAGATTTAATTGAGGAATAAAATGATAGAAATCGAGTCAATTATGCAGACCTGAATTATCAAGTGCCAGGAAATTTCTTTTGTAAAATAGATTTTTCTCATAAAATATATTCTGATTAGCGTTTTCCTCCCCATCTCCCCACCCACCCAACTCTCAATAGAATATAAACACACATCAAAAAATAGTAATAGAGATGAAATAAAATTAAACAGACCAGAATAGGATGAAGCAAGCAAAGTAACAAAAGAAAAGGAGCCAAAGTAAAATCACAAGAAACATGTATAGACTCGAAGACACATGCTTTCCCATACACAGAGGATTATGGCTACTGAACATCTTCAAACTCAGAGTTCTAATAGTTTAAATTATTTTTCATGTGGACTGCTTTCTCAATGTTAACGATTATAACTTCAATGTTTTAGACTATTTAATAGCAAACTGTAACTTTGGAATAACACCAAATCATACTAGATGAACATGACTGAGCATGGTGGTGCACACCTTAATCCCAGGAGGGAATTTAAACTCAGGAGGCAAAGGCAGGTGGACTCTGTCAATTACAAATCAGCTTGGTCTGCATAGTGAGCCCCACGCAAGCAAAGGTTACATAGTGAGACCCTGCCTCAAACAAAGAAACAAAATTAACAAGTTAACATGCTTTTACATAGGCCATCCATTCTTGCAACTTTCAGTTTCATATGTAATGAATTTTCCCCAGCAGAGTTTCAGTAACTCTTATTCTTAATTATAACCAATTTTGGATTGGGAATGTGATATCATGCCACTGCTGTTAGGTATTGGGTGACTTACAAAAAGTTACTTTTAGAAATAGACTTTTCTTTTGTTTTCTTTTCTTTTGATGAAAATCTGGAAGCACTCTTGTCTGATGCTTTATTGAAGAAACCTTCATCTATAAGTATTTGATGAATCTCAGATGATTTATTATTATGTTTAGTCTCTATAGCCTTGGGAAAATATACAAAGTATGTGAAGCAGCATGGGTTTTGGACTTGAGTATGGATTGTAGAATGGCAAACACATCTATCTTGAATTCAGACGAGGGACTTAGAGTAATGAAGGACTTACGTTATCAAATGAAAACTAAAGTAACAGGCTGCCCGATCACTCAGCGTCTTGTCAGCCACAGCTGCAGTGTAAATGTGTGCCGTAGACTTTCACCAAATGCTCTAGTTTCTTAGAACAAGATATGACCACCTCCACAAATTATGTCAGCTTTGTAGTGAAATGTTCTTTTTGCATAAAGCAAAAGCTATTAGGCTTCAAAAATAAGCTGAAAATTTTTAATTACTATTACAAAATCACTTTGACATCCATTTTGCCCATATTGTTATATATCTAAACCCAAACTGAGAAGGTATGTGGGTATAGCAGGGGTGTCAAACACAACTGATATGAAATTTAATAGAATCCCTTCAGCTTAAATTGTCCAGTTCTTAAATTATGAGCATTTATTTCTTTTAGAGAGAGTTACATTTTTAAAAATTGTGTTAGCATTAGATTACTTATTAAAAGCTATTTTTCCATTGTAAGAAATCTTGTAAAAAGGTGCTGTCAGATAGATCGTGGAACCTTCTATCTCTAAGTATTTTATCCCATATTTATATGGATGCTTTTTTGCCCCCTTTTGCTATCTCTTTTGATAATATTCTCATGATCACTGTCAGGAATTAAAGATCTAATAATAAGTGATGGACTGTACATTCTAGTCACACATTCTTAAGGTGCCTGGGAATTGCATTGTGAAAAATCAGGGGATATGGGCAGTATAACAAATGTCACTTGAAAGGTAGGCATGCAGGGGAGATGTACCTCTGACATTAAATCACAGCTTTCTAATTAAGGACTCCTTTTAAATGAGACTGATTATGTTCTATTGCCATCATTTATCCCCAAGTGGTCAAGAACATAATATCAAATGTTTTTATTATGAGATGCTTTTTATAATTTTCATATTGCCTTTAGAATCGACCTAATACATTAATGGCTCATACTTTTTATTATTTTTCCATTAACTTCAAAGCACTTGAAGATATACATTTCTATTATATAATAAAATTTTCACAAAATAAGATACCTGATACCAAAGAAGTATATTAGTTGTTAAGATGATTTAAAATAAAACACTTGAATGTTTGTGATTAAAATAAGAAGAATGATGGGTATATTGTCTGCAGAAGGTATTTTCTTGTCCCTACAGATACAATATTCAGTGACCACTTTGCAAGACTGGTTATGAGAAATGTTAATAAAAAATTATTATTATTATCACTGTACTAGGACCAAACATTTTAATATTGGGTGCTAATGATAAATTCACTTAGTATGTGTCTAAATGTTCTCTACACTACAGAAGAGAGAGTGGGTAGAGACAAAGAGAGAGAGGGAGTAGAGACAAAGGGGAGAGGGAGAGACAAGGAAAATAAAAGCTATGCCAGTACCTGTACTCATTCAAATCCTAAATAAGAGGTCTTTTATTATTTCAGTGTTTATATATTACTAAATTGTTACACATGCAAACAATTAAATATAAAATGTTCTATTATCTGTAATTAAATTAGATGTTCCAAACATGTTACTTCTCTTAAAATATCAACATTTCACTTTTCAAAAATTACTGATGCTAATTTATTTTAAAATACAATACATGAAACTGTGGTTGACTTATGTTTTGAGAATTTAAGATTGTGTTTTTATTCATTCAACTTTGATAAAAAAATTTAATAATATTTACTGTTATTTAAAAGTAATGGTGTTTGATGTAATTTAGTTTCTATGAGCTAGGGAATTGCACATAACACTAATGGCTGCACTATCATTAATGTCCTGAGAGTACAAACCATGTTCTAGAAGCACGAGCCAGGCTAAGCTTCCTGGACGTGTGGTGCGTTAATATCATCTGAAGGCTGAATTAGTTTATAAAAATTAATGATCTGATAAATTTGGAAGTGTCTGATGGCTGTGGAACTCATTTGTTCAAGATTTTAGAACAACGACTTTTACTTTGACTTCTCATTTATTATTTTTATTTAGATTCATTTTACTTTTAAATGTATGTGTGCATATTATGCATGTATGTCTGCGCATGTGCATATGAGTGTGCATGTATATGCCTATGGAAGGCAGAGACATCAGTTTCCCTGGAGCTGGAGTTGTAGGTTGCTATGAGTAGCTACTTGTGGGATCTGGGAATGGAAATTGAAATCTTTTGAAGTCAGTTGAAATCTTGAACTTAGTTGCGTAAGGTTATTGAAGTTTAATTTACACACCTACAAAATGAGAGTAAATAAATATTGAATATGAAATGAATATGAGGTATACACCCTAACATTTTTGTTCACATTTCATCATTACAACTTTTGATGAGACATATTAATGAATTTCAAAGTGTCATGTGGGTGCATGCAAACAGGTAAGTAGTATGTCTATGTGATTTTATATCTGTGCACATGTGTTATTTCATGTTCTCATGTCTATTAATGACCATACGGAATTATCTTGGGATTGCAAACATGTGCTACCACATTTTTTTGTTTGTTGTTTTTTTAAAGATTTATTTATTATGTATACAAGTGCTCTGTCTGCATAGATACCTGCATGCCAGAAGACATAAGATTCAGTTGAGATTCAGTGAACCACCATATACTTGCTGGTAATTAAACTCAGGACCTCTGGAAGAACAGTTAGTGCTCTTAACTGCTGACCCATCATCCCAGCACCGTACCTAGTTTTTAAGTGGTGTTAGCAGTTGAACCATGGGCTACATAGGTATTAAGCAAGGATTATACCAACTGGGTCTTAGCCCCGGCCATATTTATTAATTTTTAAGTTAATGAAGTTTTACCATACAATCAATATTACAAAATCTTGTCTCATTGAGAGTTCAGATAAGGTCAAAACCATACCATGGAGGTTATATTCTGCCCATTCCTCCAAAGGGGTAAGAAGAATTTCCTTACCTGAAAAGATCCACAGAAAACTGTCACCAATGACTTTGTGATGACACATTTCTGATGTATCATTTTCAGATTGTATTCAGTATGTATATTTATGTTATAACCTCACCACCACAGCATGCTAGCCATCTCTCTCTATCTTAACTATGTAGTATGTAACACTTCTGTCTAATACCTTTCATCTTCCATTTTCTCCCTATTTTCTCCTTACTAAAAGCCATATTTCCCACAATAGCAGCAAAAGCACCCGCATTATCTGCTCCCACAATTCCTCTGGCTTCACCTCTTTTATCCTGCATTATCTGCTCCCACAATTCCTCTGGCTTCACCTCTATTATTCTCTGCCTGCTCTTGCCTCCAGAAACAGTGTCTGCCCCCTCTTTCTAAAACGTGTGGCTCAGGGCTTGGTTGGGGTTACTTTATATGCCTTAGGCATTCTTCCCACAGACTGTGCACACACAGCCAGTGGTCCCAAGTCTCATGTTTCTAAGAATGCCCACCTCCACAGGTAGCCAGCCCTCCTACAGAAGGGCTACCCTATCAGGTAATTCCTCCCATCCTCCTTGTCCTGAAGCACTTTGAATGGTTGCCCCCTTTCCTGTTTAGTTTTTTTCATCTTGCATTTAAATATTTAAAGTATTTGTCTAATGTATTGTTACTTGCTGCTAAAGTGTTTACCACACTCCAGGATATGAGATCTGTGCAGTAGGGAAATCTGTGTGTTTCACTGATGTGGTCTGAATGACAGGGACACCACGTAAAATACTGATGAACAGTTAAAAGAACATTAAAAAAATATAGAATTTGACATTTCAGCAGGTTCTCAAACTCAGACCTGTCAGAAAACAACGCCGGTGAATGATAAATGGAGATTTTATAGCTGAGATTATTAAATGTAGGCAATGGAGCTCTTTTCTGGGTTGCTTTAGGCAGTTTCCAGGATAAGAAAAGAGGGTCGCTCCTATATTGCTTCTTCTCTAAAAATATTCTCCTTGATTAAATATAGTTAAAATACAATTTTAGCTAATCAAATAATAATAATATAATAATAATAATTAACAATAACAATCACTTTTCTGTCCTTTAAATATTGCACTATGTCTCTTTTGCTGAATATTGCTAGATATCAGCTAAAGACAAATATTCTTACCATAATAGAAGTCTCACAATTTACATTGCAATAGTAGAGGGGACAGGAATGAAGGAGAACAGAATTCAATAATGATCACTGAAATGTTAAACATAATGAGGAATGAAATGGGAATGAGTTATTAGAAGTCTAGGAACTTAAAGATGTAATTGGTGGGAATCTGCCCTGGAATTATCTGCCCAGAAAACCCTAATTGAACAACACTGGAAGTAAGAAAATGAGCTCTGTAGATACAAGGTACTGCCCCTGGGGTAGAGGTCTGATAGGAACAGAAGCATGAGGTGTGATGCTGGGATGCTGACTAGGAGCTGGTTAGAGGTACAAGGGTCACAGGACTTATGACGGTGTGTTGGGAGTATATTTGTATTTTGGGGTTGTAAATAGGAAAATTGGTAATGTCCTCGTTATACAAAAAAGGAGAAGCAGTATGTATCAACCAGAAATGCTCCTTTTCAATCTGCTCTCATTATGAACTACAATATTTCTCTTGCTTTAAAAATCTGCCAAAATTGAAATTAATAGATTCTCAGCAGGCATATATTTTTTTTCAGTTATTAGAATCATCTCTCTAAAGTCAGTTTCTCTCATCTCACACTTGTAAAAAGAAAATGTCAAAGGCAAACAATGTGTTATAAATAACAGTGAAAATTTTATTTTTGGAAGTTAGTCTTTTAGTAATTTTTGCAATAAAACTTTTCTCTCCTCTTCCACAGAGCCATGTAATTGTTTAATACACTTTTAAGAGAAAATATTTTTCATTATATAAAATTCTACATAAAATGTCTTATTTGGCTTTGTTTTTGCACTTGTGCTCAATGCCACGCATTGCTCATGCTAAACAACTCTTCCACAACTGAGCTACCCCCCAGCCCTATAGCCTTCTCTATCCCCAAACCCAAGAATTTAAAAATGTTCTTCAAACAGCAACAATTTGGAAGGTGGGCTTGGTGATGGATGCCTTTAATCCCAGTGTTCTGGAGACAGAAGCAGGCAGATATTCTGAGTCCAAGGTTAGCCTGGTCTACATGGCAAATTCCAGGTCAGCCATGGCTGCATAGACATTGTATCAGAAATAAAAGGGTCAAGTGTTTTAGTAATTATTGTGATTTTCACATAAATAACTATTTTGATTTTACTGTTAACAGTTAATAAATCTTTCAACAGCAATTTTACATGAGAGTGCCAGCCTTGTTAACTTTGGTAGAAATTTTCACTTGGTCAATTTAACTATTGGGAATATTATTAAAATGTATTTTTGCTGTAACAGCAAAAATGAGAATTCATAGGGTATAGTTTCCTTTCTCTTTATTAGAACATTATATTTTTTGGACAGATGTTTAAAATCAGCTGGGCATTGTTTTCACTGTATTGTGCAGCAACTTAGAGTATTTTGGTAGCATGGCACTTATTTGGTAAAATACAAAAAGGACAAATCCCACCAAGTCATGATTCGATGCTGACCTTGTTAGGATTTCATAAGTGCCCTCTTACATCGATCCTTTCCATGAGAAGACATTTGTTTTGTTTGAAGAATTTGAATGAAACCTATTAAATTAGGGTTAGAAAGAGGAATAATTGCCTGTTTATTTATATCTGTGTCTATATTAAATGTCTTATACAAACTAGATCTATTTGTGTTTTCAAGCACATAAATATGGCTATTTGTAATAAGGGATGATCATTTGTATTCTGCATCTAATTAATGATTTTATTCATGGAAAAAAGCAGTGACAGATGGCATCATTGCATTCATATAGTCAGGGCTTGATTTGTGTATTTGTCTTCAAATACCAAAGTGACACACACCACCAAACACACATACTAAGGACTAGTATTTGCTCCTGTTTTTCAGGTTAGTCAGAATTTCAGACAAGGTGTCGCTCAGTGGTGAAGTGCTTGCCTTCATGTGTGAGGATGTGAGTACCAGAAGAAAGGAAGGAAAGATGTTAGGACAAAGGATGAATATAAGTACTGTAGTCATCTTTCTGATTTTGAACTTCTAAAGTCTATGCTCATTTTACACTCCTAAAATCAGCCCATTTGTTTCTTTTATGGTTTTCATACAGTTTTAATTGGCAAATTCAGTATTTGCCAGCAAATTCAGAATACACACACACACACACACACACACACACACACACACACACACACACACATAAAGTATAGAGTAGGAAGCAATTTCTGGAGAAAGATAAGTTTGATTCATGTTTAGAAAATAGGCATTCAATTACTGTTCATTAGATTATATGCAGCCTTTAGAAAAGAAGTTTGCAGAAAATGGAATTTCTAATATAAAAATGAAATAAACCATAGTTTAAAGCAAATATTGTTACCATTTTAAGTTAAAGATTGATTTTACTGAAAGGATTTTATGTAAGTTAAAACATTTGAAAACTATCAAAGAAGGCTGACTATAATATACAAATAGGAGTTCACAGCATCTTCTCCATAGGAAGCAATCAACTGATGGTGGTTCAGCGTAACAGTTGTTGGATGTTTAGGAGTGAATTAGACACTCTAGGCAAAGTAATTCAGGCCTGTTATTCTAGTACTCAGAAATCAGAGCAAGGATTATTCAACCAAATAGGAGACAACTATGGCTTTCATAGCAAGTTCTAGACCATACAAGACTCCATGGTATGGCCTTCTCTCAAATAATAAAAAAACAGAAAGCAAAATATAAACCATGGAACAGGGAGCTCAGCTTAACTCTCTTTGATAATACTGAGTTCCTGACAGAAACCCAAGTAGAAAACCAAACATTACTGTTGGTCATAATGGCGCCCATGCCAGTATAAAGAAATTGTTGAATTTTAAAAACACATTTTCTGTGAGAGATTGGGCTGGCACACATTTATAATAATAGCACTGGGGAAGCTGAGGTCAGAAAATTCCAAGTTTAAGGCCTAGGATACATAACTATACTCTGTCTCAAAATATAGACAAAATAATTACTATATTTAAATATTTTCATGTTTAACATAATCAAATCAGTCAGAAGGAAAGATTTGTTTCAAATTTGGAAACTGACTCGACAGTTTAATTAATCTCGGGAATGAAGATGTTTGATTCATTGATCATTTTAAAATGTCAAAATGCAGACCAGCACAGAGGGTAAAGGTACTTGTGACTAACCCTGACAAACTGAGTGCGTTCTCCCAGAACCCAACTCTCACACGTTGTCCTCCTACCTGCAAACACACACATACACACACACACACACACACACACACACACACACACACAGAGAGAGAGAGAGAGAGAGAGAGAGAGAGAGAGAGAGAGAGAGAGAGAGAGAGATTAAATATTTTAAAATGTCAAAATATTAGGATTATTTGTGCCAACATTTTAGTGCTATAAATTAAATGCTTTACAAATTTGTGTAAAACAGATCACTTTAGACTTATTTCAAAGTTAATTCTAAAGTCAAAATCAATTATCTTTACTATGTACTCTCAACACATACACGGTGAAGCTGAATATCTACACAAATATGAAAAGTTTATTCTTTCATCTCCATTTTTGGCTTCTCCTACTTTTATAGCCTCTTGGAGTCAGCAGACGTTAGGTTGCCAAGGACCACACACAGCAGTAAGTGATGAGAGAGATGTAGGTGACAAGCCTCCATCAGATAGTTATTCTACCCCAGGGAGGTAAAACTACAGTAACTAATTTCTTTTTAGTAATAACTTAAACCGTTTAAGCAACTTTATTCTCTTTTGCCTTATTTTTTGAGAATCTTCCTTTTGTATAGTAGACTGTTATACAGGAAAGATCTATTTTTACTGCAGGACTATAAGCATCACAAAAAATGAGACATGTCAATCCCACTTACCTGAATGCTGCATGTCCCTAACATGGGTCTCATCCATCAGTAATGTGTCTGGCTTATAACTTCCCTCTGCAATGGAAAGCTTAAGCCTTAGGCAAAACAATTCATATTTCTGTGGCTCAGTTTCCTAAGGCCGTAAAACATAGATAATAGCATAATAATCTTGCCTGGCTGTTGGTTCAATAGATGTTATCATTTCAAAATTCAAATCCTATATAAATGTAAATCTGAGTATTATTTTATAATATTCCTCTGAGACAAATGACATTAACTGTCATTTCCACGAAGAAATGGTGTACAGAAGCTACAATAAGCTTTGGTAGTGTCTGATAATGCAAAGTACAAGGTACAGCTTTCTGGATTTGCACTAATTATAGGATTGTGATAGATTCTGATCAGTGTATTTTCCTTATTTTTAAATACATAGAGTATAATGAGTCAGTTGTTTAGGTAATATTGTTCTCGACAGAAACTTTTATCATGTCTCCAACCTCTTCCCCAGCAGATCATTTAGCTAAGCCTACAGGACAAAGGAAAAAATGAGAAATGAGTGCTGAGGAGTTATTGACATTGATAGCTGCTATAAAAGGGAGAATCAATTTTCTTTATTAGTGAAGTTCCTGGTCAGTTAATTATGGTCCAGTGGAAGGCCACACATTCAAGGAAAAGAAGGAAAGAAAGACAAGGCTAGGCAAGGGGAGGGGAGGGGAGGGGAAGGAAGGGGAAGGAAGAGAATGGAAAGGAAAGAAACAAAAAATATAAAATAAAGAATAGAGAAAGAAAAATGCCCACCATAGGCTCATTTGACCACTTGGCCCCCACTTAGTGACTGTGCTTGGGAAAGTTGCGAAGAATACCCTTGCTGAGGGAAGCATGTCACTGGAGGTGAACGTTGAGAGTACATAGCCTCATCCTGCATTCAGTTTGTGGTCTCAACACTTTGCTCAAAGTTAAATATGGTCTCTCAGCTTCCTGCTCCAGCTGCCTGCTGCCAAGATCTCCCTGACATAAGTCAAAATAAACTCTTTCATCTATGAGTTGCCTTGGTCATGATATCTTAAAGAGAAAACCAACTGATTCATTCATTTACATATATATGTTTATATGCACCTTTTTAAAGGCATGAGGATTGTAGACTTCAAAAATAAAGTAGGGAGCTTAGAATCATGGAGATACTTTGTTAGTCAGTAGATGTAATCTGCATTTTTAAAAATGTGTTGAATAAAGCAAGAGACAAGCAAGATTTTACAAAATATATCATTTATTGGAAATGAACACATATGATAATTCTGGAGACAATATAAGTTTATCCAAAGTAATAATAATGATTGCTTGGGTTCCTGGCTTAATTATTAATAAAACTTCATATTCTTAAAGCTGTTGTGAAATTTGAAGATATAATATGGAAGATATTATACTTATAAAAATCTGGAGGTAAATATGTATCAGAAAAATAGTTTTAGATGTTACAAATTGCTGGCTTAAATTCAGTCACCGTGTGAGTGAATGGCCGATCGAGGATTCTGACTCTCCTGTTCTGAGCCTCCAGCCTGATCTCACCCTGCTTATGCCCAGTCCTATACCAGTGTGCAGCATGATTCATGACACACCTAAAGGAAAGCTAAGAGAGCCTAGTTATATAACCAGATCTGCCAGGTCTCTAAGCCTGACAATTAATTATTGAAGTTTATTAATTTTAGTTATTAATTATTAAACCTTATATGTCATAAATTTATTACTAAAATTCATATGTCCTAGATTCCTTTCATATTTAATTTTCATATACAAATATCCGTGAATTTCTTTTTTTCTTATGTTTATTTTTTTATGTCTCATTTTTATGAGGATCTATGTGCCTCCTTTTGGGGTTTTATTGTTGTTTCTTACTGGTACAGAGGATACAAACATTTGATCCACTTATCTAAAATATAACAGCTTTATAATTATAACAAGTAAATGAAACCATGTTACATGTTACATGTATATTACCATGTATAATATATGTCTCATCCATATGCTACTTACTAATAAGGATTCCTTACAATAGTAGCCAGGAGGGGAATTCAGTAGAAATGGTGTTGAAGTTGAGCAGCAAGGATTTACTGAATATGTATCTTGTGTCACCCACCATTTTCAGATCTGAAGATAGTGTTATGAAATTAAGAAAGCAAGAAATGTTATTAACTTTGGATTACAGACACACATGAACTTGAAACTGTCAGACAAAACTACTGTAGAAACAATATATTGAAAAATGTGGGATAATGAATAGCATGGTGCTAAGCTAAGCATGTTTATAAACCAATTATCAAAAAGTCTGAGTTTTGTAGTCTTGTTAGAATAGCATTAGGGTACATCACGTGAACTTTCCAAATAATTACTACAAATATTATGTTGGGAAAAAAAGAAAGAATAAAAAACATGGCATATGCCAAAGATTTCTCCTCTTCTGCCATGGTAATGAAAGGTTTTAAGTATTTTTATAATTCATTTGGGTGTTTTTTGTTAATTAGTGGTAGAACTTAAATGTATACACATATGTATGTAGACATATATACATACATATGTGTTTGTATTTATATTTATGAAAAATACATATCCTTTCTTTTAATATAGCCATTATATATATACAAATATACTTTCCTTTAATATATCAAATGAAAAAATATATATGTGTGTATGTATTCATGGATCTATGAATGCACACATACATATATCCTTTTCTTTTTTTCTTAATTTTTTTGTATGTGGGTGTGTCTGTGTGAGTATATACTGCTTATAGACAGTACTCATGGATGACAGAGGAGGGTATCTGATCTCATGGAGATGGAGATGCATGTGGTTGCTTTCTTTCTAAAACGATACTGTGTGTCCCTGTTGTCTGGAATAGCAGTGAGAGAACTTAGCCACTGATCAAGTCTTTCTGCCTAGTCAAACAAACCTATATTGACATTTTTAAGGGAAATTTAATTGATGCCTTTTGGGAAAACGATTTTACAAGAAAATTATTTCAATATGTTTGCATGTCTGTGTGTTTTATTTATAATTCTACTAAGGGCTATTTCTAAATACTTAGTCATAATTTAATATCATAATCCTCTTTTGACAGCAATGATAGATCGAATGAGTGAATGAAGGTTTTATTATTAGAAATATTTAAGAAATGAGTGATTTGAAATTGTTTTAGATGCTTTCTGAAATGCATTTGGAAGGTATTATAATACATTAGCAGAAATGAATAAACTGTTGATGAAGAGGTCCTTATACAAGTGGCTAATTGGGTTTTCTAATCAATTAGCTATTAGGCAAAAAGCCATAATAAACCAGACTACGTTGTTAAACATTTTCCCAATAGATTGCTCAATACGCTGGTAAGTGAGGTATTTAATTTTAAAAGCCAGAAACTGTCCTCGGCTCTCTCATATCTGTGAAGACTTAAGGACAGTGAGGGAGAACAGACAGGGGGAATTTGTTACTTTCTTTTTGTATTATTATCCATTAAGTTAAGACTTATACGTCAAGTCTTATAAGTAAATAACTCTCAGCGTGCATTACTGATTTCAAACAAGTTATCTCTCAGGTACACTCACTGAAAACACTACCTGTTGTTTTCCTTTGTTTCAGAAAATGCAGTATTGAGACATTCAACCAAACTTTTTGAATACTGAAATCAGAAGTGATAGGAGACATTTTTTCTTTTTTTTATTTAATTTTATTTAATATTTTTTACAGTCCTGAATTTATCCCCCTATCGGTCCACCCTCTGACTGTTTCACATACCATACCTCCTCTCCCTGTCTCCACAAGGATGTCCCCCCCTCCACCCCCCCCACTCCCTGCCCTACCTGACTTCCCTACTTCCTGGGGACTCTAGCCTCTTGAGGGTTAGGCGCATCTTCTGAGTCCAGACCTCGCAGTCCTCTGCTGTATATGTGTTGGGGGGCTTCATATCATTTGGTGTATGCTGCCTGGTTTTTGATCCAGTGTTTGAGAGATCTCAGGCGTCCAGGTTAATTGAGACTGCTGGTCCTCCTACAGGGTCACCCTGCTCCTCAGCTTCTTCCAGCTTTCCCCTAATTCAACCACAGGGGTCAGCAGCTTCTGTCCATTGGTTGGGTGTAAATATCTGCATCTGACTCTTTCAGCTGCCTGTTGGGTCTTTTGGAGGGCAGTCATGCTAGGTCCTTTTTTGTGAGTACACTATAACCTCAGTAATAGTGTCAGGCCTTGGGGCCTCCCCTTCAACTGGATCCCACTTTGGGCCTGTCTCTTGACCTCCTTTTCCTCAGACTCTTCTCTATTTTTGTCCCTGCAGTTCTTTCAGACAAGAACAATTATGGGTCAGAGTTTTTGACTGTGGGACGGCAACCCCATCTGTCGCTTGATGCCCTGTCTTTCTGATGGAGGTGATCTCTGCAAGTTCCCTCTCTCAGCTGTTCATGAGGTCCAGTGTTCTATTTTGTATATGATCATCACCTTGATGGTCAAGACCAACAATCATAACAATGTTTCTGATTTTTTTACAAATTTAGATAAATTCATTATATCTCATAGATTTTTTTTTTTTTTTCTGTAACCAGAGCATTGTCTTTGGAGTACGCTGAGCAAGATTTTGTATTACTGATGACCACTGTAATGTTCTAATTTTTATACATGCCTTTCCCTCCAGATATTTTGTTTTGGTTTTGTTTTCCTCCTACAAGCATTCCAGAAATACAATCTCTGAGTAGATTTCCAGATTCCATGGTTGGCAAAGCTGAGTGAAGGGAGATCAGTGAGTCTGAAGTCTGGGTTGGGAAATATGGGCATCCCTCAATGCTAGCATTCTAACTCAATCAATAGGCTAATATTGGGCAGACACTGCTATATTGCAAAACTGATCCAAATTCAACTCCAAGAGCTTACTCTTAAAATCCTATGGAAGAGGAGTAAGGGGCTAGGAAGTGGAAGCATCGAACAGTGATGCGAATCCCACATTTCCAACAATAACGTGTTTGTGCTGTGTCTATATTTTTTATCAGATTATCACCTTTTTCCGACAAGAAAGACATGGAAGTCTATTCTGATTCCTTGATATTTCAGCTGAATAATATCCTCTGTCCTTTTTCCTATCTTTATTCTCTCTGGACTCCACTCAGTACTTCTTCTATTGCTTTTAATTTAAACTGTGTCTTCAGTATTCCCGTAAATATTTTACAGTTTAAATGTTTGATAATCATAATATGTTTTATCTTTACGTCAGTTCTGTTTCCCCTTCAGTCCCCTCTATCCCACCGAGTCATATGAACAGACTTATGCATGGCATACATACAATGCCTTGAATGACTCTCAAGGGCACAAGATCATTTGAAAACACAGTGATGTACATGATGCTTATTCCTCTTCCGGTCAGATCTCTACCCCCTTGCCCTATTAACAAATGTGTGCTTCATAATTCACTTTGTTTTATCTTGTGTCCTTCAGAAAATCAACCCTGTTCTCTCTCTCTCTCTCTCTTTTTTTTTTAATAAATGTTGAAAATACATGCAGAAAAGCACTTAGAGAATTTTCAGTCCACTGAGATCATTAATGGTTCAGTGTAGGTTCAGTGCCCATTAACACAAAAGGTTTTTCTAAAACATGTTGATTGACAGCTGGACCCCTAGCTTTCACTTGACCCTGTCAGCCATTCTCCTTAAGAAGTAGCATTATGTTTTTTCCTACATACTAATCACAACATACTACATAATTCATTCTTATAACCTATTATGAAAATGTTTTACAAAAAGAGAATAAATATGTTTAAATTTTATCCTTACTCCTCTGCATTAACTACATAGCCATATCAATTAAATTTCATGACTGAAAAATGGAATATTTCTCAATTGACTCTGGATACTATTACACTGTTCAGTAATCGATGCAGCTTCACTTTCCAGGAATTTTGTGATAATTCTTATAATATTGTTGAAATAGAATCAAAACACCTTTTGCTTTCTTTTCTTTGTGGATATGTCATACCTTATAATGTGAAGTTACCATTTATTTTATGATTTTTGATATTTTTCATATTTAATAATTTAATTCAATTTTACTATATATATATATATATACAGTGATTACAGTTCTTCTTGCTAAAATCAACATATGTGTTATTATCAAAAATATGCAAACATTGAATATTACATAAACTTGACATGGTCAGCTACTTTTTTACATTTTCGTTGTTGACTGTGAACTATAAAAGTTAATTGTCAATAATTTCTCAGGAAATGGTAATAAAATAAATAATATGTAACATTCATCAAATATGAACTGAGTGCCAATCATGCATTTTTTATATATAGTTTCATGTATGGTAAAGGATTCAAAATCAAAAGATACTAAAAAACAAAAATTTACTGCAAAAACAAAACCAAAACCAAAAAAACAACCTCCCCCAAGAAACACAGTTATGCTGCTAATTTCTTTGGGTTTTTTGAATATTTCTTTCATGAGATAATGGAGCGTATTACCCAATGGAGTTAACGAATAATTACGTAAACAATAAGAAGACAGAGTGTCATTAACATGGTGTGTTATGATTGGAGAGATCTTAGCAGTTAAGAACACTTGCTATTTTTGCAGATGACATGAGTTCTGTTCCCAGTCACTACATAGTGCCTCACATCCTTTTCTAACTGCAGTTTCAGGGATTTGCATGTGAGATGCATACATACATACATATATATATATGTGTGTATACTTATATATCCCGTGAATACACACACACATAAACATATATATATACCCACATACAAACAATTTTTTAAAAGAATACAATGTGTTATCTTTAAACACTTCAAACAAAGTACTGTAATATAGAATTGAAAAAAAACAGAGCAGGTCAATATAAATACAATAGGATTCAATTTATAAATGGAATTTTTGACAAGATATTAGCAAAATCTTGTAAGAAGTCAGAGTTAGTTAATTAGCTATCTGCAGGAAGAAAGCCTGCAACAGATCATACAATGTGTAAAGATTCCTATGTGTGTTGGGGGTTGGCTCTGCAGCAAAGATGTCATTGTAGTAGACAAAGGGAGAGGAGTTGAGATCAGAGAGGCAGTGAGGGAGAACATCTGAAGGCTTCCAACGTGGCACGTAAAGATTTGACTGTTGTGAAAAATAGCGAGCTACATCATCGTGAATACCCCACCCACTGCCCAGGCTTGTTTCTGACATCTGACTTCCAATCTAGTTAGGTTTCACTGCCATGGGCATATATTATATGATTAAATACCACACAAAATGAATAGTAGCTTTATAATATTAGTTGTCAATATGTTAATTTCAAATATACCAGGACCAATATCCAATTCCATGTGATTTTTTTTATTCATCATCAGACTCAACATTGTTTTTCTGAATTGAGCCATACATAGCACTCATATTCTTGGGATGCATGCTTCCTAGTCACGAAAGGAACAGGTTATTTCTTTCCCATATATCCCCTGAATTATCCTAATTCTGTTCTGTTTGTGAAATATCTCACATCCTGTAATCTCATATGTGAAAATAAAAGAATCATACATGTATGTATATGTCTGTTTGTATGTGTATATGTATGTATGGGGAAAAGGCAATGAGCAGCTAAAGAATGCTGCTAGCAGGAGAAATAGTCTTCCCCAGGGAAGAGCACAGCAAGTAGTCATCCACTGCCAAATGGTCGGCCTGAAAACAGACATGTAAGTGACATTATGCAGACTAAGTAGGCTTTATTTATGCATTTTAAAAGTAATATTTATACAAATATATTTTAATATATGCACATATATATTTATATACATGTTTGTATATAAATTTATTTATATGTAATTATATATTTATATGGACATTTATATATATTAATTATTGTTTTTACAGAATTAATGAAATGAATTAATGAAACTATTAATGCAATTACAATTAACAATTAGTGAAAAAAGGAAGCCATAAATTTGAAAAACCCCGAGTAGGGGCCTAAGGGTGTTTTGGGAGGGAAAAAGCAGGAGGGGAAAATGATGTAATTGAATTTTAAAATATAAATAATTTAAAGAGAAAAACTGAAAAGCAAAAGAATTCCCTGTTACAAGACTTTCCAATTGTTCTTTGCACAAGAGCTATAAAAAGAGTAAAACTAGCCCCATGTCTTTCAAAGCATTCCAATGCTGTTTGTAAATTAAGGTTTGCTTCTTCAATTTTAAACTAGGGGGGAAATCGCAAAGAAATTTAAGTGGCTGCTAGTTGTTGGAAAAAGGAAATGTAGAATAATCCTAATTTTTTTTTCGGTGATTTCTTTCACCCTCTCTGGGCAACAAATAATGACCAAATGCAACAATTACCTATTTTATGTGTAATATACTTTTAATGTTTCAATTCCATTTTTGTGACTCCAATATATATTAATACCTTAAGAATTTGGGTTGACATGTTGACCTTGATGAGTCCACATTTTGGTGTGTGGAGTTGATCTTTCCTTTCTACACAATAGAATAACCAAAGGAAAACCAAAACAAATGCTAGACACTGTCATTCGGGTCGAGTTAGTCAGTGTTTCCTGTCTTCCTAAGCAAAACTGTTTGGAACGCTGCATACACAGAGATGTGTAAAACATGGCCCCTGGTCTCCAGAGCTATCAATCAAACCAAGCTCTATCTGTTAGTGGTTGTAAGGAATGAATATCTTATTGAATATGTTTGCTTTGTCACATATTCACATAGACAGTTTCTTACCAGCCTTACAGCAATTCTTGTTTTTGCTTCACCATCGCCAGAGGTAGCTTGACAGAGCTGAAAATAAGCTTTGTGTGTATTCATGAAATTCTGGGGATTAGTAACTCGAAATAAAAAGACTTATGCGGAGAGCAGGTTTTCATCCATAGGCTTGAGCTCTCTTAAAGATGTGCCCCTGTGGTGACCAGAATACAAAAACAGCTACCAGGCAGGCTGTAGCAGGTTCACAGGATGTTTTGTAGGGTTCTCAGCTCTTTAAACCTTTCCTTTTCAGCCCACACTGTCTAAGGGTCATATGGAATATGATCAAAAGAAGCAAAAGACATCAAGCATTTGGGGTATGGGATAAATTAGGGGTGAAATTGCAGTAATAAAAAATGGTGCATTTTTCTTTCATGATCACAGCACTCATTCAAATTGTAATAGAAGCAACAAAATGGCAGTCAGAGGCTTAGCTCAGATGAAGCCAACCTTTGCTCCAAATCTTCAAAAAGATAACGTATTAGTTGAATGTGAAAGAACAAGGCATCTGGAAATAGTGCCTTTAATAATCAACGGGAACAGAGTTGTTTAGGAGAGAGAACAAAAATATTATTCTTTTGACGTAAAATGCAATTTAGCTTTCAGAAGCTCTGATGCCTGAAAAAGGACATTTGCCACAGCATCTCTTCCTGGAAGGGCTGCCGTCAGCCTTTCTCGGATTCCAAAGGAGCATAGATAAGTTTCAGGTTCTCACACAGGCAGAAGTGTCAGGAGAAAGAAAAAGGACTTTCCTCTCAACTTACAATGGCAATTTGATTCTAATTGTCCTGAAACAATTATTATATCCACATGTTGAATATCCTCATAATATCATAAAACAAAATAATTAAAAGTTATCTGCAAAATTTATTTTGTTTTCTAGGTATTCGAAGCAATGTTTCAACATAAGAATACTTGAAAATATAGCTTAAATATTTTTGGTCTGGTAGCCAGTTTTGATATATTGTAAAAACTATGGAAGAAAATTTTACCTATCTACTCTTGAAAGATATGATATTTTAAATTTGGAGTAAATATGAAAGTTCAAAAATCCTAAATTACCTTAGAGAAATATGTCAGAAAAAATGTTTAGATCTACATATATTACTTGTGTTGTATTATATGGCTTCACCATGCCCAATATATTTTTCACAACATTTTAGGTTTAAGAATGTAAACATTCTCTTGGGATTACTTTTTATTTATTGTTTTATTTCTTCTTTTATGATTTGAAAGTAATCATATGGGACCCAAGGGTAGTTAGGGTAGAAGAAGATAGACATATGTGAGTATCTGAGCCTCATGCACAGCCCACGTGATAGGAGCACAGAACTTACTTCTAGAAATTGTTATCTGACTTCCACACACATACATTAAGGCATTCAAACATACATATATATGCAAGCACACACAAACACAAAAATAAATAAGTTAAATACATAAACAAATGTAATGCAAAATTATGCTAAAACATGAACTACAAATAATGCATTTATTTTGTGGCAAAGATTCATTTCATTACACTAGAAATAGTTCAGTTGTAGCATCTCAGTGATATGTACAACACAACTTTATTTTGTGATACATATGGTTCATTAGATAGCCAAGATATTACCAAAACATATCTTGATGTTACATAGGAATAATTATTGACAGATTCTCCTAATGTTCTAAATTTCCTTGGGAAACATATATTTTAAAGACTCTTGCATAATGTTTAATTACATTAATTTATCATGTATATGTAAATATATGGAAATGCAATTTGAATTCACTACTACTCTACTTTATTATAAAATTTTACTCAAAGAGACATTTTCTAAATCTATGAAGGCTCACCCTTTGTAATCATACTATAGAACAGAATTAAAGTTTAACTTTTATTAGTAACTAAGATACTTTATGATCATGGGAAGTCTGTCTATCTTACTGCCAATGAAGACAAGATTTTTTGCTAGGTAATTGTGTAATAGAATGCTTTAGTTCTTCCAGTAAGTGAATTGGTGCCATGTGGTATCAAACAAAGTACAGTCATTTCCTACATAGTTATCTGAGTCCAAGAGACTCATCCCCCAAATACCACACTAATCTGGAGCAATGTTTACTAATGGCTTTCAGAATCATTTTATTGAATACTAATAACTTCAGGTAATAAATTCCTTAGGTAAAAAAAAAAAAAAAAAAAGCAAACCAACTATTTTCTAAAATTAGTTGTCTTAAGAGGAAGATGTTCTTTACTTTTGTCATATTTTTCTCATTAGGAATTTAATGATTCTAAGTCTTACGGTACTTTTTAGGTGCTCTTCTGTTGTCTTGGTGTGTAAATTTGTATTTTATTTTGAGTTTTGTTCAGAGTCATACTAAAATTCCTCACTGTGGTATAATTATCATAGTAGAATTTTAAAAGCAAATGTATTCAAAGCAGGTTTAAGTACTGATGGGTACAAAATATCTCTGATTCTTTTCTCCTATAGACCTCAGACTTGCCACACATGCTAGCTCAGATTTCATGCTTGTGGTAAAGATTTTTATGCACATCCAGCTTAAACTAGTTAATTCAAGTGACTCAGGTCTGAGCATCCCCTATCCCCCACTGCACGCAGAGTTTGCCTGGTGGAGTTCAGTAAACTCATAGACTTATGAGTCAACAATAAATTGTTATTTTTAGCTAAATATAAGAGAATTTGTTAGGCAGTGGATATTACAAACAACAAGCAAATATACAAGTACATGAATGAACAAATGAATGATTGATCAATATTTTGAGCAAATATCTGAAGATCATAAGGGAGTAAGCCATTCAATTTAGGTGTTTTATATCAAGAAGGAGTCTATTGCAGGAATAGGTGAGAATTTTGACTGGATCTCTGGACACCATGTAAGTAAGCAATCAGGGGTCTACATAAACCTTACATGTGTTTAAAAATCAGACCAGATTTAATATACTCCGAACATTTTCCTCTTAAAATTTCTTTTGTTTCGTTGTTATTTTTCCATATCTGAAACATGTCTCCCCCTGACTGTTCCTTTGCCTTGTGGGATTATTTATCACAGCTAGAAGTGTATGGTTCTAATCATTAATGAAGTAATTATCTTTCTGCCTTGAGGAAACAAGCTAATTAATCAAAACATTCTTTTTGCTAAGTCATGTTGACCAGTACAGAATGTTCTGTAATTTGCAATATAACTCTAACAAGCTATCTTAAGTAGTAATAAGTCTCACAAAATAAAAAAGAAATGTTTTCTGAAAAGACTCCATAAACAGCTTTTCAAATATATTTCAGTACCTACTCTCAATAATCATTTAACTGTCACATGGTTCATAAGGAACTGGGAAATGACATCAGTCAATGCAGTGGTAGTCTTGTCCATGTTTCTCTGACAGAGAAGTTCACAGACAATTCAGTGGTATGGTTCATTGTACGATATGCATTCTAATCAGCTACTTTTCATCATTTCTCATAGCGATATTTGTTTAATCATTATATGATTTATGTCCCATAGTTTACAGATAGGTCTTAAAACATCATGATTCTGTACTTTCAAATCTGCTAAAAGATGATGAAAGTGTTGGGTTCCCAATGATGGGAATCTGTGATCTTTAATTAGTGTATAACTGGTGATGTTGCTAATTAACCATAAAGGTAAGAGGACAAAACAATGTCTCCCAACATGGAATATTCTTTTAACTTGTTTTTTGCTTTTAATTAGCAAGTGGTTTAAGTACAATATTGTAACAATGACTAAAATATTTAAGGTCATAACCTGTCCATCATTGGAGTACACTACTTTTGCAATGCTATGTAAAAACATAGTATTATAAAATATACACCAGAAAAGACTACTAACTAGTACACAGGTATAAACTAAGAGAAAGAAAAAGGACTTTCCTCCTAACTTACAATGGCAATTTGATTCTAATTGTTCTGAAACAATTAGCTGCCGGTGACTACTCTTGGGGTTTGGGACCCCAGTGTAGCCTTTCTTTTACAGTGTGGGCTTTTAAGCCCACCTGAAATGTACAACCTGAGTTGACACACTTTAGTTAGCAAGAACAGTTAGCTGAAGGCAGAACTAAAGAAGCCAAAAAACAAAGTTAGCACATTCTGATACTTTCCCAGAACTATGGACTTTGTGGATTAGGTTTTTCTTCTTATTTTGGTTAGTGTTACTGCCTACCTGCTGGGTTCAAAGGTGTATTTCCATTGTGACTTCAGTTGTGCTAAGGTTATGATTGTAATGGCAAACCACATATTTTATAACAAGCTGACTTCTGGACGTTATTTAAGGCAAGAAATATTTAAAATAATGTTAATAAAGATAATATTTTTGAATTTTTGATTATTTTAGTTATAATCTTATATACTGTCTATACTGTTTATTATGTATACTGGATTATACTGCTCTTAATTATAGTCATTAACATTCATGCTATCAATAAAATGTTTGATAAGCATTGTTTAGTGTAAATATTTTGCACAAGTTTAATTTTGAACTATTGTTGTTCATATTTAAATTATCTTCTACTCTATAAGGAGCTATATATCTACTAATATTTGGATACGTTTTACATTTTAAGCCTAATGTCAGTGATTCTGATTTACTAAACAAATATTGTGATCACAAGACACACCAAATAACATGTATTTTGATATGATTTTTTTGAAATTTCTGAGACAATATTAAATGTTTAAATTTTTAGCTCATTAACATATAGGAACAAATAGCATCCAAATAATAATAATTTTAATCAATTCTACATAAAAAGTATATAGAACTAATAGACACACAAGAAAACTTTTCATTTACGATTCAAAGAGTGATTCAGTGTCCCTGATATTAGGCCAGGTATACAAAAGGGGTGAGCCATATGAATTCCTGTCATGGTTCTCTCAGTCCCAACAGGGGATGTATTTCCATCTATAATATGATAGGAGAAAATTATCTGGGCTCTACTCCATTAAAATGCAAAGGCTAAATTGGAAACCAAGGTGACAGTTTAAAAAGAGGCGAAGGATGTAAATGTTTATTAATATTTTAACTTTAGCCGATAATCTCTCACTTCCCACTTCTGAAGATGATACTAAGACCACAATTGATTTTTGAGATTTGTCTAATACCCAAATTGATTTCTGGGGTCTTCCTTTTGAAATCTGAAGAATCCTTGGAGCAACATAATCCAGCATCAGGCCTCCTGGGCTTCTAGGTTTTAGCATGCTGCCCTGAGCATTAGTGAACAGGCTTTAGACCACTGGGCAGGCAATCATCAAAAGGCAACTTCGTGATCCCTGAGTAGATGGAAGCTTATCCTCTCAACTTCGAGGCAACTGTTTCATATTAACTATTCTATGAAATTCCGACCTGTTTTACCCTTGTTATTGACACATCTCACACTCAGTAGTGAAGGCTGCTTCTTCCTTAAATCTCCTATATTGCTATTTCTGCAGTTTCCATCTTTGTCTTAGTGTTTTCCCTTGGTATAGATATTTTGCTTGCCATTTAGTCTTCTATTAAAGAGAAGAGTTTTGTTGTGATGTTTTATTTAATATACCTTCACATCTTTTAGATATTTTGTCACCTCATTTACTCATTCTCTGACGTCCTTTTCAAATCTGACATCGGTATTTTAATATTCCTGACCTGTCCTCTTTACTCAAAATTTCTTCTCACTTTTCACAAATAAATACTCATAAATACTATCTTAACAATTTGCTCTACCTATTTAATATTGATTGTGTTACTTTCCACATCTCTAGCAACTAGCACCATCTCTGTTATCTCTATGAGGATTAAATAATTATATGCTTAGTGGACTAATAACAACAAAAGTGTCCAGTAATAAATTATAGTAAGGTAAATTTTAACCACATATTAAAAATTAGCATGATTACTGTTTTATGAAATAAAATAATAAAATCAAATAAGTAAAAAATAAGAGAAATATTGACATGGCTGATAATAGAAAAGTAGCATAAATAGAACTTACATGTGATTTAAAAGCATGTTTTAGAATTCAAAACAAAAGATTTAGATAAAGAAATCTTATCTTAGATAAACAAATATCCATTTAGATAAAGAAGCCAACATTAAGTTAATAATAAAACGTTGTTTCTCCCTTAGAAATACAAAATGATACCTCTTTTCTTTACATTTACTTCATGTTACTTAACAGAGTAACATAACTAAAACTATAAATGAGAATGCACAAGTGTTAAAAAGACAGAGCTAGCACTTAGAATATTCATAGATGACATGGTTATCATCAAAATAACAAAACGTTGCTAAATTGTTCTCAGGACGTAGATAATAATTTAAGGTTTATAGTTCTGAAGTAAATATGAAAATTCCGATCAAAATCTACGGAGTCAATATATGGAATCTCTAAAAGTTACAGGACAAAGTAAGTGAACAGTAAATGTAATGGCGTGCATGAGAACACTGCCTGTGTGGGAGCAGTTTCCTCTATCGTAATTCAAGACGGGCATGCAGCATGGTAACTGATGTGATGTGCTCGTGGGTGACATAATTGAGACGTGACGGGAGGGGGTATGGACGGAGGCCTAGGGAGAGGGAGAACAGAGGGGAAAGGACAGGAGAGGGAGGAAGAGGGAGAGGAGAGGGGAGGGGAGAGAGGGGGACAGGGACAAGGATAGGAACAGGGACAGGAAGATGAGAGGGAGAGGGAGAGAACGAGAGAGGGAAAGAAGAGGGAGAGGGAGGGGAAGGGGAGAGGAGAGGGGAGGGAGAGGGAGAGGGAGAGGGAGAGGCTGAGAGAGAGACACGGAAAGAGGGAGAGGAGAGGAAGAGGAGAGGGAGAGGGAGAGAGAGAGAAAGGGAAAGAAGAGAGGGAGAGAGGAGAGGGAGAGAGAGGGGGGACATCTTAAATCCGACAATATAGCATTATTTTACTTGAGACGCTATACCCAGAAACTGGATATAATAAATGCTTTTGTGTGCACACATGGATATAGCAAGCCAATTCTCTATCAATGTTTGAACCTTAGCTTTATTTGAGAATTAAAAGGCCCAATTCTCGTAATCTGTAGTGTTGAAAATATCTAAAGTGATCATTACTGTTTTTATAGAGATTTTTCTCAAGAAATCTATTCCCTCCAGTGTCAGAACCCCACTTACTATACTTCATTAGTATTCATTTAATAGTGTTTTGCACTTTAGGTTCAGTAAAAGCATGATGATGGGGGACAGCAGAATCCTCAGCCTTCAACAGTGATTATTGGGAGTGCATCCTGGCCTAGAGGCATGGTTGCCATGGTGATGCTACTGATCTGCCAAGGCTGTTTCTCACTGTGGGTGGAAAGAAGCTCCCCTGCCAGCAACTATGTGGGATTCTGGCAGCTGGAGAGAATGCTGAAATGATGTGCAGCTTCTCCATATGGGAGCTCAAAGAGACTTCTTTAAATGCAGGAGGCAACTCTGCTCAGACCCCTAGGAACAATGAGTTAGATGTGGATGTAGTCCTTTACAGAATGTCCTCAATGAGACACTAAGTCTTTAAATTTGAACAAAAGTTTTGCAGAGGGTCAACACTTAAATTTTTCTACCATACAGAAATGGAAATTTTCAGGAACTTGTATTTGTCAGCAAAGGTGACATAATTCGGAGTAATCTATATAGCAATGTTTAAACATGGAAAAATGATATATTTCAGTGTCTTTTGGTCACTGAACTATTTTCAAAATGTTTATTAACTCAGAGACATCAACATTGGTTTCCTCTAGTGTTAAAATTTGTCTTATGTTTCTAAATTTGGAAGCTACTAGCAAGTTAAATTTGAAATTGATGCTCTGGTTTATGAGCACATTTCTTCTTGGGGAGATGAAACCTGGCACAGAAGCTAATATTGCCCATATACAGCACAGTAGGATAAAGATGAACTAAGTACAAACTAGCTCTACACTGGGAATAAAATGAATCAGAAGTCCTAAGTGACCACTTTGGTAATAATTTTTATGTTTTTATTTTATCTGTTCTTGAGTTACTCCGGTTTCCTATTTTATTCTTCTTAAAATTCTATGCTCTAGGATAAAGCGAAGGTGATGACATTCAATATTGATTATCTTCTCTTTGTGTTTGAACTTATAAGCAGATGACCATGTCAAGCACCAGCATTTGGTTTGGACACTAAAAAGAGTCTGCAGGAGCCTCCTCCTGTGGCTATCAAATGCTTTGAGAATAGGGGGAAAAAAGGAAACACAAAACTAGGATTCAAAGCCATTGCAGCCATTTGGTAAACTTGACAGATTAGGAGGTCTTTACTCTTGTTAGTACTAATTTTACTTATTTTCCCCTTTAATTTTAAGTAATTACTGAGATGGAAAGATAGAATATTGAAAGAAAATAGTCTAGTTTTTTTTTTTTCCTGCCACCCTTTTAGTATCTACCCAAAATTGGGCTCAATGACATTCAGATATTACACACACTGGTCTTGGCCATCTGTTTTTGATTTTTTTCCCACTATATGAAGTTTCAAGCTGTTCTAACCTTTTCTTTTTTTTTTAATTTTTATTTTTAGATACTTTATTTACATTTCCAATGTTTCCCCCTTTCTAGGTCTCCTCTTTGGAAACCCCCTATCCCCTCCCTCTCCCCACCTCTATGAGCTTATTCCACCTCCCACCCACCAGCCCACCCACTCCCATATTCCCAACTTGATGTTCCCCTTTACTGGGGCCTATAACACCCTCAGGCCCAAGGGCCTCTCCTCCCCCTGATGGCCAACAAGGCCCTCCTCTGCCACATATGTGGTCCGAACCATGGGTCCCTCCATGTGTACTCTTTGGTTGGTGGTCCAGCCTCCAGGAGGACCCGGGGGAAGGGGTCAGGCAAGTTGATACTGTTGCTCTCTCCATGGGGCTGCAAACTTCCTCAGCTCCTTCAGTCCCTTCTCCCACCCCTCCATCTGGGACCTCACTCTCAGTACAGCGGTTACTGTTAAGTGAAACTTGGGTATTCCCAACTTTTGGGCTAATATCCACTTATCAGTGAGTACATACCATGTTTGTTTTTTTGTGACTGAGTTACCTTGCTCAGGATGATATTTTCAAGTTCCATTTGCCTACAAATTTCATGAAGTCATTGTTCTTAATAGCTGAGTAGTACTCTGTTGTGCAAATGTGCCACATTTTCTGTATCCATTCCTCTGATGAGGGACATCTGGGTTGTTTCCAGCTTCTGGCTATTATAAATATGGCTTCTATGAACATAGTGGAGCATGTGTCTTTATTACATGTTGGAGCATCTTCTGGGTATATGCCTAGGAGTGGTATAGTTGGGTCCTCAGGTAGTATTATGTCCATTTTTCTGAGGGTCCGCCAAACTGATTTCCAGAGTGGTTGTACCAGCTTGCAGTCCCACCAACAATGGCGGAGTGTTCCTCTTTCTCCACATCCTCACCAGCATCTGCTGTCACCTGAGTTTTTGATCTTAGCCATTCTGACTGGTGTGAGGTGGAATCTCAGAGTTGTTTTGATTTGCATTTCCCTGATGACTAAGGATGATGAGCATTTCTTTAGGTGCTTCTCAGCCCTGCGAATTTCCTCAGTTGAGAATACTCTGTTTAGCTCTGTTCCCCATTTTTTGATAGGGTTATTTGGTTTTCTGGAGTCTAACTTCTTGAGTTCTTTGTATATATTGGATACTAGCCCTCTATCGGGCGTAGGATTGGTTAAGATCTTTTTCCAATCTGTTGGTTGCTGTTTTGTCCTATTGACAGTGTCCTTTGTCTTACAGAAGCTTTGCAATTTCATGAGATTCCATTTGTCGATTCTTGTTCTTAGAGCATAAGCCATTGGTGTTCTGTTTAGGAACTTTTCCCCTGTACCCAGGTGTTCGAGACTTTTCTCCACTTTCTTTTCTATTAGATTCAGTGTATCTGGTTTTATGTGGAGGTCTGTGATCCAGTTGGATTTGAGCTTTGTACTGGGAGATAGGAATGCATCAATTCTCATTCTTCTACATGTAGACTGCCAGTTGAGCCAGCACCATTTGTTGAAAATGCTGTCTTTTTTCCACTGGGTGGTTTTAGCTCCTTTGTCGAAAATCAAGTGACCATAAGTGTGTGGGTTCATTTCTGGGTCTTCAATTCTATTCCATTGATCTTCCTGCCTCTCACTGTACCAATGCCATGCAGTTTTTATCACTACTGCTCTGTAATCCCTATACCTACTCTCTCTCTCTCTCTCTCTCTCTCTCTCTCTCTCTCTCTCTCTCTCTCTGTGTGTGTGTGTGTGTGTGTAGGATATATGTTCATGAAATAATTTTTGCTTCAAAAGAAAGAGCATCAAAACTGGGGAGGTAGTTGGGCTCCTGTTTAAATTTCTTCTGAAGAAAATCTTACGTGTTTTGATTTTCTAAGCCTGTTTAATATGCTATATCAAAATAACACACTAGCTCATTCTCCAAACTTAAAGTCACTTCACATAAGAACTTTTGAACCTTCTGTTTTATATGTTATTGCACATAAAACATAATGATTAAGATTCATAAAGATAATGCAAAATGTACTATAATCTGAAAGACAAACTCCTCCCCAATATTTAACCTTTTTAGTGCTGATACAGTGCTGCCAGTGAAAGTTCTAAGAACTAACCTCATATGACAGGGCATAATTAGAATATAGACTTACTAAAAATATTACATAATTATCTTCAGGCCAAATATATAAAGTCTATATGGAACAAATGAATTTCATGCTGAAGTATCAATGCCATCCTCAAGTTGAATTATGTTTAATGATAGCAGCTTACATTTGTGGAGTTCTTTATCATATATCTTTAACATATATTATTTTATATATTGGCTCATTTAATCAACACAAGAGCTGTATAAGATCATCCTTTTCCCCATTTATTAGAAGATCAAAAGATTGAAGCTGTTAAAAATCACAGTTATGGGACCAGCATTATGCTCTCCCTGTTCTCGATTTCTACTGTGTCCAGGTCTTTTTCATTTATTTTCAACCAAAATCTATAAATAGACATTTTTTATTATGAGTCACTGTATAAGGAACACACATATATAAATGCAGAACTCATCTTTAATTTCTTCAATATTTGGAATGTATTTTAATACTGCCTGGTTTTTTCTTCTCTACTTTTGGATTCTGTAGGTCAAAACTCAGTTAGCTGGATTTGCAGAGTACTACAAGTTTCAAATAATGATCTGAAAATTGCATAAATAGTTCAGAGACATAGCTATTCCTTAAGTAAAATAAAAGAGCATGAAATATGAGAGCAATGAATTCAAAACAGAATGGTATGCATGCTTGTATGATGAGTTATGATGAGTATGGTTAGAAAAGTCGGGCTTTGGTTGGACTAGGGTAGAAGACGAAATCATGAGCCTTGAAGCATCCACCTGATGGCAGAGAATGAACTGTAACAGTGGGTTTCATCTTTCCAGGATCCTCTAGGACTTGATTTAGTATGGTTGACCTGGGATCATCTATCAATACTATTTCCTATAGTGCTGAGATTATAGAAACATTTTACCAAGATGAATAAATAAATAACATGAATTTTCCTTCTTTTGTTCTGTTGCTTTTCTAGGGTGTTTTGAGTGCTGCATTAAATGCCTGGGAGGTATTCCCTATGCGTCTCTGATTGCAACCATCCTGCTATATGCAGGCGTTGCCCTGTTCTGTGGCTGTGGTCATGAAGCCCTTTCTGGAACAGTCAACATTCTGCAGACCTACTTTGAGATGGCAAGGACTGCTGGAGACACACTGGATGTTTTCACCATGTAAGTCATTCTTTATGTCCACCTTTTGGGAAGTGCATTATGTTGTTTATATTTTTTCCTAAATAAATAGAGGTCTAGCTAGGTAAAGCGATGATGAGAAAAAACGAAACCAAAACAACAACAACAACCACAACAACAAACAAAAATAAAAACCTTCATGAGGCAAACATGATTCAAAAAGGGGTTAACCCAGCCATGAATATAATATTATCTTATTTTCCCTATATCACAGAAAATACTGTAAATAATGTTAAAGGTTCTTGTGGTCTTCTGTAAGATAAAAATTAAATATTGAGCAGCATTTCTGAAAATACCAATTGTGCTTTTTAATCTCCTAAAATCTAAACTATTAGGATAAAAATTATGATGATGTTGAAATAATATTTTTTTGTAAACCTCACTCAAGCAGTCTGGAAGTGAAAGTCTTTTATCCTGATTATAACCTGTTTAATATCATAGATAACAAGTCTTTGAGATTCACTTACAGGAGGATTCATTTCCAAATAAGTTGTTAATTCTCATCATCTATTGGATGGTTTCATAACCATAGACAGAAATTATTTATCATTATACATTTTTAAAATACAAACTCTCTGTCCCTAAACACATCCATGTTTGTTAGGCTTGACGCTTCTTGCACTTATTTCATGCTGCTTTGTTTTGTATGTTTGAAATACTCTTTTTTTTCTTTCTAGAACACTCAATTGTTCTTCCTACATGTTCACATTTTCTGCAATCAGATTATTTATACTTTCAAATTGTAATGGCTATCATATTGTTTGTGATACCATTGCTCTTAACCACATCCTTCTGGGTAAGAGTAATCAACTGCAATTCTCGTTTATCCAAGTCCATTCTTGGTGTCATACTAAGATCTACTAACTCCTTAGTAGACAAAAACTATCCTGTAACTACAATATTAAAACTATGCAATATAAGAGCCAGGTGTTGTAACTGCCACCTTTAATCCCAGAACTTGGAAAAAAGAGGCAAGCATATCGCTGTTAGTTTCAAACCAGCTTGATAAACACAGCAGGTTTCAGAGATGTATAGAAAACCCTGTGTCAAAAACAGTATACAATGTTGCTAAATTTTTTTATTGGCCATAAACTATAAGCAAATTGTTTTCAACAGTGCTTTTAATAAGTTACACCACTAGGGTAACTAATGCTAATAATTCTTTGTGAATGAAGAGAATAGAGTTGCACAATTTTTGTCATTCAATAAAATTACAATTCTCTACTCTGTAGGATGAAGACTATATTCTTTGAAAAGGAGAAGCAGCAAAAATTTTAAAGGAAAATTAATTAGTTTTTATATCTACTTTAAATATTGATAGATTTTAAACATTGATAAATTCTAATCACTAAAATTGAAATATAATGAGGGAAGCCTGTAGCCCTTCCACAAACAGTGATTAGAAAATAAGGGAATTGATGAAGCAGTGAGACCAGCCTAGATATGTGGTGAATCTCTATGAGCTCAGCTATCCATGAGGCTGGGATAAAGTGAATCTCAAGTTCAAATCCTACCTGGGATACAGAGTATGTTCAGTGTCAGCCTGGAAAAATTAGTATGAGTCTTTCTCAATATTGAAATCACAAATTAAGCTGAAGATACTGCCATGTGGTAGAAAAAATTGTTACCAGTTACATTGTATGCGTGAATGCCTCATCTAGTGTATATGGGATCCAATCCTCAGTACTGAAAAAAGTAGGAAATAATTATTAAAAACTACAATCAATATAAATGAAGTATTATGTCCACAAAACTTGCTAATGAATACTTACTAGCAAATTAAAGGTTGTCTATTTCATATTATAATATTATTTCATGAATCATTTTAAACTAGCTTTATCCATTTAGATAATAAATATATATTCCTATGATTTTTTAATTGTCATAGTTAAACATTACCAAACACATAGAACCAAATCTTCATAGCATTCAGTATCTTAAATTTATGTTGCCAGAATCATCCTTTGCTTATAGTTCATACTCATATAATTCATTGTGCTATTTAAAAAATCCATCTGGGTAAGCAGGGCACAGTGGTGAAAACTTTCAATACCAGCACTCAAGAGGCATAGGCAAGCTGATCTCTGAATTCCATCCCAGCCTAGTCTACAGAGTGAGTTTCAGGACAGCCAGAGATATATAGCAAATCCCTGTCTTGGGGGGAGAAAGGGGAGCAGAAGAAGAAGAAAGAAAAGAAACTCCAAGTGGGTTATTACTTGTTTGTTCAGGAGTGTTTTAGTAAGATGATTTCATGGACATATTTTAATGTGATAAAACTGACATTTTCTTTTTAGTTATATCTCAGCCTAGCCTGGACAAAATATGTTCTCACTGTTCATTATTTTAAGCTACCACAGATGTCTTTGAATCCACAGTTCTCTATATTTAGGCTGAATTCAAATTGCTTTATTTAGTTATAGTGCATAATGTTTGTAAGGAGTCATAAGATTAATAAATGACTATATATATATTAGCAATTAATTATAAAATGGCTTGATATTTAGTCAACAAACACTAAAACATCACAGATATCTGCTCAAGCTCTGAGAATACTATCTGTGGGTGTTCAGGAAAATGAATTTAGAAGAAACTTTGGATTCCATATTTTTATTGTTTTACATTTGATCCATTCTGTGAGAAATTAAATATAAGACCAATAAAGTATATTTGAATGAGAACAATAATATACTGATTGGGAAAGTCCAAATTATTTCTCTTCATAGTTCAATTCCTTAAATTCATTATATAGGACTCATGGACCTCCCAAATAGATTAAATTCTTCTCCTTGCCAAAAACAAACACACAGTAAAAGCAAAACAAATAAACAGAAACCAACAAACATAAGCACACCCCCCCCAAAGAAAAACCAGGTGAATACAGCAAAGGTTTGTACCATCTAACTCTCAGTATGATGAGTGAGAACTGAGAAATTCGTAATTATGAAAAGACATCGAGGTGGTGGAGATTGCCTTCCACTGGGCTGCCTACAGGGACAGGAACATCAGAGAGAATGGGAAAAAGAAAAAAAGAAACAGAGGATTCGAACAAGAACCATAAGGCAGCTGAGACAAGTATTAGCCTCATGGGTGATCTGTCTTGCTCATTCTTTTATCTATCTTGCAAATTCTTTTATCCATGTATTAAGGCTACTACATCAAATGCTTTAAAAAGAATGGCTTGTTTAATTAGATGGGTGAGCTAAAGACAAAGGTGAAAACAATTTCTAAAGATCCACGATTCCTACTTGCTTTTCCCCAGGATCTGAGAAGTTATGCTCTTTATTCTCTCTCTCTCTCTCTCTTTCTCTCTCTCTCTCTCTCTCTCCCCTCCCTCCCTCCTCCATTATTTTCCATTCCTTTCTCCCCTCTACTTTTCCTTTCCTTTCTCCTTTATTTGTCTCCCCACCTCCTAAATAAATACAAGTATCTAAGAATAATCCATATCTCTGTCACAGAAGGTCAATCTGTGAATAGCATGTAACCATGAAATATAGCCATTGCGTTTTACTGTACCTTCTAGCATGAAGTTCTACTTTTCACTGTTAAGTCTACAGTTGGTTTCCTTTCTTCAGCATGACATTTCAGACATATACTACCATTGGTGTATTCTATATCCTCACTTCTCAGTTAATGATCACTGCTAAGTAGTTTGTCATTGTTCAGCCAATGTGTGGAAGCCTTCAAAGACAGAAGAGAATGGATTTCTAATAGTTATCTGTTTTTAGATTTTTTTGTTTTGTTTGTTTGTTTAGTTTTACACTCCAGATTTTATTTCCCCTTTGCTGGTCCACCCTCCGACTGTTCCACATCCCATACCTCCTCCCCAGCCCCCTGTTTCCACGAGGATGTCCCAACCCCCAACCCCCACCCAACCAGACCTCTAAACTCCCTGGGGACTCCAGTTTCTTGAGGATTAGGTGCATCTTCTCTGACTGAACCCTGACCCAGCAGTCCTCTGCTGTAAATGTGTTGGGGATCTCATATCACCTGGTGTATGCTGTCTGTTTGGGGATCCAGTGTTTAAGAGATCTCGGGGGTCCAGGTTAATTGAGACTGCTGTGTCTATAATTATTACTTGTTTTACCAGAAGGAATTTAGGCTTTGATATGTTGATTTGGTTCTTCAAATCCATATCATATGTTGGCACCAAACTTGTGATACGTTTATAATTTAATCTCCTCACATTATCCTTCTACTTCAACTACATCTACATATTAGCACAACCACTTGGACTCATACCCTCCCGAAATGACTCGATATATGCTTTTTGGTGAAGAGGAAATCTTTAAATTTTGACCCAGAATCTCTCATCTAGGAAAAGTTTTGACAATGTGTTACTGCTGTGCTCTTTACTCACCTTTTGATGAAGCAATCAAGAGTAGGCTAAGTATTTTGTGACTGTACAACAAATTTATAGACAATGAACTATGGATATGTCTAAAATTAGATCCCTAAAGGTGATCCAAAACACTTAACTGCTAAATGATTTGGCCTCTTAAATAAATATCCTATGGTTTGGTCACATGTTAGCTTACTCTTAAAGAAAACTCTCTATAATTGTTCTTTTAAGGGTTGTACTTTATTTTAAAAAATAATAGTAAGGGTTCAGGATCTGATAACATTGATTTACAGACAGAATCCATTATGATTTTAAAATATTTTAACTCTGACATTATATTCATGTGTCAAAATTAATTTTCCAGATTATTAATTATTTAATACTTTAAAATGAAGTAAGCACTAACTTAAAATAGGTTCAGTGTTTTATTCACAATTAACCTTATAAATGTATAGTATCTACATTTTCATTCTTCATTTTAATTTGGGGAAAATTAATAAAACATAAAGCAGTTACCAATATTTTCATGGTTGAAGCAAGGAGACAGGCTAAGGCTAAGGCAGGATAAAGTAAGGCTTTGAAGCTGTGGTAGGCTGTAAACATTCTCTACTCATCTACAATGTGGATAAGTACACCAAACACTTTCACTTTCTACTTACAATAATGTTTCAATATCAGACAAATTAGAGTTCATGTAGATTAGCCTTGGAGATCAGAGCTTTCTTTATTTTATAGGTTAAAAACTAGTGTTAGAAAAATCTTATTGAATTGATGAATTCTGAAATAACAGTCAAATAATGTGCATTTTTACTAAGCAATTTTTATGCTACTAATCCTTAAAGATGCTTTAAAAAACCAAGAAACTATGTTTCTTAAAACTAAGAAATTGATTATTTTACAGTTTCAGAGATCAAAAATCTGAAGCAGGTCTTACTAGGCTTATTGCAATGGACTAAAATCAAGATATTGGCAAAACTGTGCTCCATCTGGAATCTCTGGAGTTGTTCCATCTTACACAAGCCACCTGCATTCTTGGCTCCATGTCTCTTTCCGTCTTCAAAGCGAGGCATGTGGCATCCTGGAAATCTCTCTCTGAATCTTATAATGACATTTTTACATCTTTGATTTTAAAGATTTACACAATTATATTGAACCCATCCATTTACTCCAGGATATATTTCCTATCTGGTGATCCCTAAACATATCTGCAAAATCCCCTTGAGCATACAAAAGGCCTCATGAGCACTTCCTGGGAAGTAGCATATAGACACCTTTGAAGGCCATTGTTCTTTATACCACTGTTAAAAGTAGGGAATGGGGAGATGTGTCTCCATATTGTAAAACATGCTATAACATTTAGAACCACTGAAAAAATTATTCTCTTTAACCTAGTCACAATGCATTATTAAAGTATAAGTTTTCAAAGTAATAGAATTCAAATTTATATAACAAATTGAAAGGATAAACACTGATAATTCTGCTTTTCTTTTTTCCCATTTCTACACATAAAGCACAAGTTATTTTTTAATTTTTAGATGGTTTTATAAACAAACTTTGAGAAATTTGCAAGGATTTACAAGGAGCTAAAAAGTCTCAGAGGTGGGATATTACAGATTGTCATTCTGTCATTGAATTTAATGGGTTCATAGCTTCGTGAATGCAGAGCTAAAACAAATCCAGCTAAGAAATAAGGAAGCAAAGTAATATATATTACATGTAGCAGGTAAATGTATAATACCATAAACAAATTTTAAATGAGTACATTCTTATACATGGTCAATTTCCAATGTATACTATTGTACATGTATCTTTAAGGTCATAGTTCAAGAAGGAATGGTGATGTACAGAAAGCCTCTAGGAACACATTTTGTTGTATTAAATGTGAAACAAAGGAATACCTGAGGAAATCTTTTTTTCCTGACAATATTTTAGTTTTAACCAAAGGATGGTACATTTGAAAGGTACATTAACATAGAAATTTTCCTCTAAACATACTTATATATAACTCCTTACTTATGTGTCAACATTAAATTTGAGCATTTATTTAAAAAATTGAAATCTGCAAATAGCTGGTCTACTGTGTTCATTGCATCAACCTTCACAAGCCAGGGTATAAAACAACTTAAATAAATACAGATGAATATGTATGTGAAGAAAATATAGTATACAGACACTGAACTATGATTGATCATTAGAAAATAAATCCTGACTTGTGCTAAGATGTGGACGAAACGCAAAGACTTCATGTTAAGTGACACAAACTACTCACCAAAAGGATGGTGATTAAATTAGATGACTAGCATAGTCTGTTTCATATAAAAAAGTAGACCTCTGACTGAAAGGAGCTGTGTTGGAGGGTCAGACTAAATTTGAGTTATTGGATTTTGGCCATGTAAAATTAAAACCTCCAGGAGTCTTCTGGGCAACATTGTGGCCTTTATACTTAACTGTACCAATGTGCATGCAAGTCTTATAAGAGAATATATCATTTTACTTTTACTGTAAGAAAAATTATTAAATATGGATTTTATGGATCACACCCGTCAATGTTGCAAGGCAGCTTTCCTGTAAATTTCAAAATCAGAGACAGTTGCATTATTTCATGAAACCTAGCAAAACTGAAAATGGAAAAGCAGCTTCCAATTTTCTAAACCCCAGACTTTTGACTTTATTTCCTGCTCAGTAATATGTGGAAACCAAGTGATTAGGGTGCAAGAGTCATTTCCTGCCTTTGAAAGTTGTTACTTCCCAACTCAGAAGAGACATAACCTACTCTAATTCTCTTCAATCAGTGCATTCTAGTAAATGACTTACAACCTACTGACACATTAAATGGTGTCAGAATTAGTCATACAAAGCTTTCATTTTGGTAAACAAATAACTTTGTGGCTTCAAAACAGGAACAGGGCTGTGGTTACATGTGCAGAACTTATGTAACCTACACAAGGAGATCCTAAGTTCGATCCCTAGCGTTAAAGAGAAAACATATGGAGAAAGGGAAAAATGAGGCGAAATAAAAAGCATATATTCTCCCATAGTTGGAAAGTTCATGAGTCTGGAATAAAGTTGTCATCAGGGGAGGACTCATGTCCAAGACTCTACAGAAGGTTCAGCAATTGACCTCTTCCAGGTACTGGCTTGATGCCATGTCATTCCAATCTGCCTCCATCTTTAGAGTAGTTTCTCTTCTAAAAATTGAGTGGAAATCTTATTAGGTAAAAATCATATGAATATTATTTATGAAGAAGATGGGTAGGTCCAGTGAAAATGAATAGTTTTATTGAAAGTGTTATAAATCTATGCTATACTCAGCTCTCATGTACTTCAACATTGAGGTTGTATTAAGGGTAAAATATATCCATATGACATAAAAGCATATAATTCATATATTCTAATTATTGTATATGATCTATTCCTTAGGGTAAGTAACAGAGAGCACTGAGTTGGTGGTATTGCCACATCTGCATTTCATTGACATATTCTGAAATTCTTACCATACTGACTATGAACTACTCACTAGTAGAGATAATGTATGACAATTAGCCATCAAAGAATATTCTTCAACTACAGGATACAACTATGATTAAAAATATTTGTTTGGTTTAAGAAGATATTACATGGAACATAAGCAGAGAGTAGATAGTTTCAAAATAAAGATCTGTAAATAAACACTTATTCACAAACATGCTAATTCTTCCTTCTAAATAAAATGAACATTGATCTCCTAAATACAGAGCTATTGGATGAAAGTATATCATATATCATCTACATGTTATCATCTATCTATCCCTGTTTAACTCTAGCTATCAGTTCTCTGTGTGAATATGTTTATGTTTCCTGAATATAATTTTAGTATGGACTTTTAAAAATATTTTTACCACTATGAGAAATGGAGAATTACTGTTTTAAACCTCTCAGAAATTATGCTGTGGTGATTTCTGAATCATTTCTATTTGATATTAATGTCTGATTCTACTAGCAATGTTTTCTTGTCACTTACATGGAGAATTCTCTTTCCTTTATTATTGGTACTATTGTTGCCAGAAAATACTAGTCATATTTTATGATAGAAATTAAATCAAATGCACTTTTAAAAACTAGTGACATGACAAAGTATAGCTGTTCTACAATGTTAACTGCATCAAGTTTCATAGGCCAGCATATAAAACAACTTAAATGTCCACAGATGAATATCTATGTAAAGAAAATATAGTATATATAGAGTTAACTACTATTGATCATTAGAAAATAAATCCAAAATGTGATAAGATATGGATGAATTGCAGAAAGTTCATGTTAAGTGAAATAAGCTACTCACTACAAGGACAGTGATTAATGTCTAACATTGTCTTCTTCATAGTCATCCTTAATGTGACCGAGAACAAGGGAGACTGTAGAGGATGAGGAAGAAATCTACATACTCAAAAGCCCTTGTTGGCAGACAACATTTATAGGCAGACATGAGGCATATAGAACATACATGTTTTATAATCCACATACCATTATGATTACCAGTGTTCTATATGAGTTTTATTATCAAATATTTCACTTAATATAGTGTGTTCAGATCCAAGTCAGTCCACTGCCATCTTTCCTCCTCTGCAGTTCCTCCCCTATCTTCCTGTACTCTTCTCTCTGAACTTCATATAACCTCCTTCTTTATTATTTAATTCAATACTCACTGAGTCCACTTAACATTGCCTGCATCTGCATGGGTGTGGGACCATATACTGCTGCCTGGCCAGCCTCATACTGTGCATATCTCTGAAGAACAGTGATATTCACTCTCCCACTAGCCATCCCCTGCATAATGATCCGTAGTGATCCATGCTGAGGTTTTGGATACTTTATTATTGGCATATCCTTCTTTCATTGCAAAGAATCCATGAACATATGAGTATCACTTTTTATAAACAAACGACAAAGAGTCATTTAAATAAAGAACTTGGTTTTGGTTTTCTTTTCTGTCCCCAGGATTGACATCTTTAAGTATGTGATCTATGGCATTGCGGCTGCTTTCTTTGTCTATGGCATTTTACTGATGGTGGAAGGTTTCTTCACAACTGGGGCCATCAAAGATCTCTATGGGGACTTCAAAATCACCACCTGTGGCAGATGTGTGAGCGCTTGGGTATGTCACTTCTCTGTACTCAGTATGTAATGTGGGTTGATTTCAGTGTCACATGGATGCTCGTACTCACTGGAAGAGAACTAAAGCGTTGTTTAATGCAGTGACATGTCCTTCAAGGATGGCAACCCTACGACTTCATAATAAGAGTTCTCAATTAAAAGTCTTTATTGTGAAATGTTGATTTTAAACTGTCAAATCACGTGCACTGCAACTAATTTAGTTTGTACAGGAGGCAATGTGTATTGGTTTGTTGTTATTTATTTTAAAGATCCTTAGGTCACCACACAAAATAATGGAAAGTGCTTTCCCTAACCTATAGGCAATCCATATGCATATAAACTTCTGTCTCTTCAGTCACAAAGAAAAAGTAAACATACCAGTTAGCCATAGATCTTTTATGTTGAACAGCTTGTAACTGATTCTGTGATGTGGCCAGGTTTAGTTGCAGACATTTATTTCTGTCTGGGGAAACTGCATATCCATGAACTAGAAGTTCAATAATATAACTTAAGGGCTTTAAAAAGGGATTGCCACCTAAATTCTTTGGATTGATAATACTAAATTTCAGATTCAGCTGAAATAAGATACATGAAGGACTTGGATTGACGTTAAAAAGGCAAACAAACAAACGAACAAACAAAAAACCATGTATATTCAGTTCTGTTACCCTTAAAAAATTTCTCTACAAAAAGGCCAGTTTCTGACCTTAATTGAAATTCTACTTTACAAATAATATATAATGATTTTAGTGAATGATAAGCTTTCCTATTGTTCAAATAACTCACAACAGTGCTTCAGTGAGCCTTAGAAAGCAATTTTAGATCTTTGAATATGGTTGACCTATTTGACAGAATGAATATCATCTTTAAATTTCTGAGTCTGCTGGGCAGTGGTGGTGCACACCTTTAATCCCAGCACTTGGGAGGCAGAGACAGGCGAATTTCTGAGTTTGAGGCCAGCCTGGTCTACAGAGTGAGTTCCAGGACAGCCAGGGCTATACAGAGAAACCCTGCCTCAAAAAAATCAAAAAAAAAAAAAAAAAAAAAACCAAAAAACAAATAAAGTTCTGAGTCCACAATACTATGGTGGTAGAAGGAGAATGGAAAGAGTCTATAAGTTGACCTCAAATGGCACAGAATATCCCACCAGCAAGGCATTAGCAGTTAACTGGGACATTTTACTCAGAATGGGAAATATCTTCAAATAGTAAAAATAATCACAGACGAATTTGCACATCTATATACAGATAATTATCTGCCCGTCATTCAAGTGTCTTAAGAGAAATCTCGAATACTTATTTTTAAAGTGAATCATGAGCCACACTAGCTTTCTACAATAGTAGCGATTGTGTCATCAGTCACACTAACACACCAGAAGGTTGGCAGCAGCTGCGTGGGCCCTCTCAGTGGCTGTATAGCATGTAGTCAACGGCAGAAGACGTGCCTGCCCACTCCCATGACACCTGCTCTGACATGCAGGCTTGATTATGGCTGAGCAGAAAAGGAAACTGTAATTTAGACATACATTAGTCATATTACCCATGATATAATTTTTTTTTATCATTTATGACTCTTTATAACTTTATAGCCCTAATTTAAAATTTTATCAAAAAATTTCATAGAATAGTTTGGTAACTTTTATATTCAAATAGTTTTAACTTTAAGGAAATGTAATGATACATGCAGTTACTATATTTACCAGTTCTAGCTTATTAATGTTTGTCATAGTGAGCTAATAATGTAATGTTATTAATATCTGTCCATGCTTTGGCCATATTTCTTTAAATTTCCCTAAGTGCTCTTTATTTGTACAATGTTCCTTCCCAGCTTATATTCATGTAATTTACCCAATATAAATGATTTTCTGCATTATGCTTCACACTGTATAGTATTAAAACATATTATCTTCAATATTTTAATGCTTTCTCATGTTGCATTTAAAATGGCAATAGGCATCTTTGGTTTGCATTTCCTCCCCTTTGGCTGTGTATTTTCACCCCTTTCCAATGTGAGATAGTTTTTTACTTGGGAGATGTTGGAAATTTTTGTTGGACAACTGAGACACAGCACATAAGGCTAGAGTTGGTGCTAAGCATCCTGTACTTTATAGAGCAATCCTCACAAAAAATTATTATGTGGTCCAAAATTTTAATAGCTCTGAATCTGAGAAACTCTAATTCTGAAAGTTTGATCTTCTGCCTCCCTCATCCCTAATATTAGCCATTTCTATTCCATTGTCATGTATCTCATATTTAACATCTTTTAAGAAATAAAGAGGGTGGCATTTCTATATTGTAGAATTCCATTGACACCTCCACATCTAGGAAATACATGAGACTCTATATATCGGTCGTATGACCTTTATATAGTACTGCAGCATGCACTGCCCCAAACTCACACACAAATACATGATAACGATGTCCAATGCTTTTATTGTCTTAAGTAAGGGAATAGATCTTTGTGTTTTATATTTGAGACATGTGGGAAGGTAATGTGCAATGTGACAGGCAGTACACTGACGTTAGATTTGAAGAGACACTGCCCTTCGGGACATGCCTTGATCTTTAGCAGCCATTTTCAACGTTTTTGTGAAAGAGATGAGGTGAGAGGCAAACAAAGCTTTAGGAATTGGTCCTCATGTCACAAAATACTACGAGATCCATCTATTACTGTATTGAACAATAAACCAAGAAGGAATTAGTTGATATGAAGGACCATAAGTCTTTTTACATCTCAATTTTTATGAAGTATTTGTGAGAAATATTCTCAAATACTCATAATTCCTAATAGTATTCTTTTGAGCATTTATGCACCACAGTTCTAGAAGCAGTGTGTGTTTGTTTTGAAGATTGAGACTGCTCTCAAGCTTCATTTTGCAGTAGCTTATGTGGTTTCTCTCTCTACCCTTCCCCTGCTGCAGTTTATCATGCTGACATATCTTTTCATGTTGGCCTGGCTGGGAGTCACAGCTTTCACCTCACTGCCAGTGTACATGTATTTCAACGTGTGGACCATCTGCCGGAATACCACACTAGTGGAGGGAGCAAATCTCTGCTTGGACCTTCGTCAGTTTGGTAAGTAGATAGAGGGTCTCAAGGTCAAAACCACTTTTAATAGTTACCTTTACAATGCTGCAAATGACTTTGAAAATATGCACATGACTTCAGAGATAAATATATCTGACTATGTAGTTCAGGGCATTTTGTAAATTAAAATAGGAATTTCTGGAAATACCAGGTCAAAACAGGTTTGCTTTTCCTAATTTTGAAGCCCCCTTTCAAGTGTAATCAGGTATCTATGTCTTTATTTCATTGATCCATGGTTAGCTGTATTAATTGAGATATCTAGTATGGAGATCTCTGAGGAAGATATACTTCCTTATCCTCTAAGATGAGACAGGAAAACTTGGCGTTAAAAATAATGACATTAAAAGATGTCAGAGAAGGAGAGAGGAGGGACAGGAGGGAAATAATCCTTGTTTTATTTTGTTTTTCTTGACATTTTAAAGATTGAACCCAAGGACCTTACACATGTTGCATGTTCTCTTTTAAAAATTAATGCTGTGAGGAATTCATGCAATGTATTTTGGTCATATTCTCCTGCTTTCCACCTCCTCTCACATCCACTCCCTTTCCTATCTAACCAACTCGATGGTCCTGTTTTTTAAAAACACATCTAGTCCATTTTTGCTGACTCTATGCTGTTGTGTGTGTGGCCATATTGTAGGGCGTGGTCAAAGTATCAGGGTCCACACCCTAAACTGATTTTTTCTATGCCAACAGTTGTCAGCTGGAAAAGCTTCTCAGCTAGGCACGGGGTTGGCTGCCTCTTCAAAGTCTGGATTTTGGCTTATTGAGATTATGCAGGTTTTGTGTAGGATGTTACTGTCACAACTTCTGTGAGTTCCAGAAAGTTTGTAAGATACCGAAGTAGTCGA
>CM052719.1:41677851-41700009 GCA_028551405.1 Uromys caudimaculatus
TTATTATTATTATTATTATTATTATTATTATTATTATTATTTCTGCAATTTTTTATTGGATATTTTCTCAATTTACATTTCAATCTTATCCCTTTTCCCTGTCCACTCTGGAAACCTGCTGTCCCATTTCCCCTCCCTTTGCCTCTATGAGGGCTTACTCCCACCCCCACCAATTCCTCTCTCCCTGCCCTGGCATTCTCCTACACTGGGGTATCAAGCCTTCATAGTACCAAGGTCCTCTCCTTCCATTGATAACCAATAATGTATTCCTCTGCTACATATATGGCTGGATCCATGGATCCCTCCATGTGTACTCTGTGGTTTGTGTTTTATTCCCTGGGAGCTCTGGGGGGGGGGGGTTCTGTTGTTTGATAATGTGGTTCTTCCTATGGAGTTGGAAGCCCCTTCAGCTCCTTCAGTCCTTTCTCTATCTCCTCATGAGTCCCTGTTTGAGTGTTCTCTGCCTGCTCTGTGCACCCTACCAACTGTGATTTCTACTCACATGACAGCACCTAGGCCACCTTCACAGTCAACTCTGTTTTCTCATAGGAAATACTCCACCTTGCATTTTCCCACTAGCCACCTGCCTCCAGTGTACCTGCATTATGGAGGACAGGAACTCACACAGGGCAGGGACCTGGATTCTGGAGCTGAGGTAGAGGCCATGAATGGATGTTACTTACTGGCTTGCTTCCCCTGCATTCCTCAGCTTGCCTTCTTATAGATCTGAGGACCACCAGCCCAGGGATGGCACCATTTACAATTACCCCTCCCTCTTGATATCTAATTGAGGAAATGACTTACAGCTGTATCTCATGGAGGCATTTCCTCAATAGAGGCTCCTTTCTCTGTGAAAACTCCAGCTTGTGTCTAGTTGACACATAAAGCCAGCCAGTACAACTTGCCCCTTGTCAACTTGATGCACAAATACACCAACTCTTAAGCCTCAAATTTTACTTTCTTATTCATCCCCAAGACCTAAATAACTTTAAAAGCCCCATAGTCTTTCCAAATTCTTACATATTAAAATTTCAATCCCTTTGAAATATTCACTCTCTTTTAAAATTCAAAAACTTTTACAATTCAAAAGTCTCTTAACTGTGGGACCCATTAAAATACTTTCTTACTTCAAGAGGGAAAATATCAGCACACAGTCTCAATCAAATAATGATAGTCTACACTCAGACTCTAATAGTCCAATGTCTGGGATCCTCTCATGATCTTCTGGGTTCCTACAAGAGTTAGAGTCATTTCTCCAGCTTTGCCCTTTGTAGCACACAGCTTGTCTTCTAGGCTTCAGCTGCCACCATTCCACTGCTACTGCTATTTTTGGTGATCATCCCATGGTACTGGAATCTCAAAAATGATGGGGTCTTCTGCTGCAACTGGGCTATATTTTCACAAATAGCCTCTCACAGACTCTTTTCATGGTGTCAAGCCTCAACTTCTCTGCATGAGCCCTGCAGTCCTGGGCCTTCAACTGCCACTGAGGCTGTATCTTCACCAATGGCCTCTCCTGGCTTCTCATAGTGCCAAGCATTAGCTGCTACACCTTCATCATTTCAAAACCAGGACCACCTTGGGTGACTCTTACACATTATCAAGTACAGCAGCTGCACAAGGTACAACATTGGCTGTCTCTGGAACACAGCTTCTTTGTGTGCTCAGAAAACACTTCCCTGAAGATTTCACCTCAGTGATGCTGGTCTCTTCTTAATCACTGCTAATTCCCTAGTTCCAGCTAACCAACATCAATTTTCCCAGCGAGGCATAGTTTTCAATTTAGTAGTTCTGGTATCTTCTTAGTCACAGCTGATTCTTCAACCCCAGCTAACCAAAATCACAAAATCTTCACACTCAAAATAGCAATGGCCCTGATAAGAGTCTTTCATCTTCCCTCTGAAATTTCACAAGCCAGGCCTCCATCTTCTGCACTGTTCTAAACATTATCATCCAAGCTCCTATAGAACATCTCACAGAGCTCTTAATATCCCAATGGCCCTTCTAGCTCAGCCTTCCAAAGTCCTTCCACAGTCCTCTCAAAAACATGGTAATGCTCTCACAGGAATACCCCACTACACTGGTACCAGTTTGCCTTATTCAGGATTTCTATTCCTGAACAAAACATCATGACCAAGAAGCAAGTTGGGAAGGAAAGGGTTTATTCAGCTTACACTTCCATGTTGCTGTTTATCACCAAAGGAAGTCAGGACTGGAACTTACACAGGGTAGGAACCTGGAGGCAGGACTAATGCAGAGGCCATGGAAGGGTGCTGCTTACTGGATTGCTTCCCTTGCTTTGCTCAGCTTACCTTCTTATAGATCCTAGGACCCTAGCCCATGGATGGCAACCACTCACAATTAGTTGATAAACAATTATACCAACATGCATATTGATAATATATAAACAAATGGAAACAGAGTCATAAATAAGTATATAAATAAAAATGTCATGAAGTTTGTCATGCAGACATGCCCTCTATGCCCAGAAAAGGAAAAAAAATAACCAGTGAAATAAAAATGGAGTAAAAATAAAAGCAAAAGAACAAGGAAGTAAAAACCAAACTAAATTGGGTGAGTGGTTGCAGAAGAGGAGAGAGAGAGAGAGAGAGAGAGAGAGAGAGAGAGAGAGAGAGAGAGAGAGATCAATTGAATAAAGAAAGGAGAACAGGTAAATCAGGAACAATGATCCCAGACATTATAGGTCATTAGGGCAAGAGCTCAGGCATAATGCTATCCACCCTTAGAGGTACACTCTTGATAGTCCCAGAAATTCAAGGTTGCAGTGGCCAGGTGAGCAAAGCTCAGTGAAAAAATTGGAAGTATGTGGACCAATTTATAAAGGAGGTTTTTGAGAGATCACAGATAGTGAGTGAAATGGAGAGGGATAAGGGAGAAATATAAATGATAGTGAGATAAAGATAGACAGAGCTAAACAGGCAGAGATGGACAAACAGAGGCTCAGCAAAACCAAAAGGGAATCCTTGGGTAACCCAGGAAGTAAAGTAGTAGAGGCCCAATATCAACTCTGCAAAATGCAAAGGCGTGGCTGGGTTGTTGTTATGTGCACCTGTGTGGACAGCTATGTTTAACCAGCCTGTGGGAAGAAGGAAGGAATTAAGAATGGTGGAGTGGCTACCAGCAAGTTGGTGATGCAGGTGTGGAAGCTCTGACCTACAGGCTTACCTGTTGTAGTAGAAATTAATTTGGGATTTCTACTTCACCTTTGATCATTTAGTTCTAAGTTAAAGGACACAAAGCCTTTATATTTATAATAAACCTTAATTAATAGTCCTAGAGCTAGGCAGATATCAATTCTTTAAGCTATTTGTCTATTTCCCTATTAGTAACCCAAGGTATGTTTTGCCATGTTCTGCCTGGTCTGCTCTTACTCCGATTGGCCAGCTTACATGAACATGTTTTCCAGATTCATGGTATCTTCTCCTTTCTCATTTCCCTGCTTTCTCTGGTGGTCATTGCTCAAACCCTAAGCCTGGCAACTGAATTTCCCCTACCTCTCTTTTACCCAAATGTAGGCTGTAGTCATCATTATTGACCAATCAGGGATAACATAGGGGTCAAGGTTCCATAGCCTCAATTGGTGGAAGTGAGGATCTCCTTGTCCCTGAGGCAACCAGGGCAAACCTCAATGCCTACCAAGGAAAAGCTCTTGCCCTTAGGAGGCTCAACTTGTTGAGGTTAGATTCCTGGGCTGCTGTTTTGCACAAACAGGCAGTGAAGCAGACTCCATTCTTTTCCTCTCATGGTGTCTCAATACCTTCAGATCTGTGACATACTTTTGAAGCTAGAGTCCTACCGATGGACTTGTGGAGATTCACAATCCACAGAGGTCACCTATAAGTTAGGCAGTGGTCTGGATACAACTGTGTCTGTTAAGTTGACATGACCCAGGTCAGCTCTTAAAAAGGAAAACATTTAATTGGGTTGGCTTACAGTTTCAGAGGCTTAGCCCATCACTGTCACGATGGGAAGCACGGTAGCATACAGGCAGACATGGTGTTGTAGAAGAATCCGAGAGTTCAACATCCTGATCCACAGGCAACAGGACTCTGTGAGGGGCATCATGAATCCAAAAGAACAAAGGCACCTGCACTAATGAGCTAGCTTGTCAGAAAGATCCAAAGTCAGGCAAATCCCTGAGTTCAAGATCAGCCTGAGACAAAGCAAGTTTAGGTCCTGGTATGGTGGGAATGGTAATATCAGGATGGGTTCCAACCCAGTTAAACTCATTGTTTGTGCTTACAAAGGCAGGAAAATCTCTGAATTCATTTGCTATGTTAAAAAAAAAAATGTACTTGCTGTCTTTTCAAAGAATCAAGGGGCTATGGTCAGTCATAAAATGCTGATTTATGGGATAATCAAAAGGGAACCTGGGGTGGATCATTAAACAGATAATAAATAAAAGAATGGGCTTTGGTCTGCAAAATCTGAGCTATCTATGCAGCTGTCTGGTCAGCCAGTTTGAGAAGAACACAGAGCTGTCAGCTTGTACCCATGATTGATTTTGAGTCATTTCTTCCACTGTTCCCAAAGAACACTTCCTTAGGACTTCCTCTCCAAGCTGAGGCTGATCTTTGGCGACATTAAGAAACTAGTAATGAAAATTAAAAGCAATAGTGACCTTAAATTTCAAGACTGATGAGGAAGAAGCTAAGTCTTGAATATTTGATGCAACAAAGAGAATAATGATGTAGAACCAGAGCGATAGAGATGACTCAGCCATTAAAAGTACTTGCTCTTCTTGCAGTGGACTGAAGTCTTGTTCCTAGCACTCATACAGTTTCTCACAATTTTCTCTAACTCCAGTTTCAGGAGATTTGATGTTGTCTTCTTCCTCGAGGTTCTGATAGACCCTCAAGCACATTAAAAATTTCAAACACACCTACAAATCAACTATTCCAAATTCTTATGGATTATACTCATAAACAAACAAAAAACAAAAACAAACAAAACAAACAAAAAAGCAAAACAACTAACTAAACAAAACTCCATACATAGCAATTATACATTTTAGTTTGGTAAGTATCTCTCCTTTTGCCTCCCTCCCTCCCTCTGTTCTTCTCTCCCTTCATCTCCACCTTTCCCTTCTCCTTCCTTGCTTTCTTCTTCTCCTTCCTTGCTTTCTTCTTCTTCTTCTTCTTCTTCTTCTTCTTCTTCTTCTTCTTCTTCTTCTTCTTCTTCTTCTTCTTCTTCTTCTTCTTCCTCTTCTTCTTCTTCATCTTCCTCCTCCTCCTCCTCCTCTCTTCTTCTTATCCTCCTCCTCCTTCTCCTCTTCCTACTCTCCTCTTCCTCTTTTCCTTCTTCCTCTCTCTCTCTCTCTCTCTCTCTCTCTCTCTCTCTCCTTATTCTTTCTCTTATTTCTTGGTTTCAAATATCTCACCTTGATAGAGCTTATGAATATGTGAACTCTGCTGATGACTTTTTTCTTTCTTTTTTTTTTTTTTTTTTTTTTTTTGGTTTTTCGAGACAGGGTTTCTCTGTGTAGCCCTGGCTGTCCTGGAACTCACTCTGTAGACCAGGCTGGCCTCCACTTTGTATTTTATTGCTACTGAACTTGTAAATTTTATAAAGAAAATAGTCTGTGCATAGAAAGATTTTTGGAAATCCAATTGATATGTAGCTTCAGATAGAGAACAAGGTAAATCTATAATGGAGAAAAATATAAAAAAGATTTTCACTGTGATCTGCTTCCTATAATAAACTTATTATAATTATATATTATATATTAGTATAATTATGATTAGTATATTATATATTATCCTAATATATATATATATATATATATATATATATATATATATATATATATATATATTATACTAATATATAATTATGTCATGGTTTGAATATGCTCAGCTCAGAGAGTGGCACTATTTGGAATTGTGGCTTGGTTGGAGTAGGTGTATCACTGTGGGCGTGGGCTTTAAGACCCTCATCCTTGCTGCCTGGAAGTCAGTCTTCTGCTAGCAGCCTTCAGATGAAGATGTAGAACTCTTAGCTCCTCCTTCACCATGCCTGCCTGGATGCCACCATGCTCCTCCATTGATGATAATGAACTGAACCTCTAAACCTGTAAGCCAGCCCCAATTAATGGTTGTCCTTATAAGAGTTGCCTTGGTCATGGTGTCTCTTCACAGCAGTAAAACCCTAATTAAGACTATATATATATTGGTCAGCTTGACACAAGCTAGAATTATTTTGGGAAAGGAACCTCAACCTCTCAGGTTGCAAAGAAAGTCTTTGCAATGCTTGCTTGGTTAATCTTTAGATTAATCTACACATGGATGTGTAGATCAGGACTACATCTGCGCAGGTGGTCTGAGTTGTAGAACTGAACTGAGCAAACCATGAGGAGCAATCCAGTAATTTACTAAGCCATTTCTTCCATGGCTTCTGTTTCAGTTTCTGTCCCCAAGTTCTTGTCCTGCCTGTGTTGCTGGCCTGATTTCTGCCAGTAAAGAACTCTTGCCTGTTTAGTGCAAGATGAAATAAATACTTTTTCCCCATGATACTTTTTTTCTTAGTGTTTATCCCAGCAACAGAAATCCCAACTGAGGAACAGTTATAAGATATTGGAAGAGGAAGATGGGAGATATATCTAGTATATATTATATATTCATATATATTTATATAATATATATTAGAGAGACACAGAAAAAAAGCACAGACAGAGAAAAACAGAGAGACATCCTGGCAAGGAGAGATTGGGGAAAGAAGGAAAGAAAGAAAGAAGGAAGGGAGGAAGGAAGGAGGGGAGGGAGGGAAGGAGGGAGGGAGGGAAGGAGGGAGGGAGGGATGGAGGGAGGGAGGGAGGGGAGTAGAGGAAGTTAAAAGGAGTGATAATGCTTTGTGAAAAATGCGCATCATCACTGATCAAAAAAAGTTCATTTCATAAGGGTTTAGCTGTTTGTTCAGCAGCAGTTTGGCACATAAAGAGCTATAATTAAGCATGCAAATTTAATGTCTCCACCTGTAAATGTGTGAGTTTGCACTGTAGGTAGCATACATATTTTTATGGGGGTCTATTTTGTTACTAAACTCCACCATCCCAGTAACATTTCTGAGCCACTAGATGTCAGCATCCAATAATTCTTGGGAAGAAATTACACTGCCTTTTTATTTTCCTCTGCGACAACCTTTCTCTTCAGCCATTTTCTCTGCATATAAGAAACACGAACTAGAAATTGTATGCCGCTGACAGTTTCAGGCACACGAGAAAATTCCTTGATGTAGCTGATTTTCTGAACAAAAGTTTAATGTTTGGTTAGGCATAGAGATCAATAACGATGTCAATCTTCTCCCCATGCCCTGGACAAATATATATATATATATATATATATATATATATATATATATATATATATATGAATGATTATAGTTCAAAAGCTGCCTAAAACATGTTTCCCCTTTCAGTTCTCTCAGCAACTCTTTATCATTTATTTCATATACTGTTTTTCATGGGGAAAAAAGTGAAGACAGAACTTATTTTCCCATTTTTACTGTATTGCAAATTTAATTCTCTCTTCTTTTCCTGTAATTATAGTTAGATGTTGCCATATTCCAGCACAACTATTACTTTCTTGTTGTCTAGAGAAATATCTTATACATTGAACATGAAATATAAAACCACAGCTTTTGTTAATTTTCTAGATTAATTCATAATAGGAAAATAACTTTTACATCAGGTTGTTTCACTTATGATGAGTGATGAGTTTTAGAGAAGCAGTGAATAATAATATGTATAATTAAATATATTTATAACTCAAAATATAATATGCAATTAAATATCCTTAAATTTCCTTAGCCAATAGTTATTTAGGATCTTTGGATAGCAAGTAAGAACATGTGTGTTTTCTTTTCTCTAATATTTTTACCCAATACCTAAGTTTAGGGAGGAAGCAAAACTGAAAGAAAAGATGAATGAAGATGAAGAGAAATTCTGTTCTTATCCTAACTATGACATACACAATCAAAAGAGAGCTAGTCAACATTTTACCTACAGTTGGCATTTGGAAAGAATACAACCTATGTACTGTGCATGGGCCCATACAGATCTAGCCGCTGTGAACACAAATTTCTTATCCATTTGTGTGTCAATAATTTCCTTTTTTGAACTGGCTACAGTTTAGATCCATTTATCTTTCAGGAATTTTATGTATTTTTTTTTATACAAGTTGTAAATACAGTCTCTTCTCTGGGAAATGGTAGTTACAGACTGACTGTAAATTCTATTCACTTAACAAAAATCAATTCATTCCGTCTCTTTGCAAGGCATTTTGCCAGCTTCAGTGGTGAAGGTACAAAGATATATTCAAAGGAATTCCTGTTCCAAGAGCTTAAAATGGATCATCTTAATAAATAACAGTATCTTCTAGTATTGGTATCCCATTAGTGCTTGAGGCCTATACAGCACAATTGATTAAAAAGATATTGAATCATTTTACAAATAATAAAAATCTCACCAGTCCATTTTACATACAGAGGAATCAAATCTTACCAGCCAGATTTCTTTTTTAGCTGAAGTAATTGAAATTCTTAGAAGAAATGGTATGCTTCAGGCTATATAAGCAACTGGATGTATATAACCATTTTCCATAGCATATTGCTGGTATTTTGTACTGACTCCTATAACATCTTAATTGAAACCAACTTATCAAATAATAGATAAAACACCATATATGAGTTAGGAATATGTTTTCACTCAATATAACTGTTAGCATATTAATGTTGTGGGTTGATTGCTGGGCATTTAGTGTTTAGTGGAAGAGGATTTGTTTCAGCTTATCTTGAAAAATATGGAGCATTTTCTCCTTCTTGTTCTTTACCTCCCCTCTCTCTGTGGCAAAAGGAGAGCTGAGGGACATATTTGTCACTCAGGCACAGTGAACAGATGGAATGATTTTTTTTTTTTAATGTACAGACAGCCCTGAGGAACTATTCAAAAAGCAAATTCAACAGACAACTCATTCTCAATCTGCCTTCACATTATATTATGGGTTTTATGGAAATCCTGCTTTCTTTAAATGAATTTTGTGTGGAACTACCCCATAAATTATTATCTTAATTAATCACTCTGTTCATCAAGAAACATTATTGTGGAGTTTTATGGCTTATAAGTAATTTTTTATTATAGATTTGGATGACTTGAATTTTATCCTTTAAAAATTTTGACATTATAATATAATTCAAACATCTCTCCCTTCACTTTCTTTTCTCTAAACCCTCATAGACTCCTCCCCATTCTTCAATTTATGGCCTTGTTTTTCAATAATGGTTATTGCATATATATATATATATATATATATATATATATATATGTGTGTCTGTGTGTCTGTGTGTCTGTGTGTCTGTGTGTCTGTGTGTATGTATGTGTGTGTATTCTTATATGTATTCACATATATATATTCATATACATATATATATATATATATATATATATATGTAAACTTGTTCAGTCCACATAAAGTTACTTGTATGTATTTTTTCAGGTCTGCCACTCGACAACCTATTGTTTTACTCTTCCCTGAAGAAGATCACCTCTCCTACTCCAGGCTTTCTTCAGTTGCCTATCGCTCTGTGTAGGATTATGACCTTCTGGACTCTTCCCTATGAACTTTGGCATGTCTATTGCTGTTATCCATGTTCATCTCTCATTTGGGCAGTCACGTTGATGGTAAGTGATAGATATAGCTCCTGATATTACCTGGAGAAACAATCTTACAGAAAACTCCCTGATCCTCTGACTTTTACGATCTTTCCATGTCCTCCACTGCAATGTTCCCTGAGTGTAAGGTACAAGTGTTTGTAGTGGTGCTCATTGGGACTGGACTCTAAAACTCTGCATCTTGATTGATTGTGGATTTCTGTAGTAGTCTCAATCTGCTGCAAAGAGAAATTTCCTTGATGAGGAGTAAATACTACACATATCTCTGAGTATAAGAACAAATATTTATAAATTGCTTTTAGGGACCATGCTATTAGTAAATTAGTGGTTGCAGATCCTCTTTCAATAATCAAAATGTCACTAGTACTAGTGTCCCTCTTTGAGTGAGTTTTATTTTGAGTGAGTTTCTATAGAGAGCTGCTGGGTTCTGCAAAGGTATGTGTGCCACTATTACACCCTCGGGTTTATCTTGCCATGCTGGTCATTGATGTGGTTCATAGGCCTCATACCTGTGCAGGACTTTGGTTTCTTCCCTCATTTGGAAGCTTGCATATTAAAAGCTAGTTCTCATGGAGGGAGAACTCAGGTCAGTTCTAGATCATAGGTCTCTGGGTCCTGTTTCTGAAGGGCATTATGTCTTTAGGATAAAGGACTTATCTTCCACCTCTGGGAGTGTGGCCAAGGGTAACAGTAATATACTGTCTGTTTTGGGAGGTTTTTCAAACTCCTTAGTCAATACCAAATAAGAGGATTTCTCATGTCTGTGTTGGGATTTTTGTTCAGTAATCTTTGGAGTGCAATTAGAGCACCATCAGTATAAATGAGAAAAGTTAAATTTTATTCTTAATGTTTACATATTTTGCAGCATAATAATAAACAGATTCTGGATAAGAATTATTGCTATCTCTCTCTCTCTGTGTGTATGTCTATGTGTGTGTGTGCATGCATATGTCACAAAATATATGTCAAATGAAAATTTGAAGATGCAAGGATGAGTACACCCAATAAGGAGTACATTATTTCAATCTCTTAATATTTGACAAAAACATATGCTGGGAAAAAAGTATCCTCAACCAATAGTGTTATAAAAACTGGATGTCTACATATAGAAGAATAACATTAGAACCTTTGTCAACTTACACACACAAACACACATACACAAACACATACACACAAACACACAAACATACACACAAAGAACTTAATCCAAATGGATCAAAGACCTAAATATAAAACCAGCAACACTGAAACTGGTAGTGGAAACCATAGGAAGAACCCTCTATGATATAATTGCAGTGAATTACTTTCACGACTAGAACTCTCTTTGCCTAAGGCCAGCCATTGACAAGTGAGATTAATACAACTAAAACGCTTTTTCATTTATAAAGAAACAACCAAGCGTGTGAAAAGACACCAACAAATAAGGCAGATTATTTGGCAGCTATACATCCAACAGAAGATCAAAATACTGAAAGTATAAAAAACTAAACAGAACAATTACCCAGTAGTTTTTTAAATGAGCCTTGGTTAGAGTTACCCCAAGATATTTTATATTATTTATGACTATTGTCAAGAGTGTTGTTTCCCTATTTTCTTTCTTAACCCATTTATCCTTTGTATAAAGGAAGATTACTGATTTGCTTTTTGTATCCATCTACTGTGCTGAAGTTGTTTATCAGCTATTAAAGTTCTCTGGTAAAATTTTTGGGATCACTTATGTATACTATCATATCATATACAAATATTAATACATTGACTTCTTCTTTGCCAATTTCTATCCACTTGATCTCCTTTTGTTGTCTTACTGCTCTAGCTAGAACTTCAAATACTATATTGAATAGCTAGGGGGAGAGAGGTCAACTTTGTCTTGTCCCTGATTTTAGTGGGATTGCTTCAAGTATCTCTCCATTTAATTTGATATTGGCTGTTGGTTTGCTGTATATTGCCTTTCTTATGTATAGATATAGGCTTTGAATTCCTGATCTCTCCAATACTATCAACATGAAGGGATGTTGTATTTTGCCAAATGTTTTTTTTCAGCATCTAATGAGATGATCATGTGAGGATTTTTTAGTTTGTTTATGTAGTAGAATTACATTAATGGATTTTTGTATATTGAACCAACCTTGCAAAATATCTTGGGGTTACTCTAACCAAACAAATGAAAGATCTGTATGAAAAGAACTTCAAGTCTTTCAAGAAAAAACTTGAAGAAGACCTCAGAAAATGGAGAAATTTCCCATGCTCATGGATTGGTAAGATTAATATTGTAAAAATGGCCATCCTTCCAAAAACAATCTACACATTCAGTCCAATCCCCATCTAAATTCCAACACAATTCTTCAAAACATGGAAAGAGCAATTCTCAATTGCACATGAAAAAACAAAAAACCAAGGATAGCAAAAACAATTCTTAACAATAAAAGAATTTCTGGGTGAATCACGATCCCTGACTTACAGCTGTACCTCAGCAATAGTGATAAAAAACTGAATGGTATTAGTACAGAGACAGATAGGTTGATCAATGGAATAGAACTGAAGAACCAGAATTAAAGTTACACACTTATGGACACTTCATCTTTGATGAAGACAAAAATATACAGTGGGGGAAAAAAAAGCATCTTCAATAAATGGTGCTGGTTTAACTGGCAATGGGTATGTAAAAAAATGAAAATGGATTCATATTTGTCACCTTTCATAAAGTCAAGTCCAAGTGGATCAAGTACCTCACATAAAGCCAGATACACTGAATCTAATAGAAGAGAAGGAGCTTTGAACTCATGGGCACAGGGGTGGGGGATTTCCTAAACAGAACTCCATTGGCTCAGGCTCTAAGATCAAGAATTAATAAATGGGACCTCACAAAACTGAAAAGCTTCTGTAAGGCAACGGATATGGTCAATAGGACAAATCAGTAACCTACAGATTGGGAAAAATATCTTCCCCATATCTAGTAGAAAAAGAGAGTTAATATCTAAAATATATAAAGAATTCAGAAAGTTAGACTCCAAAAACCAAACAATCCAATCAAAAATGGGGTATAGAGGTAAACAGAGAACTCACAACAGAGGAATCACAAACGGCCAAGAAACACTTAAAGAAATGTTTAAAATCCTTAGTCACCAGGGAAATGCAAATCAAAACAACATTGAGATTCTACCTTACACTGATCAGGATAGCTAAGATCAAAATCTCAGGTGACAGCACATGTTGGTGGGAATGTGGAGAAAGAGGAACATTCCTCCATTGCTGGTGGAAATGGAAACTGGTTCAACCACTCTGGAAATCAATCTGGAGGTTCCTCAGAAAATTGGAAATAGATCTACCTGAAGATTTAGCTATACAACTTTTGGGAATATACCCAAAAGATGCCCCACCATACCATCGGGGCACATGTTCCACTATGTTCATAGTGGACTTGTTTGTGATAGGCAGAAATTGGAAACAACCCAGATGTCCCATGACAGAAGAATGGATACAGAAAATGTGGTTCATTTACACAATGGAATACTATTCAGTTATTAAGAATGAGGACATCCTGAGTTTTTCAGGCAAATGGATGGAACTAGAAAATATCTCCTGAGTGAGGTAACTCAGACACAAAAGACATGTATAGTATGTACTCACTAATAAGTGTATATTAGCCATAAATATACAGAATGCCTAGGATACAATCCACAGAATTCAAGAAGGTTAACAAGCTGAAGGGCCCATGTGAGAATGTTTCAATCCCACTGGGGAGGGAGAAGAAAACAATCACTGGAAGCAGAGAGAGGGAAGGACCTTGGTGGGAGAGGGGCGGGAAAGGGGAAAGGGGGAACATGATCAGGTATTTGGGAGGGGGCAGGAGAGAAGCCCTGAGGGCCAGCAGCATGAATGGAAATATGCAACATTGGGGTGGGAGGTGGGGCAACACTATAGAAAGTGCCAGGAACCTGGAAGGTTAGAAACTCTCAGGACTCAAAGGGATGAAGCTTAGATGAAATGCCCAACAGTGGGGAAAGGGAACTTGTAAGGTCCACCTCCAGTAGAAAGACAGGTCATCAAATGGAGGGAAGAGGTTACCATCTCACAGTCAAAAACTCTGACGCAGAATTGTTCCTGTCTAAAAGAACTGCAGGGACAAAAATGGAGAAGAGATTGAAGGAAAGGAGGTCCAGTGACCAATACAACTTGGGATCCATCTCAAGAGGAGGCTCCAAGGCCTGACACTATTACTGATGCTATGGTGTAACTTACAGACAGGAGCCTAGCATTGCTGCCCTATGAGAGGCTCAACAAGTACTGATTGAGACAAATGCAGATACTGACACCCAAACAATGGGCTGAAGTTGGAGATTCCTATGGTTGAATTACGGAAAGTCTAGAAGAAGCTGAAGAGGAGGGCAACCCCATAGGAAGACCAGCAGTCTCAACTAACCTGGATCCCTGAGATCTCTCAGACACTGAGCCACCAATCAGGCACCATACACTAGCTGGTCTGAGTCCGTGACACATATATAGCAGAGGTCTGCCTGGTCTGGCCTCAGTGAAAGAAGAAGCACCTAACCCTTGAGAGACTTGAGGCCGCAGGGAGTGGAGAGGCATAGGGGTTATCTCTTGGAGATAGGGAGAAAGTGGAATGGGTTGAAGAACTCTGGGAGGGCAGATCAGGAGGGTGTTAAAGACTGGATTGTTAAAAGAAAAGAGAAAAGAAAAGGAAAGGAAAGGAAAGGAAAGGAAAGGAAAGGAAAGGAAAGGAAAGAAAAGAAAAGAAAAGAAAAGAAAAGAAAAGAAAAGAAAAGAAAAGAAAAGAAAAGAAAAGAAAAGAAAAGAAAAGAAAAGAAAAGCCCTGAGTCTAAGGAGAGAGTTCTCAAAGGAAGGAAACCATAGTTAAGAAATATCTCATAATATGTTCATCATCTCTAGCAACTAGGGAAATGAAAGCCAAAATAATTTTGAGAGTTCATCTTACTTAATCAGAATGGCAACAATCAACAAAGCAATGGGATATAACAGTGAGGGAATGTGGGGAAAGAAGAACCCTCAATTCATCGTTGGTGAACTTACCCAGACACTCCAGATATCAGTGTGGAGAATTCTCAAAATATTAAAAATAAATCTATCATATGACCCATCTATACTTCATAGCATATGAGTCATCTATTCTACCTCCATAAATACTTGCTCAATGATGTTGATGACATCTTTATTCACAATACTTAAAAAATAGGAACAACATAACTGTCCTTCAAGTAATTGATGAATAATGAAAATGTGGTCCATATACGATACTATGTAATATTATTCAGCTTTAAAGAAAAATGATATCATGAAATTCTCAAGTCAATGGGTATTTCTAGAAAAGGTCATACTGAATTGGTTAACCTAGACCCAAAAAGATAAATGCCACAAGTTCTCTTTCATGGAGGCTCCAATCTCCAAGCCTTTAGATGTGAGAACATATCCCGGAATAACTGGAGAAGCCTGATAAGTGTAGTCCTCATTTGGCATCAAACAAACTTCCCTTTGTAGCAGACACAGACCATCCTAGAACATGATAACCAATAAAAATGTGGGGTTATAAAATGCAGTTCCAAGGGATGCTTTTTCAATATAATTCCTGTTCCTAAATCTCAGGGATTGTTTTAGACCAGAGAAAGGAAAGAGCCAGAGGAACAGGGAGTTTACTATGTAGTTGTGCCTCCTATGGCAAAAGCTAGATCTATGAAACTTCCCACACATGACTGCCTGAACACAAGTTGAAGGACAACACTAGACATGTTAACATGGAATAAGGAAGGTCCAGGAGGCCTCATATCTATATGGAGAACTACAGGCTTCAAAGGAATGCTACCCCACGGAAGAGCACAAATGGTTACCCAGTACCAAGTGATGAGCCCTAAGACATATAGACTAGTAACATGCTGACTGAGCATGTTGTAGCTATGTATTTGGGAACATACACTTGTACGTACAAATGTAACAACAATTAATGAAAAAGATGCCGTGACTTTGAAAATGAGCAAGAAGAGGCATATGGAAGAGTTAATAGAGAAGAAAAGAAAGGAAGAAATAATATAAGTAAACTGTAATCACAAAAAACTTATTTAAAAATAATAAAATACTGTAATGTGCCCACTGCAAGGCCAAAATACAAAGTCATGACATCAGATGCTTGTAAAGATGTAGAGTAAATAAACTATCATCTGTTGCTTATAGATTACACAGCACTACAGACATTTTTTGTTAACATTTATTTATTTATTTATTATGTATAGAGTATTCTGGCTACGTGTATGTCTGCAGGTCAGAAGAAGACACCAGATCTCACTACAGATGTGTGTGAGCTATCTGGTTCCTAGGAATTGAACTCAGGACCTCTGGAAGAGCAGCCAGTGTTCTTGAACTCTGAGTCATCTCTCCAGCCCCTACCAGAGACATTTTTAATAGAATGCCTCAGTTTGTTTATAAGCACTTGTCCACATTATTATCAACCACATGCCTTACAAATTATTAAAAATACTTAAATCTTTTTCAAACAAAACAATAAAAATTGACATCTATACAATGTAAATTACCAAGATGTTGAAGTAATTAAATTATTGTTAATTAGTTGAACTAGGCTATTTTCCAGAAATGAATACTGTTCTTTATAAAAATCTAATGTTTCTATTAATTTATTGGGAATTTTATACATATTTCTTGAACATATTTCTCCTCACTATTCCACTTAAATCCTCCAAGATCTAACTCTGTCTTCCTCACCACCTTTTACTTCTTATCTTTATTATTGTTTTTTCTTTCTTTTTTTATCTGTCTATATATTTGTTTTTAATCTAGTTTACAGCAGATGTCCTGGTCTTCTGGCTCTGACAATCTTTCCACTTCTCTTCAGCCATATTTTCTGAGTCAGAAGTGTAGGAGTTATATTTTAAATGTATTACTTGGGGTAGACACCTTGTGATCAGTTATCTCTGGATTTAGAACCTGTGTGGCTCTCTGTAATGATCTCTATCTGTGACAAAAAGAAGCTGCTTTCCTGAGGGAGGAGGGTAACATTCAATGTGGGTATAAGCACAAATATTTATAATGCAGATAGAAAATATATTGTTTTAGGAAATTGGCAGTAGTAGGTTCTTATTGGGTTTCATGGCCTTACCACTATATGCAGCTGGCTGAGTTTCTAGTTTCAGGCATGTGTTACCTTATATTACAGGTGCCTTAAGTATGATTAGGTGACTGCTGGATGCATGTAGCTTACAAATGCCATTATTGCAACCTTAAGAATATCTTTCTGGATGGTTCAATGAGTAAAGGAGCCTGCAAACCAGAGCTCCATCCCTGGGACCCTTGTGATAGAGGAAGAGAACCGACTCCTTCAAGTTTCTCTGCCTTCCACAGATGTCTGACAGTCCCCATTTCTCCCTCTCCACCTCACTCTCCCTCTTTCCCTCTCTCTCTCTCTCTCTCTCTCTCTCTCTCTCTCTCTCTCTCTCTCTCTCTCTCTCTCTCAAGTGGAAATTTCTGGTTTCTTTGAAGACTCAGTTGTGTCATGAAATGTTTTTCTGGAAGCTGTCTTATGAAAGAATGTTTTACTGGTTTCACTGATAACAGAACCGTGGTGTTTTTCTTGAAGCTGTCTTGTAAATGGGTATGTAATGCTTTGCTTGAGAGTGTACATGATGTTTAGAATGCATATAAATATATCCCCACAGACAGTGAGGGGCCACTCTTGCATCAGCTCTCCTTGCAACACTTCACTGATGCTTGCTGATCTTAGCTTGTCATGGCTTCACAGAGAAAAGCGAGCCAAAGAACTTCTTGTGGTATTCTGGATATGTTTTGCTGCTTCTGCAGACTCATGCCTTCTGAAGACTCACCATGATTTGAAGGAGTCTCAAAGTTTCTTCTGGATTGAGCCTCCACTGCTGATTTGTGTTTGGTGACACTATTGAAATTGATTGCTGACATTCTGACAACAGATTTTGGAATCACCCCAAAGAACTACTTCTAAACAGGTACACACCCCCTTTGTCCTATTAACCATCTACCTCCCCTACCTTTGGATGCTGAGTTATGAGGGATGTTGCAGTGTTTTAAGAACCCTTATTAAAGTAGGTTTTGAAACATCTAAACCTTTCTCCTCTCACCTCCCCCTCCTCTCCTCCCTCCCTCTCTCCCTCTCCCCCCCCCCCCACACCCCACTACATACACTACATATTCTGGTCATTGTTGTGATTCACAGGAATTATAGATGCATATGACTACTGGTTGCTTTTATTTGTTGGAGGCACCTTCCATAGCTCCATCAAGCACTATAAGAGCTAATTCTCAGGGAAAAAAGACCTCAGAGTTAGATTTAGATTGATTCCTGGAACTCCTGTGCTTGAAGTATATGATGTCCTCAACAATAGTAACTTACCTTCTTTTTATAAAGGGACCAAGGGCAACAGCAATGGCCCATATTGTTTTGAGATTATCTTGGACTTCCCTGATCAACAACTTAAAAAAGGGGGCTTCCTATGCCTGGCATTAGGGATTTTGTTTATTTTTTTGTTTTGTGGAGATGACTAAAAGTGATAGAACTTCAACTTCAAAATGCATACAGACACACAATATATGGACACATAAAGATATATGTGATTTTAACTAAACCTAATAATATAATTCCCTATGGCTTTTCAAACATTCCTCAGGTCATTTATCACCCCTCTTTTCTTCTCCTTCGTGCTGTACTCTTCTTTTCTCTCTCCTTCCCAGGTTAGTCTCTCCCACCAGTTCTTTTCCATTTGTACCTTCATAACAACTAGGCCACACTATCCCCCTCTCTAGTGCTCCTTTTCCTTTCCCCTGGCCTCCATGGTTACTTTTACATTCCTGCTACCTGTGTTTACTCCAGGTTGTGATTTCATATCTAAAGATATGAAGCTAGGATCTACAAATAAGAAAAGCATATGGCTTCTTTTGTTTCTGTGTCTGTGTTATTTCATTTAGGTTAATTATATCTAATTTTGTCCATTTACCTATAAATTTCATGTTTTTATACAGCTGATAAGTGTAGCATAAGTGTAACATTGTATATTTGCACAGTTTTATTATCTATCAGTTGAAGGACATTTAAATTGTTTCTCATTTCCTGGGTACTATGAATAGAGCATCAGTGAACATGGCTGAAGTATCTATAGAGTAGAATGTTGAGTTCTTACAACATATGACAAGGAATGGTATAGCTGGGTCATATGGTAGATTTTGTTTTAGCTTTTGTGAATTTTCTAAACTCATTTCAGAGTGTCTGGATGAACAGTAAATTATATTTCCTTTATCTCCACCCCCATGTTGCTCATTGATTAATTCATCCTTGGCATTCTGATTGGAATAAGATAAAATTTCAAAGTATTATTCCTCAAAAACTAAAATGGGTTCCTAAGGTATAAAAAGACAAAGGGAATGCTAAAGTACTTATATTTAAAATACCACAAATTATTATTACTACAATATGAGTTTTAAGATAGTGAAATTTAGAGTCATAAAGAAAATGAATGAAAAGGAGAAAGGGAACTAGGAAAAGACATGAGCATATCCTGAATGACACCACAATTATACTGTAATTCTGGACACATCCCACTGGATAGTTGCCCAAACCAACCAAATGTACATGAATGGACCCAAATATGCATTATAGACAGAGTTTTTGGTGACAATGCATACTAATATTAGGTCATCAATTATAACTAATGTACCACACTGAAGGGTCATGTGTTCATAAGCAACGGAACCTGTGCATGTGAGGAGGCAGAGAACAGTTAGTACAGTTGCTGTACATATTTTACTGTGAACCTGAAACTAAACAGCAACAACAACAGCAAAAACTACACGGTATTAAAGTCATGTGAGTTGAATAGTTGGAATCAGAGAATAGAATGACCTAGCTTTGTTCAAGATATGGGTCATATGTATATTTTTTCCTTGTCACTGGTGCTGTCTTCCTAATGTGACATACAGTCTCTACTTCCTTATCAACTCCTCTTTGGTCTGATTGTCAATAATCTTGGTTTCACTATGGCACCAGAATATGAGCAACAAAATACATTTACCTGGGCTGTTTAGCTGCTGTGGAGACATTGTAATAAAGGAAATACTATGCCATAATCCAAGACTCAAGGAATAGAGACCCTACTAATTACAACATTCTCAACATCATGAGAAAAACTGACAAACTAGGTAAAAGAACCCAAAACTCCAAATATCAGGAAGTCGTGAACAGATGAGCTTGTGAGGACATCACAGGGGAAAACATGGCTAGCCAAAATCAGATTGGGTTTCTGAACCTACACATTTTTGAGATGACCATAAGTGTGTGGGTTTAATTCTGGGTCTTCAATTCTATTTAATTGATCTACCTGTTTGTCTCTATACCAATAGTATGATTTTTGTTTTATTTTGGTTTGGTTTTTTGTTTGTTTGTTTGTTTTTATCACGATTGCCTGTAGTACAGCTTGAGGTCCAGGATGGTGATTCCCCATCCTGGGGAATAAGAAGTTCTCTTATTGTTGAGAATGTTTTTCATTATCCTGGGTTTTTTGTTTGTTTGTTTAATTGATTGATTGTTATTCTAGATGAATTTGAGAATTGTTTCTATCTTTGTGAAGACTTGAGTTGGAATTTTGATGGTGATGGCATTGAATCTGTAGACTATGTTAGTTAAGAAGTTAGTTATTAAGTTAGTTAATGACCATTTTCACTATGTTAATCCTGCCAATCCATGAGCATGGGAGATCTTTCAATCTTCTGAGGTTTTCTCCAATTTCTTTCTTCAGAGACATGAAGATCTTGTCATAGAGATCTTTCACTTCCTTGCTTAGAGTCACACCAAGATATTGTGTATTGTTTGAGACTATTATAAAGGGTGTCATTTCACCAATTTCTTTCTCAGCCAACTTATCCTATGAGTAGAGGAAAACTAGAGATCTATACAAAGAATCAACAAAACTAGCAGCTGGTTCTTCAAGAAAATCAACAAGATAGATAAACACTTAGCCCAACTAACTATAGGGCACAGAGATAGTACCCAAATTAACAAAATCAGAAGAGAAAAGGGAGACATAACAACAAAAACTGAGGAAATTCAAAAAATCATTAGTTCCTACTACAAAAGCCTATACTCAACAAAACTGTAAAATCTAGGTGAAATGGATGATTTTCTAGACAGATACCAGGTAGCAAAGTTAAATCAGGACCAGATAAACCATCTAAACAGTCTCATAACCCCTAAAGAGAAAGAAGCAGCCATTAAAAGTCCCCCGAACAAAATAATCCCAGGACCAGATGGTTTTAGTGCAGAATTTTTATCAGACCTTCAAAGAAGGCCTAATACCAATACTCTTCAAACTATTCCACAAAATAGAAACAGAAGGAGCACTACCCAATTTGTTATGAAGCCACAGTTATGCTGATGCCTAAACCACACAAAGACCCAACAAAGAAAGAACTTCAGACTAATTTCCCTTATGAATATCAACACAAGAAAACTCAATAAAATTCTCCCAAACCGAATTCAAGAACATATCAAAGTGACCATTCACCATGATCAAGTAGGCTTCATCCCAGGGAAGCAAATTTGGTTCAATATATGAAAATCCATCAATGTAATCCACATAAACAAACTCAAAGGGGAAAAAAAACCATAAGATCATGGCATTAGATGCTAAAAGGCCTTTGACAAAATACAATACTGTGGGGCAGTGATCTATGTCAGGCAGTCTAACTCTCGGTTGAGCATAGGCTAGAAGCCCTGGGAGCCCTGGTGGAAAATTCCACGAACAGTGGAACCTACACAAGAGACCAGAATTCAGGCTTCTGGCCAATGCTCCCTGGAGATTCCCATTGCTCTCACAACCCCTGTATAGAGAGGCCTGGCGTGTGAGACTTGTGTCACATAGAAAGCAACCCTGAGTCCCGAGCAAAGCAAATGAGGCACCAATAGGGTCCCCAAGCTGGCCAATGGAAAGTATCGACTACCAAGCCCCTGTCTCCTCCTCTCAGAACTATAAATAGAGCACCTTGACCTGAGTAGCTCTCTCTCTCTCCCCTCCTTCTCCACCTGCCTGCCCCGTGAGCACTGCCCGCCATCCAGAACGAATAAAGATAAAAACTATTTTGTCGCATGTGTCTTTATTACATGTTGGAGCATCTTCTGGGTATATGCCCAGGAGTGGTATAGCTGGGTCCTCAGGTAGTATTATGTCCATTTTTCTGAGGGTCCGCCACACTGATTTCCAGGGTGGTTGTACCAGCTTGCAATCCCACCAACAGTGGAGAAGTGTTCCTCTTTCTCCTCATCCTTGACAGCATCTGCTGTCACCTGAGTTTTTGATCTTGGCCATTCTGACTGGTGTGAGGTGGAATCTCAGACTTGTTTTGATTTGCATTTCCCTGATGACTAGGGATGTTGAGCATTTCTTTAGGTGCTTCTCAGCCCTGAGAATTTCCTC
>CM052719.1:41708890-41719270 GCA_028551405.1 Uromys caudimaculatus
ATTTTAATTTCTGCACATATTTTGTTTTCTTCATATTCTCACATCTCCAACTCTTCTAGTCCTAGCTAGTTTGCTAGTTTAAGGTTGTTTTTTTTTTTTTTTTTTTTTTCATTTCATATGTTTAGAGGCTTAAACAAAAACAGTAAAACTAGATACAAAAACCTTTGAGTAACATATGTCTATAAAGCTAAACTATTCCAGTCTACAATTCTACAGTTTTTATGTGCCTATGTGTCTCTATCACTGAACTTACCAATTGCTATGTATAAGAAGGAATTATTAGTAATACTTTAGTGTTTCATAAGATTACACAGAAGTAACTGAAGTAGAAACACTGCATAGAATTTCACATAAAACACAGGTAAGTAATGTATGTGATAAAATAATATGTATAAAAATTTTCATGGTTCTCCTAATTAATATGAAGAGTCATTTGAAATTCAAAGAAAGAATTAAGATTTTTCCTAAGTTATATATGCAAGTCATGCCTTGAGCTATTTACTAATCCATTTTGACCCATTTTGTGTTTTTTCTGCTGCACCTGGTCTACCAATTCCCAAATCCTTTTCTACCATCCTTTTTTGGATTTACCTTTAGTTCTCCCCCTGATGGATTGACTCCTCCAGAAGACAGCCCATTGAATATGACCACTACCTACAAAGCACTTAAAGAGAAGAGGCATACTGGTAGCAACTCCTTCCCTATATAATTCTCTTTCATCCCTTACTTCATAATGAGAGTGTTGGAGATCTTGGAACATGTGAAGATTACCCTCTTGCCACTGTGTCTGGAATTAACTCTGTTCTTCTCTGGATGGCCACCGACTGGGAGATCCCAATATCACAGCCCCCCTGAAGTAGTGATACCCTTGAGAGTCACAGGCTCTTACAGAAGTATGGATGACCCAGGCTGGATCTCTTATAGCCTGCACTTTGGGGGTCAAAGACATGTTGTCCACATGAAGGCCAAGAAGAAATTGGTATCCAGATCTCTCACTGTGTTTACCTACACTGACCAGGGTGCCCTTCTGGAAGAACAGCCTTTTGTCCAGAATGACTGCTACTATCATGGTTATGTGGAAGGAGATCCAGAATCCATGGTTATTCTTACTACTTGTTTAGGAAACATTCAAGGAATGCTGCAGACAAATGGAATCACTTACGAAATCAAGCCCAAAGGGGTTTCTGCCACATTTGAACATCTAGTGTATAAGATGGATTGGGAGGACACAGACACACCCATAGGGTATAGACTAACAAAAGAAGAAATAGCAGAACAACTGAAATTTCAAGAGAAAGACAATTTCACTCTGCTGCAAAGTTCGTATACAGGATGGGGGCTCCACCAATGGTTTCTTGAACTAGCAATTGTGGTAGATCATGGAAGATTTATTTTCAGGAATCGTAATTCATCAATTGTGGAGATGGATGTAGTCATGGGAGTCAATTTAGTAGATGATATTTATCGCTCAGTTAATCTTGATGTGGTTCTAATTGCAATTGAAATTTGGAATGCAGGAAACCCCTATACAGTAACTACCACACGCCACATGATGGAAAACTTCTGCAAATGGAAGCAATCCAGCTTCAATAAACGCGTGATTCATGATTCTGCACATATTATTGTGAAGCAGGATTTTTGTGTTAATGATCTTACTGCGTCATATTTTTCAGGAGTATGCAATATTGATTTGAACTGTGGTTTAGAGTGCTTTATGGATGATAGACTGGCTTCCCTTAGGACATATATGACACATGAGATTGGTCATGTGCTGGGGATGAAGAACGATGAAGGCAACTATTGTACATGTGGGAGAAACGTATGCATAATGAACAAAAAGCTAGCACCCTCGGATGCATTCAGCAACTGTAGTTATGAACAATTTTTAGAGACTACGTCTAAAAAATCTTGTTTACGCAATCTCCCAAATCCAGAGGCTTTTATTACAAAGAAACGCTGTGGGAATGGAATTATTGAAGATGAAGAGGAATGTGATTGTGGTTCCTTAAAATTATGTGCCCAGGACGTATGTTGTTTAGATAACTGCACTCTGGTACCTGGGGCAGCATGTGCTACAGGGCTGTGCTGCCAAAACTGCAAGTTCATGCCACCAGGCACAGTGTGTAGGGAACGTGACAATCAATGTGATCTCCCAGAGTGGTGCAATGGAACCTCTGGAGCATGCCCAGAAGACGTGTATGTGGAGGATGGGCTCCACTGTCTGGTTACGAATATTTGCTTTCAAAAGCGATGTAATAGCCGTGATGAACAGTGCAGAAAACTTTTTGGTGAAGGAGCCAAGAATGCAAATAAGAGTTGCTATGTAGAACTGAACACCAGAGGAGATCGCTTTGGTCACTGTGGTATGAAAAATAATAAGTACGTAAGATGTAATGAGCAAGATGCTCTGTGTGGGAGAATGCAATGTGAAAACGTGACAGAAGTTCCTCGTTTGCACAACCATTCTACTGTGCTTTTGACTCACGTTAACGGATACAGCTGCTGGAGTACGGACTACCATTTTGGGATGAGTGTACCTGATATTGGTAAGGTGAAGGACGGTACAGAATGTGGTTCAGACTATTTGTGCTTAGAAAGAAAATGTGTTGTTACGCCACTGAGGGAAGAACCTTGTATGCCTAAGTTCTGCAATGAGAGAGGGATATGCAACAATAAACATCACTGCCACTGCAATGACCATTGGGCCCCACCCAACTGCCTGTTTAAGGGCTTTGGAGGCAGTATTGATAGTGGACCGCCTCCCGAGAGACTACCCTTCCCGGCGATTTTCATCGTACTAATTGTTTGGATTACTGTTTTTACTTCATGTGCCTTCGTTTTACTTGTTCTTTTGTGTTTACAGAATAGCAGATATGAGCTAAGAAGGGCGAATGCTGCAACTGTATCTAGGAAAAGAAAACCTAGTGTTAAGTCACACAATAAAGAAAAGAATATGACTGGAACAGAACTTGAGGAGCAAAAGCAAAATGTTGAGAAGTTATTTGTGGAGGGAGAAGAGAAAGGCGCAAAAACTAAGGAAAGAGCAAAAAATCCAAATGTTTTACAATAGAGAGATGGGTGCCATAAAATATTGCCCCTCTGTAAACCATAGTAAAATATTCATACCTCATGTCAGAAATAATTGCAAAAATGTAGAATTTAAACAAAATACACCAAGTCCTAGTGAAATGTCCCATATATTCTTTTCTGGTGTTCTGATAGCAGAATATAGAATATATCAGTGACTGTTGAAAGACAATCCCAGAGATCTCTTGTATTTCAAGATCATAAATGTATACATCAATAAAGATACTTTTTAGCATATCTCCATTTTTCATTAATTTAAATTTTTAACTAGTTTATTCTTTAGTTGTTGAATTAGTTCATGTATGTTTTCTGATCAAGGCACAGATAATTGATGGTGTGTCTTTGGTAGTGTGTTGTCTCTCAATTAGAAACCTCTTTCCTTTCTCACATGAAGAAAAAAATCACACTTGCTTTTCTCTAGGTCTTCTTTCCACTTTTTGTCAATAGGAGTGCCACATGGAGACTGGTAACCTAAAGGATGAGTTGGTGAGAAATTAATGTCTATATTGTCCTGGCAACAACTGTAGTTTTAAGTCTGTATATTATTATTGAATTTGTTAACTTCAGACAAATAAAATTCAGCAAAATTTCTTTGAACAAGGGAGGTTTCATGCATTTCTCATCCATTGAACCTCAGTAGAATGAATATGAAGTAAGCTTTGCCTCTTGCCCTTTTCTATAAGATCCTTTGCATTCTTTTTGGAAACCCTGACTCTACCTAAATATCAAATTTCTGGCCAATTTGTGTTCTGTCTATTGTTATTGAAGTGGTCCCAAGATATCATCACCTCCTACCTAACATAATACATAATCTGTTGTTGGTACTAATGTTCATGTACAAAAGGGTTAGAAACAGTCATTTGTGCATATGGATATATAATAGTTACTATGTAGCAAATACTTAAATGGTACTAGATACATATAAAATACTTAAAATATAGATAAATAATGTATATTTTTTCATTTTGCTTTTATTTTAAGTGCATGGGTGTTTTGTCTATATGTTTGTATACCATGTACATGTAGTGCCATTGAGGCCTTAAGAGGGTGCTAGATCCCTCAAATTAAAATTAGAGATTGTTGTGAGCCACTACATGAGCACTGTGTGATGACTGTTAGTAACTGTGGATCCTTCTGAAGAACACTCAGTGCGCTTAACGATGGAAACATCTCTTTTACTTCCTAATATAGATTTTTAAAACGTGTTAGTTAAAATATACTAGCCCCAAATTCTCATCTTTTATAAATTAGAATTTATAGCCTGTTTACATTGTCATTTTATAGTTCTTCATGGATTATGTAAAGAAAATAAAGATTGACCTAGACCATGTTCACCAAAATTTTAATTAAAATGATAATAATCAAATGCTATCACCAATCCCAGAAACTTAAAAATGATCCCCTAATGAAAAACACCAAAATGAAATAGCATTTTGATAGATATCACCCTCTCCATTTAGAAAGTAAACTATTGACATATTTAAAAGCAAAATATGTAATAGATTGCATTTTCAGAAAACTGTTGAGTCACTTTCTTTTGACATATTACCATTTGATAAAATAAAGTTCTACCAAACCACTGACTTATCCAAATACCTCTGGAGTTATGAACAACAAACTTGCTTTCTTGAACAATCTATTTACAAGGCTGAGAATTTGAATCAATGAATTTACTGAGGATGCATAATATTATGGTAGGTTCTTACCCCTGTACTTCAATATTAAGTTGAAGAACATATGTGTGTCTGTGCACTACTTTTGTGCCCAGTGTCTGCAGATAATAAAAGAGGACATTGGATTCCCTTGGAACTGGAGTTACAGCCAGTTGCAAGCTGTTACGTGGGTGCTGGGAATTCAACCTGGATCCTCTTCAAGAGCCCCAGGTTTTGTTATATTTTTTAATCTGAAGAACCATATTGAAATTTCAACCAATAAATAAATATGTGTGTGTTGGTTTTATTTAAAACTTTTAAACCTATGAATACTAGATCTCTCCTAAATTATTAGACAAACTTCTCTTAATTAAGCTATAGTTTTCACATTGTGATGATCATTATATCAAATCAGAAGAATGTAAGTGGCATTCTTATAAAAGCTACAATATAAGCTACAGTCTACTTTTTTTTATTGCTGACATACCTAACATTAAAATCACTCTTATTAAATAAAGTATAAACAAATGACAAAATTTTGGTTAATATACTTTGTATTACCCATGTAAATTAAACACATCAGAAACAAACATCTTATTTTATCTTCCAGTTTCCAAAGTCAAGTTAAATAAATCAATATTACTTACCTTATCTGATTTCTGTGTATGAATGTTTATATAACTATTATACTCTTAGTAAATTCATGTTTTGTCTACAAATATTCAAGAAAAATCTATTGGTCAACCATTTAGATGTTATTGAGAGTAGAGTTCAGAATAAAATGGCAGTCTTTCCAGACTCACATTTTACTCAAATGAAGCAGATATAATACTATTTCCCAATATTTATGAAAATTGTAGCAAAGTTTGTTCACAGTATTCTAAAATCAAAATTTAATCAAACCAATACTTTAATCAAACCAATACTTTTTCTAAGGCAAAACATGTTGAACTATGAATAAAAGATCACACATGCATGCATACACACAGAAACACACACAGAAACACACTTATATACACATAGAGAGACATGTAATGATACTAATTAATAAAGATATTAAGAATGTAGAAGGCTGCATACAAATGAGTTAAAGAATAGGAGAACAACATTCTAGTAGTGCAAGATATAGCTTGTCAAGTGAGTGCAAACAGTGACGAATGTGATGAATTAAAAATCTCTGCATGCCTACAGTTCTAAGAGTTGGTAAGAACAGTGAAGCTCCCTGAGGGACAGAGTCAAACTGTACTTCAGGAGCACAATTATTAAAGTTTATATTCCTCCAGAGACAAAGGAAAGCCACTGGGGAGTTATTCTCCTAGAGAACAGACCAAAGATAGTCACATAGATGCAGAGAGAAACTAGATAATAGGCTTTTACAGAAATTCAGGATAGTGAAAACTGATGCTCCTCAATGTGGATTGAAAATGTGAAGATGGATTGTAATATAGAATAGTGACAGATGTTAAAAAAAAAAAAAAAACAAAACATGACATCTATCCGTGTGGAAAAAATTATCAAGAGTAAAATGTTTCTAATATATATAGCTAATGTATGTTTAACGCCCTACAATAAGATGGGGAATGTGGAATGAAATATAAATCTGTATTTAATTGGCCAAATTACTATGGCTCACAAGAGAATATGTTCAGTAGGAAGCCTAAGCCCTGTGTAGGCTACTAAGCTGAAGAACCAATTTACTTTGGGAGTGGGAGGTGGTCTCATACTGAACTGCATTTTTCATGGTTCTAGTCAAGTATATGCTGCTGTGGAAGAGTGGGTAACTGCCATAGAATTTTCTCCCAAATATTTTGAGCAACAGCTAAGTAAGCAGAATAAATGGAAGCCTCATAATTAAATTTCAGAGATTTGCTGGGTGTCTGCTGCAGTGCTTTGGTGAGTATTTCACAGGGAAGTGTCCCAGGAAATTAATTTCTTGTGTACATAAAGAATATTAAGAAGGGGTATAATATCTGGTATAAATTTAGAAAGAGAATCTGAGAGAGAAAAAAATATGAGACCATTGTCTTTTACTCCTGAACCTGACAGTACATGGTAGAAAAAGGACAGCTAACCATTTGACATGGAGACATGATGTCATCTACAAATGTACTGAGTCATGTTCACAGCCATCTTGGGACATACGCTGCATGAAGACTACAAGTTGGACACACCTGCCTCAAAGGGTGGGAGAGAAGTCACATTATTTCACTTCCTTTACAGAGGATAGGTTTGCCTGTGGAACAGAGAAGAGATGGATGGTGAGGACAGACAGGCCCTGCTGTGAGTTACTCTACACTGCATTGCATAGCCTGTCTTCTGTGTAAACTCTCATGGACATTTCCTATCCCACCTCCTTTCTACTGCATCCCTTAAATGCCTTCCATGTTCAAGCACTGTCTATGGTATTTCTCACCTGAAAGTTATACTTCATCTTTTAAATCATTTGGAAAAACCAACTGTGTCTATAATGAACATGTGTACACAATTTTCTTGTCAGCCTTCCCTCAACAATATCCCAACAGCTCATAAAACAGAATTTATGCTGCATTATTATATGTAATGTTGGTATGATTTAAAGTCTATAAATGAATATACAAAGATTATACCATTGCACAATTTTATTTAAGAAACTTTAATATAAGTGAAATTTGATATTTCGATGGTCCTATAATACCTTTCATACATGTAGATAATAATATTAGTTTTAAGCTTCCTTTATTGCAAAGACAACAGAGACCCCATAACACTTGAAATCTAAAACATCTGATATATGGTCATCTATAGAAACAGTATGCCATCCCTTGTTTTAGAGAAATGAAGTATTTTTATTGGCAACTCTGAGGCTTAATCATTATTAGTTTGTGTGGGATTTTTTTCTCTAACCACATTTTCTTAGATAGGTTCATATATGTGGGGTTTAGGGAAGATGAGTTAAATACGGGTTATTATATTACTATGTCAGTGAATAAAAGATAACAGTTCAAAATAACTGAAGATTGAAATTAGTGTGACTGTAATAATGTAGGAAGCAGGAAGACGTCAGCACATTACTAACAGGATGTAGGTTATATGGCAGGACCTTGAAGGGTATGACAGTAATAGGTATTTCTTTGGCTTTAGTATAGTAAATAACCTCAAAACATGGATGCAAGTTCAAAAGAGGTGCCTGAAATTTAGCTTATATGTGGTTTGCCTTGGTTAGAAATTATAAGTTTTAGAGATTTGAGTAGCTAGGGTTTAGTAAGGCTAAAACTACTGTGAGAGAAAATAAATTATCCCCTCTGCGTACGCGAGTCAAGGTCACATTAACATTAGAACCCTTGGCTCGGCTCAGCAAACACCTCTTTGCTTTTACTTTAAGCATGAAACTTACATTTTCACAAATAGAGAAGAATCCTATTTAGAAGTGTCTGAACGCTACCTGGTGATTCACAGGTGTGAGATAAAGAACTGTTCAAATCTAAGTGAAAAATTTCTTAAACAACTGCCAGTCTTTACAAGTAACACAATATTATGTGAAAAATATGTTTTTAAAATCAAATTGTATCTACTTTAAGTTCTAGGTGGCTTGGAAATCAAAATTACTTCACAGCCACAAAGGCCTTTGAGGAAAAGTACTGCTTATTAAGCTTCATTCACATGCTGAGAACACTCAGTTCTCCCTTCAAAACGTCATTGTATTTGATTTCAAAGGCTTGGTATCATCATATTAAAAGTAAAACTTTAAAGGACGATGATGAATATAGTAATCATTTTCAACAGTATCTATAAAAAAGTAGATGTAGATTATAATTCCGATGGCAAGTAAGTCTGAGTTGTGTTTGCTGGGTCACTGGGTCACTAGAGGGAGAACTGTAAATGGGTAAAAAGGATCTGAAATCCTATTTGGATGGCTTTGGCTGACATAATCTAGTGGACAGTTCAAGCTATCTTTTCAGTCCTCGAATAACACAGATAATTTTTAACATTGAAAAGCTAGGATGATATCTTCTTGGCAGAGTGTATATATATATATATATATTTGTGTATATGTGTGTATATGCATATATGTGTATATGTAAACACAAAAGTAGAAAAGCACATGTGCATATACTTACATAGACAAATTTCTCTAAGAATAAATGTGAAAGTTTACATTTTTTTCAAAAACCAAATGGGAAATAATTCATGCTTATTTAATAGAAAGCATGAAAATACTTCATATGTGCCCATTGGATATATTCACAGATTCATAAACTAGCAAATTAATTAAAATAATTATGCTCATCAGGTCACTCGTATACATTTTTTCCAAAAAAAAAAAAAAAAAAAAAGCAGTAGACACACTTGCTCATATCAAAACCAGGCATATAAGAATGATGACACCATGCTTACAATCCCAGGATGACAGAGACATACCAGAGTGCCGGGAGTCCAAAGCTGGTCTGTGGGACACAGTAACAAACTGGCCTGTACTATGCAGACTATGTCTCAACTAAACAAAAGGAAAAGGAAACAAAAAAGAAAAAGGAAAAAAGAAAACCAAGCTAATGAACATGATATTTATAGAGCATCCTAAGTGAATTTCACAAAAACTTTCTGCCATACACTGTGGTCTTGGTCTCTTCCTTGATTCCTTTGATAATAGTTCAGATTTTTCAATTCTTTCACATTTTTATTTCACTTTATTTTCTATGACACTTCCATATATCAAGAAAAATCTTACAGGCTTTAAATGAACATGTCAAAATGTTGTTTCAGTCAGAATATTTAATTCATTTATTAATAATTTATTATTTTCCTCTTCAATTTCTTTTTTAGTTTTAATGAATAACAAAATTCTTGCATAATGATAAAAAACTAAAATTTATTTTCATCCTAAGAAAGTAATAATATATGCTGGTAATGACTGTTTATATTTGAACTAGTAGAATTTTAAGCAGATTTTCCTCCAGTGACTTAAAGTGATATCTGAATAATTTGCAAAATATGTTAAAGTATTTCTCTATGATACTATAGTATAATTCAAATTTCATTAAGGTGATTTTAAGCTATACATTTGCTTTAAATAAATGTACTTTAAACTTTAGTTTGTTAAGACAAAAATAAATACTTGCATTTTCAGAAATTGTTCTCTAACTTTTATATAAAATGTAAATCTAATGTAAAGATGGCCTATATATATTTTATTATTAAAAATAGTAATTTTCTTAGGATTAAAATTAACTATATGTTGATATTATTTAAAGATATATTTTGCAGTGTTTTAGTAAGAAGTACTAGGATGCTCCACTAAAAAAGTACTACAATAATAATTAGTTAAAAGGAGAAGCCATGAGATCACATAGAAATTATTGCATAGGTAGTCCCTGTTTTTCTCTGAGCCTGATAAACCCTAGAGAAAGTACAAAGAATAGAAATCAGGCAAGAAAACATAAAATGAAATTGGACTTTTTTTCTCTCTTTTTTAAAAATTTTTATTTTTGATACTTTATTTACATTTCAAATGTTTCCCCCTTTCCAGGTCTCCACTTTGGAAACCCCCATATCCTCCCCCTTCCCCCTACCTCTATGAGGGTATTCCCCCACCCACCCACCACCCACTCCTATCTTCCCACCTTGGCATTATCCTATACTGGAGCCTCTAACACCCTCAGGCCCA
>CM052719.1:41719770-41791238 GCA_028551405.1 Uromys caudimaculatus
ACCTTATTACAGTAGGACCTGAGGAACGCTACATACCTGAAACACATGAAAAAACTTATAATAACATTTGTGAATATGATTGAAGTTCTCAAAGAATAAGTAAGTGATTCTCTTACAAAAATCTGTGAAAACAACCTGTGGAAGGAAATGAATAAAACAATTCAAGACACAAAACAGAAAATAGAATCAAGAAAGAAAGTCAAACCTGAGGTAAAACTGAAATTGAAAAGTTTTGGAACTGAAACATGACATGGGAGTCAACTGTCACTAACAAAATACAAGAGATGGAACTGATGTCCTCAAGCACTCGATAACTCAAGGTTATCATACAAGAAATGGATAATGCGGTCAAAGAAAACATTTAATCTAAAAATCTCATGGTAAAAAAATCCAGAAAAATCTGTGGCACTATTTTAAAAAACCCTAAGAATAATAGGGAGAAAGGAAGGAGAAGAAGCCAAGTCAAGGTCACAGAAAAAAATTTTTCAACAAAATCATGAGACAAAGTTTCCTTATCCTAAATGAGGAAATGCCTATCAAGACAGAAGAAGCATACAAAGCATCAAATGGAGAGTATCAAAAAGAAAGTCCCCTTGGCACATTATAATCAAAACACTAAACATATAAAACCGAGTGCTTATTAAGAGCTGCAAGGTAAAAAAGGATTAAATAAAATATAAAGGCAGACCAATTAGAATAAAACATGACTTTTCAGTGGAGACACTAAAAGCCAGAAAGACTTGGTCAGAAGATCTAGAGTCTAAGAGACTACAGATGTCAGCACAGGCTACTACCTACCTAAGTATGTATGTATGTATGTATTATGTATGTATGTATGTATTATGTATGTATGTATGTATGTATGTATGTATCTAAAAATGAAGCCTTACAAAAGTGTTAGAAGGAAAACTTCAACCTAAACAAGTTATCCACACCCAAGAAAACACAAGTGTTAAATAATCCCTAACCATCAAATCAAATGAGAGGAAACAACACACACACACACACACACACACACACACACACACACACACACACACACACCCTGCCACCACCATACCACACCATTACTACCACTATCACCACCATAACAACAAAATTAAAATATTTAACATCAATGATCTCAATTTCTCAATAAAAAGACAAACTAACAGAATGAATATGGAAACAAGATCCACCCTTCTGCCACATTCCAAAAGCACAACATAATATCAACAGTAGAGATGACCTCCAAGAAAAACAATATAAATAGATATTCCAAGAAAAAAGAATTTAAGAAGTAAACTCCAATAGTCATTTTAATATTTGTCAAAATAGACTCAAAACCAAATATAACCAGAAGAGCTAGGGAAGGACATTAAATCCACATCAAAGGAAAAAATCTACCAAGAGGACATGGCAATTCTTAATATGTATGAACCGAGCATAAGAAAAAGAAAGTTCATAAAATAAACATTACTTCAGCATAAATCACATAGTGACTCTCATACTAATAGTGCAATACGTCATTATCCCACTTTTGCCAATACACAATTCATCCAGTCAAAAACTAGTCAGAGAAACCCTAGAGCTAGCTTATGTTATAAATCAAATGCACATAACATATGTTTACAGAACACTTTGTTTCCTTCACCTCCACAGCATGCTTTCTTAGCACTTTGTTAATAAATTAATAAAATGAAGACTTTCTAGAATTGAATGTATATGATACACAGCATACCCAGACTTATGGGGCACAATGAAGGTGGTTCTATGAAGCAAGTTCACAGCACTAACTGCCTACAAAGAGTGAGGGAGGAGAGAGAGAGAGAGAGAGAGAGAGAGAGAGAGACAGATATCTCATGCTAGTAACTTAAAATCACACCTGAAAGCCTGAAAGCTCTGGAACCAAAAGAAGAAATCACAATTAAAAGTAGAAAACAATAAAATAATGATGAAAAAGAGGGTTAAAATAAACAAAAGAAACAACAACAACAAACAAAGAGAAGCAATGAAGCAATGACTTGGAAAATATTTTAAGAAATTCAAAAAGACTGACAAACTCTTATCCAAATTAGCTAAAAGTTGGAAATAGAGTAGCTAAACTAACAAAATTAGAAATGTAAAAGGGACCTTAACCTCAGCCATAAAAAAAAAATCTAGATAATTATAAGGACATAATTTAAAAACCTGTATTCCATCAAATTGGAAAATCTAAAAGAAATGGTTAATGTTCTCCATACGTACCACCTACAAAAGCTAAATCAAAATCAAATAAGAAAATTATACAGGCTTGTAACCCATATTTAATAATAAACAATAATTAAAAGTATCTCAACCAAAAACTCTCCAGGATCATGTTGTTTTATTGCAGAATTCTACTGGACTTTTACAGAGAAGGTAATTCCAAAATGTCTCAAATTATTCCACAAAGCAGACACAGAAGAAATATTGCTTAGTTTCTTTTATGAGGTCACAGTTACCCTGACACTTAAATTGCATAAAAACTAAAAGAGAAAGAATTACAGACCAATTTCCCTTATGAGCACAGATTACAGACCAATTTCCCTTATGAGCACAGATGTACATTTTTTCAATTAACACCCAAATAATCTAATCAGAGCCACATAAAAAAATTGTAATCCATGATCAAATTGATTTCATCTCACAGGTACAGAGATGGTTTAACACTGTAAATTAATAAACATAATCTACCATATAAACAAACTCAAAGACAAAAGCCATATGATCATCTCCTTAGATTCAGTACAGTTCTTTGACAAAATCCAACACTCCTTCATGATAAAATTCTTGGAGAGATTAGACATAAATTGGGCACACTTAAACATAATAGATACAGATGACAAAGAGCTCATAGCTATTATCAACTCAAATGGGGAGAATCTCAAAGCAATTTTGGAAAGAAATAAACAAATACATTTTTGTTTGTAGATGACATAATAGCATATATATATAACCTTCAAAATTCTGCCACAAAAATCCTACAGCTGAAATGCACTCTTAGTAAGATATAAATTAATACCAAAATTAGTAGCTTTCTTATATATAAATAAGAAATGTACTGAAGAAGAAATTAAGAAAACAACACTTTTCACAATTCCCTCAAATAATCATAAAATATCTTGGGATAACTCTAAACAAACAAGTGAAAGATTTGTATGAAAAAAATTAGTACATTGAAGAAAGAAATTGAAGAAAATATCAGAAGTTAGAAAGATTTCATCTGTTCATGGATTGTTGGATTAATATAGTAAGAATGGCTATCCTAACAACAGTAATCTCCAGATTCAATGCAATATCCATAAAATTCCAACAAATCTCTCTGTAGATCATGACAAAATAATTTTCAGTTTCATGAGTACACACACACACACATACACACACACATACTAAACCAAAAATAAACGAACAAAATGAAGCAAAACTAAACAATAAAAACTAAAGCTAAAACAAACCAACCAAGCAAAGTAGCAATAAACAACAACTATTCAGGAAAGCTAAAATAATCCTGAATAATAACAGAACTCTTGGAGTTATCACAATACTTTATTTCAAGCTGTATTACAAGATACATTGATCAAAGAGATCAAATTGAGAAGCCAGATGTAAATCCACACACACACACACACACACACACACACACACACACACATATATATATATATATATATGGATACCTAAATTTTGATAAAGAAGCCTAAAATATTCCATAGGAAAAAAGACACCATTATTGAATGGTGTTAGTCAAACTGGATAGCTGCATGTAGTAAAACCAAATAGATTCATACTTACCATCCTAAACAAAGCTCAAGTCCAGATGGATCAAAAACTGCAACATAAAAACAGATACACTGAACCTGATAGAGGAGAACGAGCAGAATAGCCTTGAATTCATTGGTATGCATGAGGAAAGTCTCTCTAAACAAAAGACTGTTAGCACAGCCACTGAGATCACTAACTAATAAATGGGATCTCAAGAAGTTGAAAAGCTTCTGTGCAACAAAACACTGCCATTTGGATAAAGCGGTTGCTTATGGAATAGGAAAAAAATTACCAATGTCACTTCTTAGGGAGGGCTAACATCGAAATTATATGAAGAACTCATGAAAGCAGATATTAGGGAAAACAAGTCATCCAATAAACAATGGGCTACATATCTAAACAGAGAATATCAAATGCTCACGATACCCAAGATCCAATTCACAGACTACATGAAGCTCAAGAAGGAAGACCAAAGTGTGGATGCTTCAGTCCTTAGGGGGGGACAAAATAGTCATGGCAAGAAATATGGAGACAGTGTAGAGTAGAGACTGAAGGGAAGGCCTTCCAGAGACTGTGCCACCTGGGGATCCATCCCATATACAGTCACCAAACCCAAACACTATTGAAGATGCCAAGAAGGGCTTGCTGACAGGAGCCTGATTTAGCTGTCTCCTCAGAGGCTCTGCCAGAGCCTGACAAATACAGAGGAGGATGCTTGCAGCCAACCATTGGACTGAGTATGGGATCCCCAATGGAGGAGTTAGAGAACGGACTGAGGAGCTAAAGGGGTTTGCAATCCCATAGGAAAATCAATAATATCAACCAACCAGATCCCCAGAGCTCCCAGGGACTAAACCATCAAATAAAGAGTACGCATGGAGCAAACCATGGCATCAGTCACATATGTAGCAGAGGATGGCCTTGTCGGTCCTCAGTAGGAGGAAAGGCCCTTGGTCCTGTGAAAGCTTGAGGCCCCAGTATAGGGGAATGCCAGGGCAGGGAGGTGGGCATGGGTGGGCGGGTGGGTGAGCACCCTCATACAAACAGGAGGAGGGGGAATGGGATAGGAGGTTTCAGGGGGGGAAACAAGAAAAGGGATAACATTTGGAATGTAAATACATAAGATATCCAATAAAAGAAAAAAATAAGAGGAAACTCAAATGGCTAAGAAACACTTGAAATGTTCAATACTCTTAGTCATCAGGGAAATGCAAATCTTAACTATTTTGAGATTTAATCTTACATACACAAGAATAGCTAAGATAAATAAAACAAGTGACAGATTATACTGGGGAGGATGTGTAGAAAGAAAAGTGCATACTTACATAGCCATTATGGAGATCAGTGTGACAGTTCCTCAGAAAGCTTCAAATAAAGCTAACTCACGATTTTCAATGCTTTATATTACCACGGATACACTTGCTCAATCATGTTCATTACCTTCCTATTCATAGTAGGCAGAACTTGCAAGCTACCTCTATGACCTATCACCAGATGGATAAAGAAAATATACATTTGCACAATTCATTATTACTCGGCCTTTTAAGGAAAATGAAATCACATATTCTCATCTAATTGGATACAGCTAGAAAACATCATACTGAGTGACAGGACCAGAAGGACAATATGGTATGTATTCAATTATGTGTGGACACGAGCTAATAAGTCAGTGATAACCACGCTAAAATCAGTAGAACCACAGATGTTATGTAATGTTTAAGGCAGTAGGAGTGGGAAATATCTCTAAGAAAGAGAAATGGACTGGACTAGTTACAGATGAAGAGGAGAGGGCCTTGAGTGGAAGGGTCTTGTCTAGAGGAGGGTGAGAGAAGGAATACAGAGAGAGACAGCTAAAATTCAGGGCCATTTGAGGGCTGTCTAGAAATTTAATACAGTAGAAGCTTCCTAAAATAGGAACATATATGAATAGTAGTTAAATTCAGGTGCCAAATACTGGAGGAGACAGCACTACGTGGCCAAACCCTTGTCTCCAATGAAAGCTTTCAGTATCTGGATTGGGTTACATCTAATTGATTTGTCCAAAATGATCCCATAGGACCCACAAACAACCCAAGTTGTTGCCAAGACAGTAGATGGTGTTCCACAAACTGAAACCAAGGCTCCTTTGCTGAAGGAAGCAACCTACACAATTCATTGAACATAGAGAAGTTGAACTGGTGATTAAATAGTCATCACCCCCGCATGGGTACAGGAAGATACTAGGTATGATACCAAAGGGTAAATGTAAACTCCAACAGTTACACACCCTAAGATCTACATTAGTGTTCTTACTACAAGATATGTCAATGGAATAGTGGCCCAAAATCTGTAGGAGTAACTAACCAATATCTGAGAGAAGGCCCACTCTACAAGGTCATTCCATTCCAACACAGCTTAGTGACTAAGAACTAACACTAGATAGCTCAGGAACCTAGGATAAGACCGAGTAGTATTCTGAAGAAAAGCAATAAAACATAGCAATAAAATGGCTCCTAATGACATTTTTTATACTCATAGATTTGTGCTTTCTCATGCATAGTCAGGGAAGTTTCCACCTGAAGCATATGGGAATAAATACAGTGACCCAAGTCAGATATTGTGCAGTGAATTTGTGACCTTGTAACACTCAGCCCTGAAAGGGATGTCCTCATCAAATCCCTGGCCTCAGGGCTCAGGGAACCCTATGGAAGAGGTGGCAGAAAGCATATAATAGCCAGGGTTGATGAAGGACACCAAACAAGCATGGCTCTTTAAATCAGTATGATAGAGAAACATACGAAATCTCAGAGATGGAGTTCACATGCCTAGAGCCTTTAAGGTTCTGACCAGATGGGGTCCAGAGCTGAAAAGAGATGTGGACACATGCATCCATCCCTATCCCAGAAGCAATCTCCAATTGGTAACTATTTGCAAATGAAAATTTAGTTCCCTCCAAGGGAGTCTCAGTGTGGAAACAAACTACTCTTAAGGACAGGTTGCATGCCTAGCATAGATGGCCAATAGAAAAGGACGGTTATATATTTGGAGGTGCCTTGTCTCATCATGTTGTATCAAGGCATTTTCTTTTCTTTTTTTATAAGATGTATATTTATTTTATTTTTATAAATTTTTTTTTTGCTTTTAACTTATAGATCCTTTGCATATGCATTATGGCTACTGGTTTATTGTATGTATGCGTTCCCTAAGTGTGAAGTGAGTGGATTCCTTTTCATGTGCCTTTCCTTGAGTTCTTGTCCTTCCAATGTCTTGTCCAATTTCAGTGTGTGAGTTTTTGTTTCACCTTACCTTATTATCATACTATACTATGCTTTAGTATATTTTATTAATCATTACTGTCTCTTAGATGCCTGTTTATTTTCTAATGATAGATAGAAAGAGGTAAATCTTGTCTGGAAGCGGATTGTGAGGAAGTGAAAGGAGTAGAGGGAGGGGAAATGTAAGTTTCTGCCAGTCCTCAAAGAGTCCTGAATGCTGTACACAACGTTAGATCTAAGATGGCTCCCAGAACACCAGTGAGACAGCAAAAAGTTACCAAGACCAGAGAGATGGCTGCATCCCCTGACTTCACCAAAGTCCTACTGTGTGACATTGTTCCCCAACCCTCCTTCTTGAGTTACCTCATTAGGTAGGGGGCATGGTAACAGTATGGTGAGATACAATTGGCTGAGGATTTAGAGGCTTGGGATTGACTCAAACGAGGTATATAAGCTTATGTGCTGGGCAATAAATGGATTTTCACCCCGATGCTGGTCTCTGGGAGTTTCATTTCCAGGGATACATCATGTAACTCCATCATCACCCCCACCCCATCCTTAGTCCTGTTCCCACATCTGGTACCTGAAGAGGGACCCCTGAAAGTCCTGCATGACACAAAGCAGGTAAGTAGACATCACCAAGGAAAATGTGCAGTACCAGCTCTCAGAGAATGTGTAATCAATGGAAGGTTTAGAAAAGGATCTTGGAGAGTAGGCAGCTGACGTGTTCTGAAATGATACTCAATACCTTTTGTGAGAATGTTCTAGACTTATGTCCACAGATGTTAGCATCATCTTGAGCTGCCTTCATGGTTTTGTGCTAGATCCACATCAAACACCAGTATTATTTTGGAAATTTCAGGGCTGATTCCCCAATAGCCCTTCAAGAAAGCTCAGAGGGCACAACTGCCTCTGTAGATAAGGTGACAACAGAGCTAGCAGATATTTCTGTCACTATAGATAAAGGCATAGCTCCATTTTACCCTAATCTCATGAACTTTGAAATGAAAGTGGAGGGAAATCATTTGTACCAGTGTTCCCAGGAGTCCTACATCTTTCTAACCTAAATCCCTCAGTAGCAGCACCTGCACCAGTGTTCCCAGTAATCTTACATCCTCCTGTGGGAAATGATCCCTCACAGAGAACCCGGGATCATTTATTATGGAGGGGCTGCCTAAATATAGAAGACAGTTGCTGAGCATAGGCTACATCCTCTCTTTGTGGAGCAGATGTTTGAATCCAAGGCCACTACTCTGAATATCCCACAGGATATGAGCTCTATTTGCCAGGGGTAAATATCTACAATGTAAGACAGGGTTTTATGAAAAGACTGAGATTCTCAGACAGGATATCTAAGCTAGACAAGTGGCCATCCCCCCATCCCAGAAAAATTTCCGGGGAGAGGGTAATTATAGCTCTCCTGATGCTCAAATGCAGGCTCCTTCAAATTACTTTGATCAGGTCTGCCATTGCACCATGATCACCTTTAGGAAAGTAACTGAATATGCTTCTGTAACTCTCAGTGGCCTGAAGGAGAAGAAAAGTTTTCTTGCCTACTTCCTGGTGTTGCTTGCCAGCCTCCTATGTACTGGTGTAGCTTGGCCTGTCTTGTGACTGCTTCCATTCACTGTGGGCAGCAGTTAAGCAGCACTGGCAAAGGAACTTGAGGATTTCCCAGTTTCAAGCTGATCTCAGTCACCTACCACCTGACCCAGCCCAGCCACCTGATCCTGAGGTCACTCCTGTTCTTATCCCCAAGGCTCAGTGGCACAGGGAAGGAGACCTTGACTGGGTCCTGCCTGGGGGAGTGGAACAGTGGGACATTCTCACTGGTCATATCACAAAGCAGCGATCTGTGGGAAAGTTACAAAAAATAACTCAAGTTCTCAAAAGTGTGGGGCTCGATGTTGGAGCCGAAAAGGTACAGTGGCAGGAGCCATACTAGTTCATGGGTCACACCACAACGTCTGATATTATTTGGCCCCTAAAGCTGCAATTCACCTTTCCAATACCTCATATCTAAGCTTCTATACACATCTTTTAAGGTAATTTAGCATGGATCCATCCCTACTTGCTTGTCACCTATGAACAATTGACTCCAATGTCCCAACTATTAAAAAGGACTTAACAGCCTAAGAAATTAATTGCTATCACCTGTGAAGCCAAGAAAGCCTTGGCCAAAGCTAATGAGGGCCTTCATGAAGCTTTCCGATTTAACACATATTTAGAAGTTTGGGGCTTTGTCTTCCCAACACAGGACCTTCCTACCGAAGTTCTCCTCCAGGCTCCTGACAAAATACTATATTGAATTCACTTGGCTTACTCTTCAGCACCTTCCATTAACCCTTTTGTTGATAGTAAATTTCTAATAGCTTTCAGGGTGCTGCAAACCTCTTTAACACTTCTGAATTGTTACCCAGACCTAACTGTGAGGCCCTTTACTCAGATTCTGCTTTCCTGGGCCTTTAACTCTCACCATATAACTCGGACATTCCTAGTTAGCTATCATGGAAAGTTAGATAATCATTTCCCTAGCAAGAGGATTTCATCCTGCTCTCTCAGGTAGTTCCTGACGACTTCTCCAACTGAGTCAAGGCTCATCAAGCCAGTGGTGACCACTATGATTTGCATCCACCACACTCCAATGGGGGAACCCCAATAGATATGTATTAACAGGTCTATGACAGGGACATTCCCCATCCCTTGAAATGTCAAGACTCAATAGTTTCACACCAAGTGGCTCCTCTTGGACAATCTTAGCCTTAAAATAAAAACAGAAGGAGGACCTTGCTGGATGTGGAAGTTAATCTTAAGGAAAAAGTGAGATGGAGAGTGAGGCATCACAGGCTCCTGAGATGCCTCAAAGAGTCCTGATTTTCTGTACGTGGCATTTGATCTAAGCTGGTTCCCAGAACGCCGATAAGACAGCAGAAAGGAACCAAGGCCAGGTTGTGACTGTTTTCCCCATCTTCACAGAAGTTCTAACAGATGATTATGCTCCCCCACTTCTTCTGTGTTACCTATGTTGTGTGTGGCTTTTTCTCTGCCACCTATGCTCTAGGAATGGGCTGCACTACCTGCGCCTGACCAGCTTTCCTTGAATCCATGGATAAAACACACACACACACACACACACACACACACACACACACACACACACACACACACACACAAACATACACACAGTTGTTCATTTCCAACTTGCCTTCTTAGCACAATTACTTGGTGCTACTATTTCCCACCTAGAAAGCATGCCCTTATCATTACTCTTAGCTCCACAACTCGCACCTGCCCTAACTTTAGTTGGTCAATTGAATCTAGTTCCTGCTAAATATCTCTGACAACCCACCTATAGGAGCCACCACAGCCCACCTCTCCTCCAGAAATCTCACATGGCTGCCTGGTTCTTCTCTCTCCAAATCATGGTGAACTCCCTTCTCCTCCCTTGCACCTATCTCCTTTTCCTCCAGGGACACAGAAGTCCTGCCTGTACCTTCACCCAGCAGTCAGCCCACGGCTTTCTTTATTGACAGATCAAGAACAAGTAGGGGAATAGGACCTTAGCATCAGAACAGCCCCTACAGAACTGTCATTTAGTTTCATTTTCCAATTTATTGATTGCCATAGAATTATTTTAAGCATAGAATTGTCTGATAGTTTTCCATGCCATCGCAAATAATTCATCTATATTGTTGAAATATATTGTAGAGGTCCTGGATAATTGGAATGCTATCGGTGGTATATAATTATAATCACAGTTTTAGTAAGATTTATATTATCTTAAGCATTATCATTCACTTTTCTTATGGTGCTAGTATCAGATCCAAGGTCATGTTAATTCTAGACAAATGCTTTACCAATTAACTACATTCTCAGTCAACCTTTTTAAAAATCAATATTTTGTTGTCGTTTCTTTACTTGGGTTATTTTGCTTCTATTTTAATTATTTTTGTGAGAATTTCATAAACAAGCACTGTATTACATCATTTCTTACTGTTCATCCCCCCCATGAGTTTTCTAATCCCTTCTCTTACTATTCCTATTATTTAGACAGAGTTCCATTATACAGCCCCGGCTATCCTGGAACTCACTCTGTAATCTAGGTTGGCTTTGAATTGATAGGGGTCCATCTTCTTCTGCTTCCTTCATATTGTATATCTATGGCTTTACTAGTTATATTAAATAAGTATTTTTTTATCTAGGCATAATGAAAATATGATTTTAGTACATCAAATTGTCAAGCAACATAATGAATTTTTACCTTTGATATCCTTTTAGATCACTAAACAGAAATAATTACAAACATTTAATAATTTACTATTCTCTATAGATAGGAAAATATAAATTTTCTAATGGATACTGATTCATTTTAAGTAATTTTAATCATCCTGATTCAATTTATACCATTTTTTTTTTACAGAGACTGTAAATCACACCCAATTCATTAAAACAGAAAACATGATTAAATTTATCAGGGAAGAACTGTATGCCAATGCTTAGCATTAAGGTAAAAGGCACAGTGTTCTTTATGTTTATGGGTTTCACATCAGGCAATTAAATTAAGCAGGACTAAAAGAAAATATGTTCAAACTGACTCAAAGTAGGGCACAGTGCCGACAATTATAAAGCTCTGGGATCTCTCTCTCTCTCTCTCTCTCTCTCTCTCTCTCTCTCTGTCTCTTTCTCTCTCTGTATTATTTATATACAATATTCATTGTGAAAAATAATTTCAGCCATACTGTTTACTTTTTTCCTACTGTTCTTCCCCAAAACTCTTATTTTGTTTTCTTAAATTCAATGTGGGTTGTTTTTTTTTTTTTTTGTAGTCCTGACTTGGATGGATGAATTGGTACAAGCTTTCCAACGACATGCACTTACTTTATAGATATGCCATATTTTGGTAATTCTTATAATATTTTAAAATATTGCAAAATATCAGTATCATGATATTTTAAAGTGGTCCATAACTATATTTAATATTAGTACTGTATTTGTGCCAGTATGCTACAAATTGTGCTCATATAAAACAGTTAATCCAAAAATAAATGTAGTCTGAATTGTCAAGTCACATGCTGTACCTTTCTTTACTCAGAGTCCATGAACAATGTCAAAGTTAGGCATATTAATAAACCCACAGTGGCCTAACAGTGGAAGTGGAAGTGAGAGTGGCATATCTCTCACTATAAACAAAAATCTAGAAAACAAATTAAAGTTTGTAAAGAAGAGAAGTTGAAAGTAACAGTAGGTTAAAAGCTAGTTCTCATGTGCTGAACAGCAAAGATGTAAAGATGTGACTACAGATAGTTACACACATATAAATATTAATAAAACAAAAATGAAAGCCCCCAACCAAATTTTGAACAAAGTAACACTTCTGATTTTCGAAGAACACAAGAAAGATAAGAGAGTGAAACTACCCAGTAGCTGATAGAGAAGGTACTAGTAGACAGGAGAAAGAAACCAGCCACAACATTGCTTTAGGATGAAGCAAAATTGATACTAGAGCCCCACATCCTCTAGGAAGAGCACCAGAGGGGGAGAAAGCAGATAATGAGTAGGGGTGGAGCTAGCAGAGGTTTGTTGTTGGAGTTTAACCTTCTCCCCGACCGGAACACAAGCACTGATGTAGGAAATCCATTGTGCCCTCCAAATCTATGAGTTAACTTCTGAATAAGGTGCTCACCTATAATCCCAGCATTAAGTAAAATGAGGTAGGAGACTCACAGGTTTGAAGAGAGATTTATAGTGAGCCTTTCTCAAGCAACAATGCCATCATAAATGAATAGTACTACACTGTATATCTTTATCATTTTTTCTTTTTCCAATTATCCATTAATGAGAATAAGTTAATTTCCTATCTTGGCTTCTGTGAGTAGGGAATCAGTATGTGTTGGTGTGTAGTCATCTCTGCTTTATGAAGGTTTGAATACCTGAAAGTGGTGTATCTGACCTACAATTTAATTATATATCCTAGATTTGTAAGGAACTTCCATAGCGATTCCCACATTGGATAGACTAATTGACACCCTTTTAGGCAGTGTTTTAGGATCTCTTTTTCCCTGAGGCTTTATCAACATTTGCTGCAGTGTTATAAGTTGTATATTTTTTAAATCTGAGGTGCAAACAGGTCAGATCAGAAAGGACCATTTGTTGGCTCAGCCCTCTCTTACATTTTTTTTTCAGGCTTAGAGGAGCTACTATGACCACCTTTAGACTGAGTTCTTACCGGTGTTTTCTGCTCACAAATATGTTAAATGAAGAAACATCCTCAAGATGCCCCTACCAGAAGAGAATATGGAATGCCCAGTTCTTCACCATTGTACACCCAAGATACTCTTCTGGAACATGTTAGGGTTTGAGAAATGTATTAAGCAGAGGTTGAATTATAGCAAAATATCGCAGCTGTTCTGACAATGTACAAATTAGTCCAGCAAAAGCATTCCACATTGTGTTGTGGATGAGGCACAAGCACTGAGAAGTCACGGTTGCCATGGACACAGCCATCTCTGTTGAGCCTTCAGGTCATATTCACACACAGCTCATCTTGTTCCTGCTCCCACAAGTCAGGCTTATAGTCCCCAGTGAAAACACTCCCTGCTTTTCTCTCTAGCATAGCCCACTTCTCATCACACAGAACTGCATCTCTGGACCGATGTCCTCACAACCCATTTCCGGTCCCACGCTGATTCTTTGCATGGCCACCCACCTTAACAGTGAAGTAGAGAAGGGTTTAAAATGTTTAAATGAAAAATCTTTCCTACTGACTTGCCAAAATGATTATTTATAATACTTCTCAAGATCATTCTGTTCCCATAACAGGAAGTCTCCAATATCTATGTGCTACAGGATTATGGGTCTTAAATATATTTTATAGAATACTGAATTATATCTATGTGATTTACTGAGCCTTTCCTTTTTTGTTTTGTTTTAATTCTCACTGAGGTGCATCTTTTTCTTTTCCTGTCATGTATTCTACTGTCTAAAGTTTGGATCTTTTTTTCCCAGGGTTAAATGTGAACACTTGATGACATTATCTGTAGATTTCTACTATAAACTATCACACTCCTGTATTATCCCAGGCCACCCACTCCTTTTTGCAACTCTGAACCTGTTTTGTTTTAAAATTATAAAGCTTCAGCGATTTGTTGGGTATTTCTGAACTGACATCTTACCTCTTATATTTAGTGCTAAACATTTACATAGTGGGTATAATTAAGCTTCAAATATATGCAATTATTTTCAACTATATTTCCTATTTCTAACATATCTACTGTACATTCTTGTGAGATTCTGAGAATCTAAAGCAAAACTTAGAAAATGTAGCTCATTATATGCTGGTGGAAAATAAATGGGGCAGATGCTACATCATAAAAAAGGCTAATTAAATGGATCTGTTTTGTTGCCAAATTCTCTCTGCCAAAAAAAAAAAAAAAAGTTTAGCAAAGTACTATGATTGATAGATATATCTTGATTAAAAAGGTTAGTCTTAAAACAAAACAATATTAATTAATAGAAAAAAAGGAGAACAAAAATGTGTTCATGAGAGATCTATATTCTTCCAAAGCAAAACACCTTTCAATATGGGAAAGAATACACTATTATACCTTATTTCAAGATAGCTACACATCACATGGGACATCTGCTCAGCCTAGGTATGCTAATTCAGTGAAGTAGGTTACCAACAAAACAAAGATATTGCCAAGGGGAGGCCTGTGAGATACAAGGTTGATTAAAGCTTGCTGATAGAGAAGGTAAGAGCTTGAGACTGAGATCAAAGACAACAGACTGCAAAGGAAACTCACGGAAGTCAGTGGCACCATGCCAGACCTGATGACCTGAGATGGTCTTCGAGATCCTACAAGGATGCAGAAGAGAACTGAACAAACTTGCTTGACACATGCAGAACTGTGCACACATGCGCGCACGTGCGCGTGCACGCGCGCGCACACACACACACACACACACACACACACACACACACACACACACACACACACATCTAGCTTGAGCATTGCTTCATCTCTCAGCAGTGTTGCTGAGCTCCAGGGTCCTCCAACATTTGTATTGTTCAGAGTTCTTCTTCTTTAGTGCTCACTACAAGGAGAGAGTGTCTTGTTAATGACACCGTTCAATTACCTTTGTTCTTATATGAAGATAATTCCAGAAAAGAGCTGACTTACATATTTGGAGAGCAGGGAAATTTCTGCTAATAATTTTAATGTGTTTACTTCCCAATACTTGTGATTTTATTTGAGCATTCTAGGTTGGAACCTGGGTTAAACCTTTGGTTGTGACAACGATTAGTTAAAATTATCTCACAAATGTGTGTGAAATTTCTGCCATTCAGTCAATCTGATAAATAAAATTAACCATTTTACCATTTGGTATTTTCTGGAAATTAACATTAAATTAAATAGTGATAAACTGAAAAATATATAGAAATTTGTGTCTTTACATGATTAGAAAAATAAAGTATTTGGCTAAAGATTAATAAATGCCAAGCAGTATGATATTTATTTATAATATTTATTATATTAATAAATAAATATATAATATTTATTATATCTATTTATAATAAAATCATAAATAATATAAACATAGGAAGCATATAAAGCTTCAAAACACAATTAATGAAAATAGCAAATGCTGTTTCCAGACAACATATTCCAATATATGATATGATTCTTAAACAATATAATACAGCATACTCCCCAAATATTCCTTGTTTCTACCCACCTCTCTTCCCATCTAGATTATTACCATTTCTGTCTCTCCTTAGAAAATGCATAGGCATTTAAGGAACAATAATAAAATTAAATTAAATTAAATGTAGTAATAAGTTAAGTATTTTTAGAAGCAAGCTTATAAGAAGAGGAAAAAACAAACAGAAGAAAAGGAGCCAAAGATCAATCACAAGAAACTCATATAGATGCAGATATACACACATTATTACATACAGGAATCCTGTTCTATAAAAATACACAACCAAACATATAAGATGTATGCAAAGGACATGAAAGATTAAAAAAAAAAAAAAACTGACACAAAATTATGAGTCGAAGAGCCTCCAAAGATGCCATTCACTTCTGGGTTAGGGATGGTAACATGTTTCTGTGTCTCCTCTCAGCTCTAGGAGCACACCTACTGTAGACCTCTGCGGGTCTTGTGTTTGTTGCTTCTGCCTCTGTGCACTTGTATGTGCATCAGTCCTCTTGAATTTAAGAGGCCTTGGTCCCTTGCTCTTGTTTTCTGTCCCATTTGGGTTTTACATCTTTCCACCTCCTCTTCTGCAGGGTTTCCTGATCCCTGAGGAGAGGAATTTGATAGAAACATTTAGGTAAAGTGAAAGTTTCTGGATATGTCAGGTGATACAGATTCACATGGTATTTTGCTGATGCAGACTCATGTGGTGTTTTCTGAAGGCAAGACACAAGGGAGGAGACGTGATATTTGGAAAAAGTATAAATAAGACTCAATGAACAGTGATGGTGTGTTTGCCTAGCTAGATTTGCAACTATTAGTGGGTCTTTCATCCTCCTTGATCTTTGCTTTATTGAGAGAAGCACAACAGAGAACTTTTCCTGTTGTCCTGGCAGAATCTGGTCAATCTTGCGACTCCTGCCGATCTGCAGGATGCCTGGCTGTTTCTGCTGGATTGTGTCACCACTGCTGATTCATATTTGGTATTCTGACACTACTGAACTAGACTGTTGGCATCCTAACAAACAGAGATCGGAATTGTCTCAAAGTACTACTTCTAAAGGGATCTTCATCCCCTAGTCCTATTTACCATCTTTTCTCCTCTACCTTTGGACCACGGGTTAGAATGGGGGTTGAAGCATTTGAAAACCTTTATTAAACGTAGGTTTTAAAAAATCTAAGCCTACATTGAGGATTGAGCATTCTAAGGTCTCCCTCATAATCTATCTATGGATATCTGTGTTTGTTCTCATCTAGTGCAGAAGGAAACTTCTCTGATGATGGCTGAGAAAGGCACTTAATTTATTATAAGCACAACAGAAAATCATTAGGAGACATTTTATTGTTATAATCCTTTTGCAGCTCTACTTCATGTCTCTATCTATCTTTCTATCTATCTATCTATCTATCTATCTATCTATCTATCTATCTATCTATCTCTATCTATCTGTCTGTCTATCTATCTATCTATCTATCTATCTATATCTGTCTATCTATCTATCTATCTATCTATCTATCTATCTATCTATCTATCTATCTCTGTCTATCTATCTATCTATCTATCTATCTATCTATCTATCTATCTATCTCTGTCTATCTATCTATCTATATATCTCTGTCTATCTATCTATCTATCTATCTATCTATCTATCTATCTATCTATCTATCTCTGTCTATCTATCTATTTTAGGAAGCTTCGACTCTATTAGCTTTCCATACTTTCCCTAAAATGGCCTTTCATATTAGCTGTCCTTATCTATGTTCTTTCTCTTGCTCGCATCTTCCCCCTGATTCTTATTCAAGTTTCCTATTCAAAACTATCTATTCTGTTCATCCTTCTAATAAGGTCTATCACTCCTTCTAGTACCTTACTTAGACTTAACTCTACAACTAACATGACTATAACTTGTTTATCAATGAGTTAACAGCTAACATTGACATATAAGCTAGTAGTTTTTATTTGTTTTTCTAGGTCTGAGTTACCTCACTCAGGATGACTTTTTCTAACTCAATCCATTTATCTATGAATTTCATGATTTCTTTATTTTAATGGCCAAGTAATATTGCATGTAAATGTACATTTGTCCATTCATCTCGTGATAGAATTCTAGATTGTTTCCATGTTCTGGCTACTATGAATAAAGCAGCAATGAACATAGTTCAGAAAGTGTCCCCATGGTAGAATGAAATATCCTTTGGTTATATGCTATAGATTTTGTGGTAGATTTACTACTAGTTACTAAGGATTCATCACACTGCTTTCAACAGTGGCTGCAAAGATTGCACATCCATCAAGAAGAATTGACTGATCCTCTTACTCTAGTCCTACTCAGGACGGTCTGTCATTTCTTTTGTTGATTGTAGACATTCTGACAGCTGTAAGATGAAATATCAAAGTAGCTTTAATTTGCATTTCCCTGATGACTAGGGATGTTGAATATGTTTTTAAAAGTGTTTCTCAGCCATTTAAGTTTTCTCTTTTGAGAATTCTGCTTAGATCTATAATCTATTATTAATTTTGGTATTTGTTTTCATGATGTCCAATTTTTTGAGTTCTTTGCATATTTTGTATATTAACCTTATATTGGATGTTTGGTGGGTAAAACTCCTTTCCCATTCTTTAGGATGCCACTTTGTCTAAATGATGATGTCCTTTGTCTTACAGAAACTTTTCATTTTCCTGAGGTCTGATTTATCAACTTTTGATCACTGTGCGTGTCCTATGGTGTTCTGTTCAGAAAATCTTTTCTTGTTCCAATGAGTTCAAGATTATTCCCCACTTTTTCTTCTATCAGGTTCAGTGTGCCTAGTTTTATGTTGAAGTCTTTAATCCCTTTGACTTAATTTTTGTGCAGGGTGGTAAGTATGGATCTATTTGAATTCTTCTATGTTCTCTGGCACAATTTGTTGAAGATTTTGTTTTTATTTTCCAGTGTGGATTTCTTCCTTCTTTATCAAATCAGGTGTCCATACAATTGTCAGTTTAAATCTAGGTCTTCAATTCGATTTCACTTTGCAACAGGTCTGTTTTTCTGACAGTACCATGCTGTTTTTATTACTATAGCTCTGTGGTACAATGCAAAATCAGGGATGGTGGTATCTCAAGCAGTTAGTTTATTATTCAGTAGTGGTTTAGCTATCTTGGTTTGTGTATACATGTGTGTGCAGGGCAGTATGTATGTATATGTGTGTGTGTATGTGTGTGTGTGTGTGTGTGTGTGTGTGTGTGTTTCCCTGTGCACTGCAATTGTCCTTTCAAGATTTATGAATAATAGTGTTAGAATTCTGATGGAGAATGCATGGAATCTGTAGATAGCTTTTAGTCTGATAACTAATTTAACCCTACCGATTCAGAAGCAGGAAAGATCATTCCATCTTTTGCTATCATTTCCAATTTCTTCAATGAATTACAGTTTTTACCATACAAGTATTTTACTTGCTTGGCTAGAGCTACCTGAAGATATTTTATATCATTTGAGGCTACTATGAAAGGTGTTGGTTCCTTGATTCCTTTCTCAGTCCATTTGCCATTTATTTACAAGGAAGTATTGATTTTTGTATGTTAATTTATATCCTGCTACTTTTCTGAAAGTGTTTAAGAGCAGTAGGCATTCCCCAGTAGAATTTTCGGGGTCATTTATGTATATTATCATATCATCAGTAAATAAAGACACGTTGACTTGTTCATTTTCATTTTGTATCTGCTGATCTCCTTCTGTTGTTTTCTTGCTCTAGCTAAGAGTTTAAGTACTATATTAATAGTCATGGAGAAAGTGTCATGGGAAAACAGTTTTTCTTGGAAATGTTTTAAATTTCTCTTCATTTGGGTTTATATTATACATAATTCTGTTATATTAGGGGATGTCTCTTGTATCTCTGTTTAGGACGTTCCTCATAAATGGGTGTTAGATTTTTGTCAGTAACCTTTTCTGCATCTAATGAGATGATGACGTGGTTTTTGCCTTTAGTTTGTCTATATGGTGGATTATATTTATCAATTTATGATAGTGAACCATACCTGAATCTTTAGGATGAAGCCAACCTGATTATGCTGTATGATTTTTTTATGTTTCCTTGGATTCAATTTGCAAGTACTTTATTGAAAGAAATTTACATTGCTGTTCATAGGGAAACTGGTCTGCACCTGTCTTTCTTTGTTGGGTTTTATGTGGATTGGCATCAGGGTATCTGTGGCTTCATGAAAAGAATTTGGCAATGTTCCTTGTGTTTCTGTTTTGTGGAATAATTTGAGGAGTATTGGCATTAACTCTTCTTTGAAAGTCTAGTGTTATTTTGCACTAAATCCATTTGGCCCTGGCAATTTTTTAGCTGGTCAGCGTTACATTACTGCTTCTAGTTCACTACAGATTGTTGGTCTGGATAAATTGATTATTTGATTTTGATCTAACTTGGGCAAGTGGAATCTATGGAGACAATTATCCATTTCTTTTATATTTTCAATTTGTTGGAATACAGGTTTTACCGTATATCTAGATTTCCTTAGTGTATGTGGTTATTTCTCCCTTTTCCTTTCTAATTTTGTTAATTTAGGTAGTCTTTCTTTACCTTTTAGTTAAATTGGATAAGGTTTTTGTCAATCTTAATTATATATATATGTATGTATATCTCCAAAAATTAAATGGATAAAGGCTGGAGAGTTGGTTCATAATTAAGAACTCTAACAAGTGGACCAGGGCCATACTCTAACTTGGATGCCTGCCTGTGGATCTTGTTTCCCTAACTAGGCTGTTTTGTTTGGCCTTAGTGGGAGAGAATGTGCCTAGGCCAGCAGTGATATGAGGTGCCAGAGTGCATTCATATCCAGAAGAGAACCTCTCCCTCCTCAAAGGTGAAAGTGGGGGAGGGCATCTGAGGAGAGGACTTGGACAAGGGGGTTTGTAATCAGGCTGTAAAGTGAATGAATAAGTAAATTAATGAAAAAAACCCACAAGATGGATTAAACCCATCCATTTCTTCTGTTACAGGGAATCCATCAATTGCTATCTTCTAATCTCTGTAGCTTCCAGTACACACATGGTACACATGTATATATACATGCATGCAAAATACTGATACACATGAAATAAAATATATCTTAAAAATGAATGAAAAATTTATTTTTTCTTTTAGACTCAAGCTATCTTCATTAAGGTTTATTAAGAGTAACTCAACAAATTAAAAAATAAAGAATGTTATCAGATAAGTTTTTTATATTTTAGGAAAATTTAGAAAGTAGAAAAGCTAAGGTCAATGTTGATAACAAAGCTCATATTATTAACCCCCCCTGCAGTAATCCAGAAAAAAACTATGTTCATACTTTGAGCTGACGTTTAAGGTTGTCACATCCTAATTGTTCATTTTTTCCTGTTGAGTTGTCCCTAAGTAGACTATGATTTATTTTCCTAGCAACAGTAAAACTGTGCGTCAGAATGGGAAAGCATTCATTTAGATAGCATTGAGGATTTGAGACAATGGTATCCTAACAGATTAAGTCTTCATCTGGCTGCAGAGATGACAGGTATAATATGGGAACGTGAAAGTAACAAAATTTGGAAAAATGTTGAGTCTTTCATAAACTTTGAGTGGGTTTCTACTAAGAAAAAAAGTCATTTTCAAGTGTATTTCCTAGCTATCATGGAATGTATTGAATTACCTTGTGCTATTTATGTATATTTAGCTTTCATTTCTCCCCCAACCTCCCTTTTCTTGTCCTCCTTCTCCCTGTTCCTCTCTGTATTCTTCAAGTCTCCACCCCATTCATACTTTTTCTTTCATAGCATATATGTTTTATCACCTAACCCATTCCCTCCCTAAAAATTTCCCTTTCCCCTTTCAAGTTCTCTTTCTAATTTCTTGGTTGTTACATATCCTCACTCACACATAAATGCACTCATATATAAATTATAAACTAAAATCGGCATATAAAAGAGAACATGCAGTTCTTGTCTTTTTGAACCTGGCATCTATCTGTCTGTCTATCTATCTATCTATCTATCTATCTATCTATCTATCTATCTATCTATCATCTCTTATCTCTCTATGGGTATGTGTGTGTTCTATTGATTTTCCTGAAATTTTCATTTGCCTTTAAAGATGAATAAAATTCCATTGTATAAGCATATCATGTTTTCACTATCCAGTTATGTGTAAATGAGCACATAGTCATGTATTTCTTTGCTACTGTGAATAAAGTAACAATAAACATGGATACACACATATCTCTATATTAGGATATACAGACCTTTGAACATATGTCCAAGATTAGTATAGTTAGTTCACAGCATAGTTCTATTCATAGTTTTTTGAGAAATCCTCACACAGACTTCCATAGTTTACCGCACCACCAACAGTTAATAATAGCTTCTGTTTCCCACAGCCATGCCATCATCTGTTGTCATTTGCTTTCCTTTTCTTTAATATATTTAAGGTTAAATACAATTATATTGTTTCCCTACTTCCATGAAGACCATTACAGGGAACCACAACCGGACCCAGTCAGCGATCAGTGGATTGTAGGTTGCCCAGCCCCAATAGCTATATCTTAAACAGAAATCCTGCACCACAGGTTCAGAAAGCATTGCAGAAGAAGGAGCAGGTAGACTGCAAGAGCTAGAAGGCCAAGAAGTCGGCTATGAAAACGGCCCCTAGAAATATCTGCCAGAGCAATATCTGAACCATGACAATATCAATAGATATGCTAATGTGAAAGTGAGAAATCTCATGGAGTCATTTAGTTTCTTAATGATAGCCATTATGACTGAGACAAAGTTGAAACTCAACATAGTTGTAATTTGCATTTTCCTGGTAGCTATGGACATTAGATGTTTTAAAGAAATATTGGCTTTTTCATATTCAGAGAATCTCTTGCAACAGATGGAACAAACAGAGAGACCCACAACCAAAGGTTATACAGAGAGTGAGAGACTTTGGAACACTCATCCCTAAATGGGAAGTCTCCCTCAAATTCTTCTCCTTGGGCCTCCATGTAAAGGAGACAAAAAGAGTGTAAGTACCCGAGGTGATGGAGGACATTAAGGAAACAGCACCCTCTAAATCCACTGAACAAAGCTCATACAACTTCATCCAGACTGAAACAGCACACACAGGATGTGCACAGGGCTGCATCAGGTCCCCCTGCATGTACATTATGGCTTCAAGTTTAGTGTTTTGATAGAATTCCTGAGTGTGCAAATGAGTGTGTCTCTGATCCTTTTGCCTTTTCCAGAGCTGTTTTCCTCTGGTTTCCCTTGTCCAACTCAGTGTGTAAGTTTGCTTTTTGTCTCTTATAATATATTGGTTATATTATATTTAATATACTATATTATCTCATACAAGCCTGTTGTTCTAAGAACAAAACAGGAGTGGATCAGGATGGAAGGTGATGTAGGGAGAAACTTGGAGGACTAGAGGAGAGGAAATTGTAGTCAGGATATAGTATGTAAAAAAAAAATCAGTTTTTAATACAAAGAAAAATACTGACATTTTGCATTTCTTCACTTCAGAACTGTCTGTTCTGTTCATTGACTCATTTGTTCTTTGGTAGTTTTGTTTTTATATGTTAAATGTTTGTAGTCTATCATATATTCTGTGCATTAAACCCTTGTGAGTTGTGAAGCTAGCAAAGGTTTTCTTCCATTATGTAGATTATCTATTCACTTGGCTGACTGTTTCTCTTCTTGTGGAGAACTTTTAAAATTTCATGCAATTCCTTGTGTGAATACTTAGGACTATTTCTTTTGAAATTGGGATTCTTTTTAGAAAGTTTTTATCCATACTTACACCCTGAAGTATTTATTTTCTCCAGCAATGTCAGTGTTTCAGGTTTTTAATCAAGGCCTTTGATCCACTGCAAATTGATTTTGTGTGAGTTGACAGATATACTTCAAATCTCATTATTCGGCAGGTGAATGTGTAGTCTGTAAGCAGCATTTATAGAATTGTAACACATACGTGAAAAATTAGGTGTTAGACTTGGTTTAGGCTCCTCTCTTGTGATCCATTTTTCCACATTTTGTTTTTGTGCTAATATCAGGCTGTGTATGTCTGATCTCAAGGTTTTGTAGTAATATTTGGGATCAGGTGATATACTATCTGCAACTGTACTTTTTCTAGTTAGGACTGTTTTGGTCATCCATAGTATTTTTTCTTGCACGTGAATTGTGGAATTATTCCTCCTAGTTCTGTAAATTAAATCATTGGAATTGTGGTGGAGAACCTTATTGTAACTATAAATCGCTTTTGATAATATAACATGTTCACAACAATATTTCTACCAATTTTAGAAAAAAAAGTCCTTGCAGGGGTAATAACTGGAATGTAATAAAAAAGTAATAATAATAAAAAAGAATAAAAAAAGAAAATCAAAGCTTTTCCATCATCTTCTAGTGTCTTTCTTAATTTCTTTTTATTTTCTCAAATATGTCTTTGACATACTAGGTTTGATCCTAGGTTTCTTGAAGTTATTGTGAATGGGAATATTTGTTCTAATTTCTTTCTCATTGAGCTTCTTATTGATTTATATGATTTAAAACATTTTACGAAGTTAATGAATTTATTGATGGAAAGCATGTGTCAGAGTTTGTATGTATGGGAAGTCAGAGGAGATGAGTAGGAGTCTGTCTTCTGGAGGTTTCAGCTATTTAACTAAAATCTTCAAGCTTTGGTTAAGGCCTTTAACCCCTCAGCCATCTTGTCATACCAAGTAACTGATTTTGGTGGAGAACCTCATTGTAACCGTAAATAACTTGTAAATCACAGGTAGTTTGTCATCCCAAGTAACTGATTTTTCTATGTTGACCTTTTTATAAACAAAGGATGGGATGTCTAAAGTAAAATAGCATTAACTAATGCCTTTGCCTTAGAGCCAAATGGTATCTTCATTGACTGTCTTCTCTTTTCCCAAAGTTCTTTGTTCAACTTCCCATTTCTGAAGACACCATTTTGTCTGAGCATTTCTCCCAAATTCACCCATTATTTTTCTACATAAAATAATTTCCATTCTATTTAATCTAGATGTGGACTTTGAAAAAAAAAAGGTTAAAATATAAACTCCATAGGAAGAACAACAATATCAACCTAACCGACCCCCCCCCCCACCAAGAGCTCCCAGGGACTAAATCACCAACCAAAGAGTACACATGATGTGACCCAAGGCTCCAGCCACATATGCAACAGACGATGGCCTTGTCAGGCATCAATATGAGGAGAGGCTCTTGGCCCTGTATAGGTTTGATGCCCCCTGTGTAGGGGAATTCGAGAGCAGGGAGGCAGAAGTGGGTGGTTGGGGAACAACCTCATAGAAGCAGGGGTAGCTGGGATAGGATAGGGGGTTTCTGGGAGGGGAGAAACTGGGAAAGGGGATAACATTTGAAATGTAAATAAATAAAATATCCAATAAAAATATAATTCTCTTTGAATATACCTGTGTCTAATGCTGTTATAAGATTTTTATATGAAATTCTTCTCTAATCAAACAGACTACTATACTATATGTGATGGATATGATATTTGGTGCTTTCTAGTCTGACAAGAGTAAGTGAAAACAATGCACAGAAAAAATTTACTGCAGTTAAAGATACATAAAAGAGCAAATGGAAAATGTGCTCTTTGTGTATTTTTACTGATTATTAAAACATAAAAATTATTCTTGAAATAGAAGAAATACAAGATTTTTAAATGATTGTATGCAAATCAATGCTTCCTTTGTCAAGATAATATATACTTACTCTTCTACTGAGATATCTCAATACACACTATGGAAACCTTGTCATAATTGTATGCCTTTAAGCAAGTATCTTATATATCCATATGTCATCCACTGAAGTCAATCTATGGCCTGCTTTTCTTCCAGATTAAATCCTCCCTAATAAGTGCTAAAAATAAAATTTAATTCACTCTATTAAATCATGCCTTGAGCCAATTTTGCACCCCTTCTTGGACTTCTATTATTTTCTTTTCATTTCTGGAGAAATTTTGATTTTTTTCTTAAGCATTTTCCTCTCTTTCTTTCTGAACTAGGCTGAATCCCATTCTACTTTAATCTTTGTAATAGGTTTAAAAATACGGAATTAATGAACAAATCATAATAAAAATGTCTTTGAGTATCATCTATCAATTTTTGCCATTACATTCTACTCCTGTATTATTTTATTGAAATAAGATAAGCTAGGCTGTAAATATGAGAGTATATATTAAAACTTTTGAGGAATAAGGACAATTTTAAAGACTTGGAGGTTGAAATGCTTAGAGAAAAAGTTAGTAGCATTGAAGTATGTCTTAAGAACCACAAGAAGTCCATGCTGATTAAAGAAAGATGTCAAATTATATTTACTTGCAGATACTATGATATTATACATAGCAGGTCCCCAAATTCCACAATAAATCTTTTATACATGATCACAACTTTCAGGACAGAATACAAAATCAACTTACAAAACCCAATACCCTTTCTACACAGCAATAAAACAGACACTGAGAAAGACATGATGATAACATTCCTATTCTCCATAGTCTCACAATAATAATGCACACAACATGAATAAATTATCCAGGAAGGTGAAAGACATCCACAATACAATCTTCACATCTATAAAGAAAGATACTAGAAAAAAGAAAGACATCCTTGTGCTGGTAGAATTAATGTTGTGAAAATGACCAACCTATCAAAAGCAATTTACAAATTCAATGCAATCCCAGTCAAAATTACCATAATGTTTTTCACAGAAATAGAAAAAAATAGTCATCCTAAAAGTCATAAGGAATCATGAATTATTAAGACTCCAGACAGGTAAAGAAACCCTGAAGAAAAAGAGTAAGGGGAAAGAATTTGATTTATCATTTCAAGGGATATTACCGAGCTATAGTAATAAAAACAGGATAGTGCTGGCACAAAATCAGACATGATGATAAATGAAACAAAATAGAAAACCAAAGTATGAGTGTGTTTAACTACATCAATCTGATATTTGATAAAGAGGCTAAAAGTCTGCACTAGAGATGAGAGAGTATAAAAGGAACAGTACTGGGAAAACTAGATGTCTACCTAGAAAAAATATAATTGTGTGTGTGTGTGTGTGTGTGTGTGTGTCTGTGTGTGTGTCTGTGTGTCTGTGTGTTTGTGTGTGTATCATCCTTCACAAAAATGAACTCCAAAAGGATCAAAGACTACAATGTGAAACCTGAAATTCTGAAATCCCTAGAAGGAAACATAGGCAGTGCTCTCTAAGCTATAGGTATATAATAGGATTTTTCAAATAAGCCTGCATTTTCTCAGAAATTAGAGAGCAATTGGAAATAAGACTTTATAAAATTCAAAAGCTTTTTGACATACACATATGCATTGTTAACAATTAATGAAAACAAAGAGAGACCATGAATTTGAAAATGAACAAGAAGGGTTATGTGGGAGGGCTTTGTGTGATGAAAGGAAGAGGAGATATCATTGAATTCTAATCTAAAAAACAAAACAAAACAAAAAACTAAACAAGTATATACAGCAAAGGAAGCCCACAGAATGTTAGGGAATATTTGCAGATCCATATCCAACAGAGGATTAATAATCAGAATATACAACTAAGTAAAATCAAATAATTAAGAAAGTAAATAACGCAATTTAAAATGAGCTATGTTTACAGATGTTAAGGGGAGAAGATTATGGTGAGCCAAAAGAACAGGAAGATAGCTGTGAGATTGGGTTCTTTAGATATAGCAGGGAGCTTCACTAACAATATCTCAGTAATATAGCTCCCTTAGAGTGGGTACTGTTTCTAATGCTTTTGCCTGCTTTTGTCCTTCTACTGGATTGTCCAGCATTATATGAGGGGAGGTACCTAGTCTTATTGCTATTTAATGTGCCATGTTTTGTTGATATCACTGGAAGGCTTGCTCTTTTCTGAAGGTAAATGGAGGAGGAGTGGGTGAGGAGGTAGAGGTTGGGAGAAGGACTGGAGGTAGAGGAGAAAGGAGAAACTGCATTAGGATTAATACATGAAGAATAAATTAATTTTTAAAATTAAAAATACGTTCAATATAGTTTCTGGCAATATAGTTTCTGGTTTTAAATTTTAAAAGAAGAGAAAGCTCCCTTAATAAGAACTTAATGAATAAGGACAACATCAGTGGACATACTAGCATAGAAGAATATATTCTAATGGGAACTCCACCTTCAGACAAGAACTACAGGCAACTAACGAATATTTATTGCCACTCTATTCACAATTAGTAGGAAGGACAAACAAGATAAATACCATTCCAAATATTTTCAGCATTAAAGAGGAAGAAATCTTGTATTTTTCAGGTCAACGGATAGACGTAGAGAAAATGTACTGAGTAAGATAACCCAGACCTTGAAAAGACAAACGCCACATGTTCTTTCTCATTTGAAGGGAGGAAGAAAAGGGAAGTGGTATGACTATATTATGATTTCAAAAAATAAAAAATATTTTAAAATACATATTACATAGTGTATGTACATACATTTTAATGAAGTTGCACCATTTGGGGTGATAATGTGTACCCCTTCAAGTGGTATAGACTACTTTACAAAAACCCCATTTCCAGACATGGCAAATCTTCTTTAATGTTGGTGGTCAAAGAAATCCAAGAGACTCCACAAACAATATATGACATAGATATTGCCCCTGGTTGCCTCCCAAAACGTTAATGTAAGACACTATACATAGGAATTATAGGCGTGAATCTGGAAGTGACCTCGGACTTCCTTCCCTGGAGACTAACTCTCAAGTATACAAAGGTGCAATGCAAACTGCCAAGGAGAAAAGCAATCAATAAGCCTCCTCAGTTGTAAAATCTATAAACAACAACAATGGCCAGTTTGATAAGATATCTCTAAAGGTGAAATAGTGGCACCTATATCTTGAAGGTAGACAAGAGCTGTCTAATTGGATGTAAGACCCACCCAATAGGAGGGAACTTATTTCTGATACTTTAAACCTGGACTACTACCGATTACTGGTAACATCAATAAACCTAGAGAAGTACTTAATGCTTACCAGTCTAGAGGCAGTGAGACCTGGGACAATGGAGCTGTTAAATGACTAAAGTCTCATGCAATCACCAACTTTATTCAGAGCATCAGATAATTTATACTCTGAGGGTTAAGAAGAATCACATGAGTAAAATTTACAATCACTTTAGGGACTGCATGTGGCATATTAAGGGTAGTGTAAACCAGTTTTTCTCAACTTTCCTAATGCTATGCCTCTTTAACATAGTTTTTGTTTATTTGGTTTTCAAATTTGGTAATTTACAACCATAAAATTATTTTTGTTGCTACGTCATGACTGTAAGTTTGCTACTGTTATGAATTATAATATAAATATCTGATAAGCACAATATCTGATATGCGACCCCTCCCAACAGGGACACGACTTCTAGGTTGAGATACACTGTTTTAAATATTTAATTGGATAACTTTAGCATGCAATAATGAGTAATCTGACAGTGTCAATACTTAAATCTAGGAAAGAAAAACTGCAAATTAATTATACTTCTATATTTGTTGACTTTTTAAGAATTTCATGATTTCCTTTTCATGGATGTCAAATATGGTAGAACAAATTCTGTGGTATGACAGCATTGTCAAACATTATAAAAGGTAGAGAAGGCATTTCTGCCTCTCAATGTTAAGATAAATCCTGAAAGAAACATAATTTGAATTGACCATTAAAATCAGAAGAGATGTGACAGATAAGAAGTCTGTTTTTTTGTTTTTATGCTTGGGAGACCAGTTCTGAAGAGACCTATATTAATAATGACACTACTTTTCAGAAAGTAAAATAATGGAAAATAAGCTTATGCAAATAGCTAACGTCAAAATCCATCTGTCATATAGAGAAGTAAAATGATGATAAGTGAGGAACTCTTCTCTAGAGATGGCAACACCTGGCAACAAATCAACAGGGATTCTTAAAGTCCTTCATTAATAAATTAATAAAAATACTCAATGAACTAAGGAATGTCACCAGAGATTAAATACATTTTTCTTGCTGTTTAGAGCATAGGAATCTCTCAATAGAACACAGTCATATGGAGCTGAAGAGATGTCTCAGCAGTTAAAAGCACAGGCTGCTTGTTACAAAAAACCCAAATACAGTTTCCTGTGTGCACACTGAGAAGCTCAGAACCAGTGGTTACTTCAGAAGGAATCCAAAGCCTCTGGACTCTACAAACGCACACACATACATACATGCACACACACACACACACACACACACACACACACACACACACACACACACACACAGAGACAGAGTGCAGTATTTTTTAAAGAGAAATCAATGTTAAAAGAAAACTTTAAAGTGAAATAGAAATAAAATATAAGCAACAAATAACAAAACAATATAACATTTACAAGAGACATAGTTACATTGCTGTTCCCAAAATGATTAATGTGATTTTGCTTAAAAATTTCACAACAGACTATCAATTGATATGAGGGCACCGGATTTATAAGTTCACAAGGTTAGATGTTTTTTACTATTAGTTTGTTTATGGAAGAGTTGGAGAAGGGACTGAAGGAGCTGAGGGAGTTTGCAGCCCCATGGAGAGAGCAACAGTGTCAACTGGCCTGACCCCCGATGCTCCCAGAGACTGAACCACCAACCAAAGAATACACATGCAGGGACCCATGGTGCTGGCCACATATGTGGCAGAGGAGGGCCTTGTTGGCCATCAGGGGGAGGAGAGGCCCTTGGGCCTGAGGGTGTTAGATGCCCCAGTATAGGGGAATGCCAGGGAGGGAAGACTGGAGTGGGAGGGTGGGTGCGGGAATACCCTCATAGAGGCAGGGGGAGGGGGGTGGGCTATGGGGTTTCCAAAGGGGAGACCTGGAAAGGGGAAAACATTTGAAAAGTAAATAATGTATCAAAAAATAAAAAATAAATAAAAAATAAAAACAGAACCACTAAAAAAAAAAATTAAACCTGTTGCCACATAACCAGGTTAATTTTTAAAAGAAGAATCACTGGTATTTTGGAGTATTCAATGTGTTGAACTCATCCAATTTTTGGGAAGTATATCACCAGTGTTTTTAACTTGCCAGATTAGTATAGTTATGCTCTCTGGTCTATCTCATAGTGAGCTCCATGGGGCATGGATTGCAAATTTCTCCTGGATAATGATGCTAACCATGTTAATTTTTCCAATTCCTCTCTGCATGTGTGAAATAGATATGCATAAACCCAAAAGCTGCCACATTAGAAAAGAATACATGAAAAAAACATTTTTCCTGCTTATCAAAATACTAAATGAACAACAATACTATGTGTCCCTGGAGGCAGTGTACAGGCTAGCACCAATGTCAAAATGAAACTTGACATTTCTTACATACAGTTTGCCTTTGTGGATGGAACAGAACACAAGGACTCTTAGAAAAAGAAAGCACATTGCTGTAAATTATGCTCGGGTGGTGTTTCTGAATAAGTTGTAATTTCAATTTGACTGAGTTACTAAAGAGTCTCTTGATGTACAGAATGCCAGGAAGGGACCTGTCAAGTACTTGGTGACTATTAGTCATTTCCTACTGTAGGACTAATCAGTACTCACATCTAAGTCATGTAATCTAGGAAAATGAACATCTCTTCACTTTACAGAACACCAAACTGTTCTAACTCCTTTCTGGAATTATGATGATTAGAGAATATCTCAGGCACTCTTCTATTGTTGTAAAGAGACACTATGACTGAGGCAACTATTTTAAAAGAAAGCATTAATTAGGGCCTTACAGTTTCAGAAGTTTAGCACATTGTCATCATAGCAGGTAGCATGGCCACATGGAGGCAGTCAGTAGATCAGTAGCTGAGAAGCACAGGCAGATAGGAGAGCAAGATGTGCTTGGCTAGGTGTGGGCTTTCGTATTTAATAACATATATTTTCTCTAACGAGGCCATATCTACTCCAACAACGCCATAGCTGCTCCAACAGAGCCATAGCTACTCTAACAAGGCCATGCCTTCTAACCCTCCTAATTCTTCTCAAATAGAGCCACTCCCTGATTATTAAGAATGCATGAACACATGGAGGTTATTCTTATTCAAATCACCACAAAGGAAATCAGAACTGATCGAAAAATATCAGGATTTATAGGGTATTTCTGAAGGAACTCTCTTATTTTGACTACAAGAAGGGCACTGAAAAGAAACATACGGTTTCAGAAGCAGATACAGTTCAGTAAGAAAGGCAACAATTCCAGCTTTGAGTTCTCGCTCAGTTGGATGAGTGCTTACAGGAACCAGAAGCTATGGATAAGCATAAGAGAAATGTTTTCTGAACACAGCAGGGTGGCTGAACATGTGAATACACAGCAGTTATGACAGCGTTCAAAAGACCTGTGAAACCTAAAGGCAGAGAAAATCCCAGGATGGAGACAAGTCTAGGCATAATGTCCAGCCTACTCAGAAGATATAGACAAGTGACAGTTGCTAGGAAAAAGTCAGTTTTGTTTAAGGATATGGCTCTAAGTAGACCGATCATAGTCCAATAGAAGACCACACATCCAAGACTATATATGCAGCACAAATTAGACTTAATGGGTTTAAAATGGGAAAAAGGATACAAAGTTTTGTGGTTATTAAAGCGGAGGAGATCTGGGCAGAGTGAAGGAGGAAATAAATATCATTAAAATACATTGCATGCATGAAATTCTCAAAGAAATAATGAAACAAGAAAATGAATCTTAAAAATCTGAAAAGATCAACAAGCCAAGAGATTAAATAAAAAAAAATAAATAAAAATTTCCATCAATAAAAATCCAGTAACTAGTGGCTTCAACACTTAAATCTATCTACCATTTAAAGAATAAATATCAGAACTTCTAAACTTTTTGCAAAAATGATGGAAAATGGAATGCTTGCAAATTCTCTTTACAAGGGCAGCATTATCAGTTAGGAAGAAAATGCTTGTTTTGTTTTTAGTTCTTCTGCATGACATGATAATTATTAATTATTGAAAAGTACACTTTATGGTTTTGCTAAGATAAATCTTATATACTCTCATGACAAAAATATGTCAAGCACTTAAGATGATAGATAGGATAATTAATGTTATTTAATCATTATTCATTGTTTTAAATGTCAACACATTATTTTGTTCATCATAAAAAAGAATAGCTAGTAAATGTGTATTTTAGAATATTAATAAATTAATATAAAGAAACTTGAGGCTAAAGTTGTATGTAAAATTTCCCTCATGTCTTAGAATGATTTATTTTTAACAATCACATCATCTACTTCAGCAATTTGTTTTCATAAATACTAGTTCTTCACATTGATATCCTATTTTATATTATAAATATCAGCCTTAACATGAGGTAGGTGTAATCCAAAAATGAGGGTGTAATCCTGAAAACCCTATATATTATTAAAGGCAAAAGGAGTTCACAAATCTCAGTTAAGTCACAAAAATAAAGAAGTTCACTAGAGGGGAACCCATCAGTCAGACCTACCAGGGACATACACAGGCAATTCTCACTTCCTTCTTCAGTAAGCATCCCCTCTAGCCAATGCCCATTCCTATGTATCAGTTCACCATATCTGGAAACATAATCTAACCAGTACTCCCAATGAACCCATCTGGCAGAATCTCCAAGAATTCCCTATCAGGCAACATGCAGTGACCACACTCTCCTAAGAACCAAAGAGGATAACAGCATCCAATAATCTGAACACCCACCCAACAAAGACAAAATCAAATATCAGCACCTGGAATTACAATCATCCCAATCCTAGATGATTGGATACCAGCAAAAATCAGAATGACAGTGAGGAACATATGTCTCCAATAGAGTACAGCAAGCCTACTACAGTGGGAATTTAGAAAGTAATATATATGAAACTCAAGACAAGAACTTCAAAATAGTCTTTCAATATGTTAAAGGTGCTGAAAAAGGATATGAACAAATCAATTAATAAAATATATGAAAACACAAACAAACAATGGAATGGAATGAAGAAACAATTCAAGACATGAATGTGAAAATGGAATTGCAAAACACAAAACAAAACAAAAAAACTGAGGTAAAACATTAAAAGAAAAATATTTAGGATAGGAACCTCAGTCAAATCTCACCAACAGAATAGATGGAAGAGAGAACTTCAGGCATTGAAGACAAAATAGAATTCCTGGCCTCTTCAGTCAATGGAAATGCTCAATCTAAAAAACTCCAGGGACACAACATTCAGCAACTGTGGGACCCTATGAAAAGATTAGATCAACAAAAAATAGGAATAGAAAATATTTTCAACAAAATATTAGATGAAAATTTCCCTATCTGGAGAAGGAGATGCCTATCAAGATATAACCCTCTTCACATAACAGTCAAAACAAAGTGTATTGAACAAAGAAAAAATATTAAAAACCCACAAATAAAAAGACCAAGCAACATACAAAAACGGGGCTAACAGAATAACACTTGACTTCTTAAGGGAGAGTCTAAAAGCCCCAAGGTCTGGAAAGAGGTTTTACAGACTCCAAGAGACCACATATGCCAGCACAGGCTATTATGGCCAACAAAACTTTCAATGACAGTAGAGAAAATAAGGCATTCCATGATAAATGAAATTTAAGCAATCTACATATCTAAAATGGATAAATCTACAAGTCCAGCCCTATAGAAGGTACTATAAGGAAAAGTGTAATCTAAAGAAGTTAACTATACCCAAGAAAACACACACACACACACACACACACACACACACACACACACACACACACACACCACCACCACCACCACCACCACCACCACAACAACAACTACCACCACCACCATACCAAAACCTAAATAAAGAGAACCAACAAATACGACTCATTGATGTCTCTCTGTCTCTCAAAATCAGTGGTCTCAAAGACACAGACTAATAAAATGAATGTGAAAGAAAGATTAATTCTTCTCCTGCATTTAAAAAAACACACCTTAACATCAAGTACAAATATCACCTCAAGAAAAATGGTGCAAAATACGTTCTAAGTAAATGAGCCTAAGAAGCTTGCTGATTTACTATTTTAATACTTTACAGGACAGGCTTCAACCTAAACTAATAAGAAGAGATAGAGAATGTTACTACATGCTCATCAAAGGAAGTAAAAGTGAACAACCATTCTTAACATTTATGCACAAAGTACTAGGGCAACCAAGTTCATCAAAGAAGAACTACTACAACTAAAATTATATATTACTCTCAAATCCTAATAGTAGAATATTTCAGTACCTTACTCTCATAAACAAATGAACAAATCATCCAGACAAAAATGAAGCAGAAAAATGTTAGAATTAACTTACATCATAAACAAAATGGACCAGAGAACTTCACTAAAACACAAAAAATAATCTATCTTATCAGCACCTTGTGGATCTTCTAAATTGACAACATATTTGGACACAAAACAAATCTCAACAGAGTCAATGCCAAAAACATTGAAAAACCACATTGCTTCCTATCTCATCAACATGGATTAATGCTTGATATCAACAACATAAACAACAAATAAAGTTTATACATCCATGGAAACGGAACAACTCCCCACTGAGTGAAAAATTGGTCAAGACAAAAATTAAGAAAGAAATCAAAGACGTTCTAGAATTAAGAGAAAATAAGTATATAACATACCCAAACCTTTGGCACACAATGAAGGCAGTTTTTTAAGGAGCATATTCCTACTACAAAGTTCCTAATTCATTGCTGGTGGGAGTGCAAACTTGTACAACTACTTTGGAAATCAATTTGGCAGGTTTTCAGATAACTAAGAATAGTTCTACCTCAAGATCTAGCTATATCACTCCGGGGAACATACACAAAAGATGCTCCAACATCCCACAAAGACACTTGCTCAACTATGTTCATAGCAGCTCTATTTGTAATTATAGAAGTAACCAATTAATGCTACTCAATTTGATCATAGTGGAGTTGGGCTCCTGCTACCCTCCCCAGTGCTTTACGTTCCTGAATGAGAGAGACAAACACGGCCTTTATATTTTTATATGCCTGAAAAAGCTCAATGATTGGGCCACTTCCTAACCTCCATGTGGCTAATCTGCCTTCCTATATTCCCAAGTCATCACTTACTAAAATCTATATTCCATCTTTGCTGCCCTATATCCAGATATTCAGCCCTCTTGAGTCGAGATCCCCAACACCTACATGACAGCTATGCTCTCTGTCTTCTGTACCTCTCAGGCATGGTGTCTCTTTTCCTTCCCTGACATTGCAACCTCTTCTTCCTCTGTTCCTTGCCAAGGAATCCTCAAAGTCCTGCTTCTGTCTCCCTGCCCAGCCATTAGCTGTTGGCATCTTTATTTACTAATCAGAACCAACTTGGGGAAGAGACCCTCAATTTTATGTGTAGGACACTGCAGACACATTTTTGGGGAACAGAATTAGCATGAGATTACAAGCAGTTACATATCCTCCTTTTTGCACATGAAAAATACCTTTTCTCTCAGATATACACTGAACATAGTTAAAACAGTTATGTAAACTGTAAAGTATAATATACACTAATCATATTCAGTCCATCAATTTTGTCAGTTTAGGTATACTACTCTATCATCTATCCGAACTTAAAGAGTTTCCCATTCTATAGCTGAATTATGTTTTGATTTTAACTTGCAGAGCTATCTGAAATCCATCCTTTCAAATATAGATCATCTTCCATAATGCTAAACAACAGAAGTTTGATTATGAGACTTTAACTAGTTTTCAACCCTGTCAGATATCTGAGAATGAATTAAATATTACCTGAATATGTAATAAACACAAAAACATAGCTTCCAAACTTATATACTTTGTAGAGATAACTGTCGGCCTGGAGAGTCCCCTGATATTCCTCATAATGTTGGAGCATCTGTCTTCAGCCTGCTGGCCCAAAATCATCCGACAGACCTTAAGTGAAGCAGGAATTATAATAGACAAGTTTACCCTGTATTGAGAGAGCTAAGCTGTCGACTATCTCACATCATGTGTTTTTTCCTGGACATATTTTTTTTGTCTGCAGATGAATTAGGGCAATTCTTGCCCAATGGCTACCTTGCCACAATTGGAGCAACTCCATATGGAGTTAATCAGGCTCAGTGTCTTCTTTGAAGTGGGAAGGGGGTACTCTGAGGAGCAGACATGTCTCCTAGTCAAAAGATGCACTGATAATGAAATGATTTTAAATGCCATATTCTGTGGAACTCCTCTGCCTTTGAAGATTATCTATTTATCTCTAGTTTATCTGAACTGTTAAAACTTGACTACTCTTAGCTATTTCTATTTGAATAATGTTGAAAACACTTTATTATAATTAAATCAGAATCTATTATAACCATGAGTTTACTATCTGCCCTTTAACTTGCATTACTTAATCATCATCAATCGTTTGTAATAGCAGCTTTTAGAAGGACTGGGTCTAAGCCTTGTATTCTTAAATGAATTGCATAGGCACAATGCCTACCTAGGAGTAACAATATTAATTTTAAATTTTGTATCAATATAAAATATTTATACAATGAAAACTTTAAATCTATATCAATATACAAATTCTGTACCAATGTAACAAAAATATAACTTCCATTCTGCATCAAAATGTAAAGAATTCTACCAATGTATGAATGTGACTATAAAATGTTTTGTTTAAGAATAAGTTAGTAATCTCTTCTCATATATCTAATTTCTTATAACCTTACTCTATTCCCCCTTTTATCTTTACTTCCCTTCCATTTACCTAAGAAAGAAAGGAGAGAGAGGAAGAAAGGAAAGACAGAAATCCCCAAGTCTAAGCTCTATATATTTAGTTTCTTCCCTGCCAAATTTATGACCATTTCCAAATTATCCCTTAAAATGACAACCTATCTATAATTTATAAAATAACCATAACCAGACACCTAAAACCAAGGAATAGGGATGACAATTATCCATGGCTTCTTCCAGTTGAATAGGGGCAATGAATATTTTTTACAGGGTGGGGAGTGATAGAAAAATTGGAATACTTGGTTAGACATAAGACAATTAACTTTAGCATTTATTATCGTCTCTTCATGCTTAGAAAGTAAGGGCTTGACTGAAGTTCTGACTGGATCTGTCTGGATGAACTAGGCTAGATGAATCTAGTTCACTGGGAATCAGCAGCTATTCGTGATGCTGTTCTGGAAGCAAGTCTCTGGAAACAGCACCAGGAGTCAGGGAGCTGGAACAGTGGGTCATAACATCATCTCAGAGGATGAATCTTGTCAGAGCTGCATCTAGGTGTTTCATTCTGTAATATCAGAAAACAGCCATCACCAAGAGAAGAACAGATCCTGTGAATGAATTTATGTGGGAAACTTAGGACAAATACCTTCATTCCTAAACTTTACACAATGTAAGCACTGCTCTCTGTTTTGTTTTCAATAAATGATTTTACTTTAAGACAGAAGTTTTTTTTGTTGTTGTTGTTGTTTGTTTTTTTTTTTTAATGGAAGAGATATAGGTTATCTTCAATTTGAGAAAAGATATTTGGTAGGGGGTTGCTCTCCTCTGTAGGGCATGTGTCATCAGTACACACAGAACTATGGAGAAAATAGTCAGTGTGCAAAGCACATATTATTCAAATGTGAATTGTGAAGAAAAAATATATAAAAGAACATTACAACCAAATTTTTAGTAGTATAAAGATATTTGCATGAATTGTGCAAGGTGCATAGCTCAGTTAAGGATGAAGTTTTGCTCGTTATTTGAGCAGGTGAAAGGCAACTGTCTTTTTATGAGGGAATTGGATCACTTACCAAATGTAATAGATTTTCATTCATGCCATGAGATAGATGGCATGATAAATCTTAAGGATTCCATAACCAACAAGATTCATTGGCTAATTTTAGATGAAGTTTTGGCTAGAAATATTTCTATGTCTAAGCCAGTTTCAGTGCTATTCCCACATAAATGGATCAGCATATCATGTTACTTGTCCTGTTTGGTCTTCTCGAATTTTTCTTTCTTGTCTGTAGCCAGGAACCTTAGTGGGTCACCCCCTATCATATCTGATCCACATCATTCTGGAAGGGATCCAAAACCTTTGCTTCTTTCCTGTAAACATAAATACAGAGCTTCTCTCCCAAAATACCATGTCCTTGGTTCAGCCAACTTAAATCATCAAAACTATAGATTGATTCAAAATTTAGCAGCTCCCCTTTTCTTTATGCCTACTCTATTTTGACCTCTATCATAGAGGATTTGTAATACCATAACCATCAAACTTCTAAACATCTGCAATTTGATAAGTAAAACAAATTAAAGCAAAGTTAAACAATTATTAGTATCAGTTGAGAAAGAACTCCTTATCAATCTCCTGCTGGTATTCCCTTTTCTTTTTTCTTTTTCTTTAGATCAGGGCCTACAATTATCTTATCTGTTTGAGACAAAGTTCCTTTTCCATTTCTTGCCTTTGTTCTTACAAGAAAGCAAAGGCCTAAGTTTCTATTATCTGTTGAGATAAGGTCTTTGTCCCTCTCCTCTGTTCTTGTTCCTACATTTTAAGATCAAAGGCCTCAATTTATTTATTCACCATGCATATTTAAAAACAATTAAGCAATTTTCATTCATTCTTCCTTCTGTGCATCAATATCTCTGTGGGTATATATACTATATTATATCACCTTTCTATTTATGACTTGAACTAATATGCTTTCCTATTTAATTTCAATTAAATTGCCTTCCTTTTACTGTGTAAGCCTATTCTCAGGCTACCAATGTGTCATATGCCAGGCTAAGCAATCCCAGAATTCCTGTGGAGCCCATGTTCTAGGAACTCATTTGATTGTAGGAGGCATGCAGCTTCACCTTCTGCCTTCTGAGAAGCTTGTCTCCTTGCACAGCATGGGCTCCCAGCACCTCTGAGCTCAAGCTCTCTGAGGCAGCTTAGAAGCCTTTGAGAAGGGCTCAGGATGAATCTTGAGCCAGTCATCCAGGTTTGTCTAGGTAGACTTGGAGGACATAGCTGTGTCCGAGCTCATGCCATGAATTCCAGAATAATGAGTGCCAATCTAGCACCTGTTTGTCTTAGTCCCCAAATACACTCTGCTTGTGCAAAAACTGTGCAACTCTGCTAAGAAACCAATTCTCCCCACCTCCTAATCTTAAGGTGCATGTTTTCCATTCAGGAATTTCCGATTAATTTTTAAGAATGAGCTCTCACACAGCGTTGGGCACCATCTGTAGCAGTACCCAATTAAAGCCACTCAATTCGATCGTAGAGGTGGCAGTGCATGCCTGCTACCTGTCCCACTGCTTTATATTCCCTAATGAGACACAAACAGCCTTCTATTTTGATATGGCTAAAATAGCTCAATGGCTGGGCCATTTCCTAACCTCCATGTGGCTAATCCATCTTCTGAAATTCTCAAGTTATCACTTCCTAAAATCTATATTCCATCTTGGCTGCCCTAGACCCAGACATGCAACCCTCTTGGGCCTTAGTCCCCAACACCTACATGATGGCTATGCTCTCCGTCTCCTACATCTCTCAGGCATGGTGTCTCTCTTCCTTTCACTGTATCACAGCCTCTCCTTACCCTCTTCTTTGCCCAGGAAACTTCAAAGTCCCACCTGTCTCCCTGCCATTGGCTGTCAGCATCTTTGTATACCTGTCAGAACAAACTGCAGGCAGGGTCCCTCAGTCTTATGTGCAGGACGCTGCAAGCAGGGGGAACATAATTAGCATGAGCATACAAGCAGCTACATATAATAGAAACTGGATACAACCTACATGTCCCTCAAATAAAGAGTAGATAAAAAAAATGAGGTCCATCTACACAGTTGAATACTATTCAGCTATTAAAAACAAAAACATCATTAATGTTTCAAGCAGATGGATGGAACTTAAGAATATCATCCTGAGTGAGGAAACAGTCCCAAGTGGACATGCTTGGTATGTACTCATTTATAAGAGGATTTTAGTCATGAAATACAGGTACCCTGCCACAATCCACAGACCCAAAGAGTCTAAACAAGAAGGAAGACTCTAGCAAGGAAGCTTGAATGTCATTTAGAAGGGGGAATAAAATAATTTTAAGAGGCAGATGCAGGGAGAGAATTGGGAGGAATGTGGGATGGGAAGGCACTGAGAATCAATTGAGATGACCTTATCTGTTACTCACTATGTTGGGGATATGGAACCTGAAGAGGCCACCTCCTGTAGCCAGGCAGAAACCCCAGTGGAAGAATAGAGAAACCAACCCACCCAAAAACTTGCAACCCCAAATTTATCCTGTCTATGAGAAATGAAGGCACAGGAAATAGAGCATAGGCAATAAGAATGGCTAACCAGTAACCAGCCCAACTTGGTACCTATCCCATGGACAAGTACCAATTCCTAACACTATTAATGGTTGTTATGCTTGCAGATAGGAGCATGTTGTCCTCTAAGAGGCTCCACCCAGTAGCTGACTCAGACAGATATAGATTCCCACAGCCAAACAGTGGATGGAATTTGGGGATTCTTAGGGAAAAATAGGAGGAAGAATTGTAACCCTGAAGGGGATAGGAACTGCACAGGAAGACCAACAGTGTCAACTAATCTGAACTTTTGGGGCTCTCAGAGTCTGAACCACCAACCAAAGTACATACATGGGTTGGACATAGACCTCTCCGCACATATGTGGCAGATGTGCAGTTTGGTCTTCATTTTGGTTCCAAACAACTAGAACAGGGGCTATCCCAAAAGCTGTGGGATTTGTTCTTTTAGCTGGGCTGCCTTGTCTGGCCTCCGTGGGAGAGGAAGCATCTAGCCTTGCAGAAGCTTGAACTGCCAGAATGGGGGTAAACTCAGTGGGGCCCCCACCGGCTCAGAGGAAAAGGTGTTGAGAAGATGGAGGAAGTATTGTTGGCGGGGGTGACAAGAAAGGGAGCAGTGAGAAAGATGTAAAGTCAATAAGTAAAAAACTAAAATTCTGTGAATTGAATCATAGATAATCCAAACTTTTGGGCTAATACCCACTTACCAGTGAGTACTTACCATGTGTGTTCTTTTGTGACTGAGTGGTCCTTGGGTCTGAGGGTGTTAGATGCCCCAGTGTAGGAGAATGCCAGGGCAGGAAGAAGGAAGGGAGTGGGTGGGGGAGCACCCACATAGAGGACGGGGGAGGAGGGATGGGATAGAGGGTTTCTGAAGGGGACATCTGGAAAGAGTAAAACATTTGAAATGTAAATAAAGAAAATATCCAATAAAAAAAAAAAGAAGAAGAAGAAATACAGGAGAACACAGGAAAAAAAAAGTAAAATTCAATTTTAAAAAAATCTAAAAAATTAAGAAGAAAAAAATTGGATAGGTCTCACGTTAGTAACTTAACATTGCATCTTAATCATAAAAGAATATATCTTCTTCTCAGCACTTCATAAAATTTACTCCAAAATTGACCACATATTCAGACACAAAGCAAGTCTCAACAGATATAAAACAAATTAAAATAACTTCTTGAATGTTATTTGATCACAATGTATTAAAGCTTTATATACCCTTTTATGAATAAATTCCTTGAGCTATTATGGATATGAGACATGTCTCAAAATAGTGGAAGTGACTTACAGCAAGCCCATAGTCAGCATCGACTTAAACGGAGAGGAATTGTTTTTAAAAAATCTACTAAAATAATGACCCAGAGAAGGTTGTCTACTCTCTCTGTTTTTACTCAGTACAGTACTCAAAGTCTCAGACAGAGCAATAAGACAACTGAAGGAGATCAAGAGGATAGAAATGGGAAAGGAGGAAGTCAAGTATCATCATTTGAAGATGATTTGTTAGTGTATGTAAGTGTCCCACAAAATACTACAGGGAAACTTCTACAGCTCATTAACATTTTCAACAAAGTAGCAGAATAAAATATTACCTCACAAAAATGAGTAGACCTACTACATACAAATGAGAAATGAACTGAGAAAGGAAGCAAGGAAACACCTTTCACAATCGCCTCAAACAATATAAAATATCTTGAGATAAGCCTAATCAAGTAAGTAAAAGAGGCGTATTATAAAATCTTTAAGACACTGAAAAAATAATTGAAGAATCTATCAGAACTTGGAAGTATCTTGCATGCTCATGTATCAGTAGATTAATGTACAACAGTGTCAACTGGCCAGACGCCCTGGAGCACCTGGAAACTGGACCACCAACCAAAGAGTACACATGGAAGGACCCATGGCTCTGGCCACAAAGGTGGCATAGGATGGCCTTGTTGGACATCAGTGGGAGGAGCGGACCTTGGGCCTGAGGTGGTTCGATGCCCCAGTGCAGGGGAATGCCAGGGTGGGGAGGTGGGAGTGGGTAGGAGGGTGGCAGACCACCCTCATAGAGGCAGAGGGAAAGGAGATGGGATAGGAGGTTCCTGGAGGGGAGACCAGGAAAGGGGAAAACATTTGAAATGTAAATAAAGAAAATATCCAATAACAGAAAAAAAAAAAAAAAAAGAAAGAAAGAAAAGAAAATGGCCATCCTACCAAAATAAATCAACAGATTCCTTGCAATCTCCATCAAAACTCCAACACAATTCTTTATTTATCTTGAAAGGAGAATTCTAAATTTCATACAGAAATATGAAAAATGCAGGATAACAAAACCAATCCTGAATAATAGCAAAACAACTGCTGGAGGTATCACCATCACCAATTTCAAGTAGTACTACACAGCTATAGTAATAAAAATAGTATAGTATTGGCACAAAACCAATGCGTTTATTAGTTTAATTGAATTGAAGGCCCATATACAAATTCACATATTATGGGAACCTGTATTTTTATACAGCAGCCAGAAATACACGCTAGAAATCTTCAACAAATCCTGCTGGTCAGACTGGGTAGCTGCACGTCAAAGCATTAGAATAGATCCAAACATATCACTCTGCATAAAACTCAACTCCAAAGGGGTCGAAGTCACCATAAACTCAGATAAAGTGAACCCGATAGAAGAGAAAATGGACTCATGGGCACAGGAAAAGATATTCTGAACATAACACCACTAATGTATATAATCAACAATTAATAAATGGGATTTTATAAAAGCTTCTGCAGAGAAAAGACACCATTGTGTGGACAAAGCAACGGTGTATGGAATGGGAAAAGTGTTTTAGCAACTGCACAATCTAAGATGTAAAGAACTAAATAAATTGGACATCCAGAAAAATAAATAGAAGTACAAATAATAAACAAATAATTCTCAAAAGAGGAAACTCAAATGTCTAAGAAACACTTAAGGGGATGTTCAGCATATTTCCTAAAAATTAAATGCAAATCAGAACTTCTTTGACATTTCATCTTACATCTACGAGAGTGTCTAAGATCAATAAATCAAGTAACAGTTAATGCTGTCAAAGATGTAGAATACGGGGAACACTCATTCATTGCTGATATGCTATAAACTTTTATACTCACTATGAAAACCAGTGTGCCAGTTCCTCAGGAAGATGGGAATTGTACCTTTGGAGAATATAAGCAAAGATGCTCCATTCTACCACAACCACACTTGATCAACAATGTTCAGTGCTGCTTTATTCATAATAGTCATGATCATCTAGGAAACAACCTAGATGTCCTGTAACAGAAGAAGAGATAGAAACAAAGCAGTACATTTGCCCATGAACTATTATTCAGAACAACAAAAACTCAGAAACAAACAAACAAACAAACAAACAAACAAAACCGAAAAAGACATCCTGGGTGATCCCAAAGACAATTATGGTATGTAGAATAAGGGACTAGAGTAGACATATTGATCTCCCCAGAAAAATGAATCAGAATAGATAGTTATGGGTTAATGAGTAGGGGTACTTCATCAGGAAGATTGTGTGGAGAGGGGGAGGGAAGGATGGAGGGATAGCTAAAATTAAGGGCCATTTGAAGAAGTTGATGGAAATCTAACACAGTGGAAGCTTCAACCCCTAAATATATACATACATGTAGTCGATCTAAATGAAATTACCAAATAACAGAAAAATAGAGCCCCCACTAATCATCTCTCATTACTAAATGGAGTTTCCATTAACAGGAATAGATTAATCTAATATTTTGCACAAAAGTGTCTGATGGGAAGCCCCCAAAATCCCAGGCTGTTGCCAAGACTTTTTGTCTTTCTCCAAAAACTGATGCCAAGGCTTCATTGCTGAAGGTAACATCTATACAACCCATTGAATACTGAGAAGTTAAGATATTGCCTACATAAAGCCTTAACGTCGCTGGGCTAGAGATTTTGGTACTGCTAGGTACTTGGCAATCTACCAAAGGAGAAAGGTAAATACCAACCCAGCTACATGGCCTTCATTCTACACTGGTGCTCAGTCTGAAAGATAAGTGAGTGCATGATGTCACAATCTTGTAGGAGTAGTGAAACATTTATGGCTTGAAATAATGCCTACTTTCTAAGAGGGAACCCATGAGTGACACTTCTTGGGTGACTAAGATCATCCTGAGACTAAATAGCCCAGGAATCTACTATAAAATTCAATGCTACTATTATACTAATAAAATGACTCCAAATAACATTCTGTTATACTCATGGATCAGTGCATTCATTGCTCAGCCAGTATCAGAGAAGCTTCCTCCTAGAGCAGACTAAAATAAATCCAGAGACCCATAGCCACATATTATGCAAGGAGTGAGAGACTATGAAATAGTTATCCTTAAAAGAGGTGTCAGTACCAAAATTCCTCCCCTCAGAGAACCTCAGGGAACTCTGTTGAAAAGGAGGCAGGAAGGGTATAGGAGCCAGAGGGCATGGAGGTCACACTGTAAACAAGGTTCTCAGCACTTCTTCACAGTTCACAGTACTGCTGTACCTGTGAACATGTGGAGACCGAAGCAGCATGCACAGGGTCTGCTCTAGTCTGCAACAGATAGGCTCCTAGAGCTGAAAGTAGTAGACACAATTCACCATCTCTAACTCCGAAATTATCTCTAACTGATAACCACTCTTAAGGGTAGGCTGCATTCTCTGTAGTAGCCAGTCCAGAGAAAAGAAACTGAGTAGCACCTTCAGAGGTTCTTTGTCTCATAATGTTATGCTGGGATTCTTTATTTCAATCTTTCTTCCATTTTTCCTTCCTTCCTTCCTTCTTTCCTTCCTTCCTTTCTTCCTTCTTTCTTTCCTTCCTTCTTTCCTTCCTTTCTTCCTCCCTCTCTCCCTTTCTCTATTTCTTTAGACTTTTTATTATTTTACTTTAAAAATTAATTAATTAATTATTCTACAGGCCTTTGAATATATGCTATGGCTTCTGGGGATTTTTTTTGTTTTGTTTTGGTTCTTTTGTTTGTTTGTTTGTTTTTTAATGGGATTCCTGAGTTAGGACAACGATTTAGTTTCTACTACTATACCTGTTTCTTGGAGACTTTTCCATCTGTTTTTTTTCCACTGTCTTATTCTGATATGTTTGTTTTATTGTATTTTCATTTATAAGTATACCTTAGAAGTCTGTTTGTTTTCTAATATCATATAGAAAAGGAGCAGATCCAGATGCTAGGAGGAGGTTGAATGAACTGGAGGAGTATGGGGAGTGGAAACCATAATCAGAGCATAGTATATGAGCTCAATCTATTTTCAGTAAAATAAAAAAGAGATATATAACTGTTCCTCTATGGCATACTTTAAATTCATGAATTGGCTGTGTAGCGTCAAGTGTCTCTCATTGCTAAAGAACAAGGGGCTATGTTTCTTAATAATAAAAGATGCATGAATTTTTTATTCCTCTTGAATGTTCTCAAGAAATACTTTGCTGTAAATAATTTTTGTTTTATTTCCCTGTTATATATGTTCCCTCCATACTATGTACATATTTTTTCTGTACTTTTCCTCATATGGTAACCATGGTTACAAATTATTTTCTTAACCATTAGCAGTAGTATAGAACATTTGTAATGAATCAAATTCAAAAAAAATTCAACCCAATTTACATTTTCTATGGCAATGAAGCATCTGTAGTCATCTATATCTTTTCTTTTTAAGGTCACTAAATAACACAAATATAATTCATGCTTGCCCATAAATACACTTTACCTATTCCAGAATATTTTATTTAGTAAGAAAAGACAAGAATGGAAGCTAGAGAAGAGATATGATAAAAATAACATATGTAAGAATAAATTTTACAGGTTAAATAGGCTACCTGGCCATTTACATATTGTGAAAACCTACAAATAAGGAATGACAGTGTTAAGCAAACTGACTGTGGTAAACTATAGAAATAAGTTCACTTACTTACTGTCTTTCACCTTCCTGGGTATGAACCAAACTCCACAAATGGTGAAATAAAAGCAAAACAAAAATGAACTTTTGTTGGTTTTGCAAATCAATGTACAAGCTGTTTAAACACTGAATATGTTTTTGTTGCTTTGTATTTACTATACTGTTTCCTTTATTTATTTCATTATATATTCTTTTTATTAATTAATTTGCTCTTTGGCTAGTTCCCACATGTGCATAATGTATATTGAGCACTCTTTCTGCTTTTCTCTTCCGTTGCCCAAGTGCCCACGCCCACCTACCCTGTCACATTCCTCCTATGGCTTTATTTGGGGCTCTTGTAATATTCTGTTGTTGTCTGTTCAACTTTGATATTATGGCTTTTATTTTATCTTATTATATTTTATTTTATGCTTTTATGTTTTGGTGCTCTCTCTTGGAAGCATATTATACTTTAATGAGAGATGAAAATGTAGTAACTCTAGACAGGAGAGGAGACAGGGAGGAACATGGAGTACTAGAGGGAGGGAGGATATTATTCAGTTTATATTGCATGAGAAAGGAATCTATATTTAGTAAACTGGAAAAATCTCCTTCTCACATTTTTGTCTATTAGTTTTGATTTGTGAACCCACTGTGTTTAATCCAGGCTATCTACATACATAATTGGGTTTCTTGTTATATATTGGAAACTGGTAAGAACAGCAGTGGGCACACAATTGAAAATAATGACTTTTCTTTTCCCAGAATCTATTAATAGTCAGTATTCCGTGGGCGAATGTTATGGTCTCAAAGTTCCTCATCCATCCATGATGGATTACTCACAGGTTAATTCTTGCACATGCTCAGTGTAGGTAAGTCAGGTGCTGAGTTGATGATTTCAGTGACTGAGTCAAATTTGCAGGGTGGCACTTTATAGCCCTTTATTCTATATTCTGATATTGCTTTGTTATTCATCTATTCTATCATTAATTTATTAAACATTTTGTTCTTTAGCTTGTGCTTAGTTTCATAACTAAGCTATAAATATATGTGATTTTTTTATTTAATGAAATAGTGCAATGTGGATAATGGTAAGAGGCTCTAGAACATAAGGTGATTCGCTGATGTAGTATAGGTCATATTTCATATGTATTGGGAGTTTTAGATGTATTTTATAGAGTTGAAAGCTTTGCATAAAGATACAATTTAAAATTTTAGATAACAAATGCAGCAAAATAATTTGCCACAAAGAAAAAAATACGTAAAGAAGGTTAGTGCTTTGCTTTTTTTTTCCTTAGGTATTTTAAAAAGAAGTAGCTTCCCTTCAGTTAAATTAACCTTCAGTACTCAGCTCTTAAAAATAAATAACATCATGAATTTGCAGGCAAATGGATGGAACCAGAAAAAAAATCATTTAAAAAAAAAAAAAAAAAACCATCCTTAGTGAGGTAACCAGCCTCACAAAGACAAAAGTGGTATGTACTCACTTATAAGTAGATACAAGCTGTGAAGGATAATCATGATGCAATCCACAGACCTAGAGAGGCTAAATAATGAGGAAATCTCCAGTGGGAATAAAGGGACCTGTCTGGGAAAGGTAACTAGAAAAGATATGTAAGGAAGGTAGACTGGGGAACAGGAATGGCAATAGGAAGAATCAAGTGGGAGAAGGACGGAGGAAGAGAGCATGAAGCCCAAACAACTCCATGTTTGAAGACAGGCCATTTTGTGCCAGGCCAAAACTCCAGTTCCAGAAAGGAAACCATAAAGTCCACTCGAGCAAATATCCCATAGCAACGCCCAACCACCACCGCCCCAGCAACAGCCAGTCCCGCTACAATAGCAGGGTCAAGGAACATATAGATAGCTTAAGACATCATGCAGAGAATAGATGAGCTGCCATCCTGTTAGTCGGGTGATTTTGTCCCTGTGTTCAGTTCCTGCAGACTACACCAAAAAATGCAGATATTATATACATGTGTGTGTACACACACACACACACATATATATATGCATGACCCTAGCCTGTTCTGAGGCTGAGATGAGTTTATTTTCTCCCAGTCTGTTTTTCTACCATTTAAATTTTTTTTTTTAATTTTTAAGAATTTATTTTTATTGATTTTTATTTTATTTTATTAGATATTTTCTTTATTTATATGTCAAATGTTATCCCCTTCTCCAATTTCCCCTCCGGAAACCCCCTATCCCATCCCCACTCCCCTGGCTTCTATGAAGTTACTCACCTACCCACCCACTCCTTCCTCCCCACCCTGGCATTCCCCTATACTGGGACATTGAGCCTTCACAGGACCAAGGGGCTCTCCTCCCAGTGATGCCTGACAAGGCCATCCTCTGCTACATATGCAGCTGGAGTCTTGGGTCCCTCCATGTGTACTCTTTGGTTGGTGGTTTAGTACATGGGAGCTCTTGGGTTCTGGTTGATTGATATTGTTGTTCTTCCTATGGGGTTGCAAACCCCTTCAGCTCCTTCAGTCCTTTCTCTAACTCCTCCATTGGGGATGCAGCACTCAGTCCAATGGTTGGCTGAGAACATCTGCCTCTGTATTTGTCAGACTCTGGCAGAGCCTCTCATCAGACAGCCATATCAGGCTCCTGTCAGCAAGCACTTCTTGGCATCCACAATAGTGGCTGGGTTTGGTGATTGTATATGGGATGCATCCCCAGGTTGGACAGTCTCTGTATGGCCTTTCCTTCAGCCTCTGTGCCACACTTTGTCTCCATATTTCCATCCTTGACTATTTTGTTTTCTCTTCTAAAAAGGACTTAGAATCCATACTTTGGTCTTCCTTCTTCTTGAGCTTCATGTGGTCTGTGAATTGTATCTTGAGTATTCTGAGGTTTTGGGCTAATATCCACTTACCAGTGAGGACAAACCATGTGTGTTCTTTTGTGATTGGGCTACCTCACTCAGGATGATATTTTCTAGGTCCATCCATTTGCCTAAGAATTTCATGAAGTCATTGTTTTTAATAACTGAGTAGTACTCCATTGTGTAAATGTACCACATTTTCTGTATCCATTCCTCTGTTGAGGAATATATATACAATATATATATTGTATTGTATGTATTTTATATATTAATATGTCTTTGTGTATATTAGATCTTAGCCCTCTATCAGATGTAGGATTGGTAAAGATTTTCTCCCAATCTGTTCATTGTCATTTTGTCCTATTGACAGTGTCCTTTGCCTTACAGAAGCTTTGCAATTTAATGAGGTCCCATTTGTCCATTGTTGATCTTAGAGCATAAGCCATTAGTGCTCTGTTCAGGAACTTTTTACCTGTGCCTATGTGTTCGAGGCTTTTTCCCACTTTCTCTTCTATTACTTTCAGTGTATGTGGTTTTATTTGGAGGTTTGTGATCCACTTGTACTTGACCTTTGCACAAGGAGATAAGAATGGCTTGATTTGCATTCTTCTACATGCTGACCACCAGTTGAAACAACACCATTTGTGGAAAATGCTGTCCTTTCTCCACTGAATGAATGTAGATTCTTTGTCAAATATCAAGTGTCAAATATCATAGGTGTGTGGGTTCATTTCTGGGTCTTCAGTTCTATTCCATTGATCTACCTGTCTGTATCTGTACCAATACCCCACAGTTTTAATCACTATTGCTCTGTAATAGAGCTTGAGGTCAGGGATTTTTAAAATACTAACTTGCTGACCTGTATGGAATTTCCCCAAGCTTGCTGTAACCACAATAAATACCCGTCACCCCTACACTGGGTGCTCTTACTCTGACCTGCTGTGATGGTGAGTGTTTCCTTGTGACCTCATAATAAAGACCCTTACGTTTTTGCATCAGAATTGCCTACTTGGTGGTCTTTGTGGTTGCTGCTACTTGGGCATAACAAATGTACTTAGAGAGATAACTGGAATTGGGGGTATCTTTATGACAAGCTAGAAAGGGAGACTCCCAGGTATCTAGACCTGTGACCCTAGTTAAGATCACCTCCTGTAACCAGGCAAGCCATCCAGTGAATGGACTGGGAACCCTCCCTAGCCACAAAATCTTTGGCCTACAATTGTTTCCTGCAAGCAAGATTTGCTGGGGTAAAGATGGTGCAAACTTTGTGGGAGCATCCAACCGATGATGGGTCCAGCTTGAGACTCATGCCGTGAGAAAGAGCTTGCCCCTGACACGGCATAGAGTGTCAGGAACCAGAGGTGAGATAGCTCGGACACCTAGGATAAAACTAAACCAAATATGACCAGCAAAATAAAAACAAAATAAAACTAAAGGAAAAGCCAGAAAAATAATTCATGGTGGTATTCTGCTATACTTGTAGACAGGAGCCTAGCATAATCACCATCAAGAGAATTCATCCAGCAACTGTTTGAAACAGATGCAGAGACCTACATTAAAACACTCTTTGGAATACTGCAGAAGATGAGGAAGAAGGAGCCAGAGGGGTCAGAGGCACCATAAAAAACCCCACAGAATCAACTAACCTGGGTTCACTGGGGCTCACTGAGACTAAACCTCCAATTCGGGAGCCTGTGTGCCTCTGACCTAAACCCTCTGCATACATGTTATGGTTGTGTAAGTTGATCTTCTTGTGGGACTTCTAACAGTGGAAGCAGGGATGGTTTCTGACATTTTTGCCTGCTTTTTTTTTCTTTGACACCTTTTCTTCTACTAGGTTGCCTTGTCCAACCTTGGTCCAAGGGGAGGTACCCAGTCTTTTTGCAACTTGATATGCCATATTTAGTTGATATCCCTGGGAGAGGCTTGCCCTTTTCTAAAGGCAAAGAAGGAAGAGTGGAGGGGACTAGGTGGGGGAGGAGGGAGAGGAAACTGCAGTCAGGATGTAATGTATGAGAAAATTTAAAAAAAAAAAAAAGAATAAAATATGCATCTGCTTCTTGAGATTAACCGTAGTGACTGATAGAAGACTTTCTCACACAAACCCTGGTAGGACGTCAAAAGAGCTTTTACTTCTGTTTAATCTTTGAGAACACTTGAAGGACTAATGCTGCCAAAGAAGTGACTGAAAGAACTGTTGTTGTTGTTGTTGTTGTTGTTTTTAGATCTCTAGTGACATAAAATTTTGAGGATTTACAGACTTACAGAATTCTAAGACATTTTTCATTTTCTCTATGATGTGAACATTGATAGAGAAGTTAGGTATCATACCTGTTCTTTGTTTTTTGTTTTTTTGTTTGTGTTTTTGTGTTTTGTTTTGTTTTGTTTTTTCTGCCCAGGCACACAGCCTCAGACAATTAAGGAAACCCAAGCTGATTTTGTTCTAGCTAGAGGTCAAGATGATTTCTGGGAATGTCTATAAACTTGGTGATAGCACGGATGACAGGTTTGCTTTTCTATATCCATCTGATCCTTGGCAGAAAGTTAATAGTAACTGTACTTTTTTCCCCTCCAATTTCAGACTAAGTGACATTTTGTCAGGGTGTATATAACTTTTTCCTCATGCTATAAACAAAGCATTGTCTGTTCAAAAGTTACCTTTGAGGCTGTCTTTTTGCGTTATATTTAATCCAGCAGAAAACCCTGCTTGCCTGTCACCTGCTCAGCACTCTCATCACTTACAGCAGTGAGAATTCTGTCTTGCTGTGGCTAATGAGCAAGCTGATGTAACTGTGGCATTGGGGCAAACTGTAGGCTGCCCGAGTTGGCAGTGGTACTTACTGTGTGCCACTGAAGATGGTGAGATATCTTAAACAGTGCTGCCCTGTATTGACAATACTATCCATGTCCATATAATTTAAAGATAATGGTTCTTTATTTCTTTTCATCCCTTCTTCCTGTCTCTGAATAGGAAGCATTTTGTGTATGTGTGTATGTGTGTATGATGTATGTCTATGTTTGTGTTTGTTTGGATGTGGATGTGTGTGGAAGTCAGAGATTGCTGTTTTATATGATTTTGCAATTGTTCTGTACATTACTGTTTGAAATGAATTTTCTCACTGCACCTAGCGATCAATCATGGGTTAGATCAGCTGGCTAGTGGGCTCCAGAGATCTGCCTCCTATGCCCCATTTTCCTCTCCAGTGTTAAAATTGTAGGCATATTCTTTCATGGTTGTTTTTTGTTTAGTTTAGTTTCATTGAGTTAGGGTTTCTTTGTAGATCTAATTGTCCTGGAACTCACTCTGTCCACCAGGCAGGCCTCAAACTTAGATATCTGCCTGCCTCTTCCTCCAAGTGCCGAGACTAAAGATGTGTGTCATACCTGCCTGATTTCCGTGCTTGAACTTCTAAGTTGGTTTGAGGTATCTGGATCCTTATGCTTGCAGTAAAGGAAACTACATAGAATGGAAAATTTTAGATGTTCTATCTCTCTAGTGGTCTCAAAAGAAACAGTGAAGGAAATAGAACTGAGGAATATGACATATATAAAAACTGTTGCTTTGTTATTAAAAAAAACTTGGGATGCCAAAGCACAGGTATCTTATAAAAAACTAGGCAAAAATAAATCCTGCCCCAGAGTTGCTCTAACAGTCCGCTTGCTAGTTCCTCTGCATCGGAGGGTCAGACCACCTCTTATTTTAAATGTAACCTTAATGCTATGAAGAACAATCATATTTCAACCTCTGCAAGAAAGTGATGGAAAGTGTAATTAGCTTCAAAACCTTTTTTAGATTTGTGAGACTTCAATTTACTCAAATAAATTGGCTGAGACTTTGAGACATAAAATGTATGAGTGGGTGCTGCATGAACTGAAGAACGAAGCAATAACTCAAGAGTGAGTACAGAAAACAAATGGATGAGTCCGGGGCTGGAACCAGGAAATGGCTTTGCTTTCAGAGAGCTGGAGAATATTTCTACTTGACATGAACTTTATTTTTAATGACCTTACTCTATTACTATGTAACAATGCTGCTATTCCAACTGGGTCGAGGAAAAACCAATATGCTAGAAAAATTCACATCTGAGATTTGTGGTCCTTTTCTGGAATGAGCATTATTTCATAAGTCACTTTTTAACAAGGAGAACTATCATTGGGTAAAAGAGAAATACAAAGTAAGAAAAAAATCATATAAAAAAATAAATACATGAGCTAGGGAGACTACTCTGTAGTTTTGAGGCTTGCTGCTCTTGAAGAGGGCCAGAGTTTGGTTCCAGGCATTGAGCAGCTCACAACTTCCAATAACTCCAGCTTCAAGGGATCTGAACCCTTCTCTGAGCTCTGTGAACACTCATATTCATGAGCACACACACACACACACACACACACACACACACACACACAGAGAGAGAGAGAGAGAGAGAGAGAGAGAGAGAGAGAGAGAGATAGAGAGAGAGAGAGAGAGAGAGAGAGAGAGAGAGAGAGAGACTTATATGCATAAGTAAAAAAAGCAAGTTAATCTTGAAGAAAAATCTAAATGTAGTGCTCCATTGTAGAGGCAGTTCACAGCAATTGCTCCTAGAAGTGCTACTTTATTTAATAACACAATGATTGACGTTCATAATTTGCTTATAAGATTTTTAAAATCTCAATGTCTATGTCAGTGAGTTTTCTGAGGGCTTATTCTATTCAAGGTTGTCTTGACCTATAGTATGTAAATATATTCTTTAATATTTGTCATGATTAATGTTGATTTTCAACATGAGTGAGCAACTAAAAACCATGCCTTTGAGAAGGTCCTGGAAGGATGTTTCCAAGAAAGATGAGTTGAAGTAGGAAGATCCTCTACTAGAATGGGCAGGCAGATATACAGATACTCAAGGAAAAAGGGATGTTACTTGTCTGCCTATCTTTGCTCTTGCTAGTGAGGGTGTCTACCAATGACTCTCCAGTAGTTACTCAGGCCTTCATTGCCAAGTTTGGAATGCTGAAACATTTGAATTCATCAACTGAGTACTTACCAGACCCCGCAACTCTCCAGCATGCAGTTTTATTATTTTATTTTATTTTATTTTATTTTATTTTATTTTAATTTAATTTTATTTTATTTTATTTTATTTTTTGTTGGACCATCTAGCCACTATCATGTAAGCCAAAGTAATGAAACTCTCTCTCTCTCTCTCTCTCTCTCTCTCTCTCTCTCTCTCTCTCTCTCTGTATACACACACACACACACACACACACACACACACACACACACACATTCTATCAGTTCTGTTCCTGTGGAGAACCCTAATACAGAATTTGATGACTACTAAATTGTTTTGTTCAACTTAACCTTTCCCCAGAGTTTTACATCAGGATTGCAGAAGAGAAAAATATTTACTTGTTTATTTGAAGAATTGTTTTATTTACCAGTATCTGCCCTAGAACGGAAATATGTTCCTGTCTTGGTTACTTCTGCATTACTATGACCACAGGACCTGAACAAAAAGCAGCATAAATGAGACAGCATTTGTTTCAGCTCACGGTTTTAGAAAGGTTCAGTCCATCACAAAGGGGAAAGCGTGAAGGAGTTCAAGCTTCTTTCTGGAGGGTGGGAATTTATAGCAGTATCCTTACCACTGTGAGTCAGGAAGTAGCGAACAATGAAGCCAGGAGAAGGGTACCACCTTTGACTACCAATGACCATTTCAACTAGTTATGCTGTAGTCTGCAGCAAGTAAAAGTTCTGCAACCTTCCAAAATAGGGCTACAAGTTGAAGGGCATGAATCTAAACCATGAGCCTATGGAGAATTTCAGTGAAAACCACAGGAGGCCATGACCATAATGATTTCAGGCCTGTTATTTCTAGGTCTGAAATTCTTGGAGAAAGGCACCCATTTTGTTAAGAATCAGAGTATTCATTTTTACTTTAGAGCAAACAGTGATCAGTAAGGATTATTGTCTTCCTTGAAACGTAAAGGAAATTCTAAAGAGAGTACTTCAGGTATATTAATACTCTAAATGCCATGTTTTAAAAACAGGACATGATGAGAATGCTAAAAGGTGGTTTTGAAACATCTAAGAAAGTAGTGGAGTAAAACAACATGGACTTTAGAAGCATATTTAAGACCAATCACGTGTAAACCTCCATAATTTTGGAGCTGGAAGAAAGTACTAATGTACTTCACACAGGATGTTAGTTCATGTCTTATAAATTTATTAATTTGGGGGTGCATTCTCTGAACTTTGACACTAGGTCTTTTGGCAATAAAATCTTGCGGTCTCATTTCACTGGAATTTTTCAAGGAAAACATCTATGAAACATATTTTCTCTCCGCTGGCTATAAACTAAATGATGAAATGTTCTATACTCTTGAAAATTCAGAGGAGACACAGACAATAAGCACATCTGAAATCACCTAGTAGCACATATGAAATTACCCATGTTTCTATTAGGTAAAAATATATAAAATATTATCAACTCTATGATCATACTTCCAGTGCTGCCATCAGGAAAATGAGATCTCTTACTACAGTAATGAGAAAAGACTCCTGTCCATGAAACACTTGTTCTTTTTAAATTTAATTTTCTTGATTTTGTGTAATAGGCTAGCTCATTTCATTTAACTGTGCTACTGCAGACAGTTCCTAGCAACATAAATAGAACTTTCTTTTCTTACACTCAAAGCTTTTAGAGATTCTGGAAATATCCTAGGGCATGTAAATGGATTTTACTCTACACTCTATAATTTTTTCAGTTTTTCAAGTTGGCCTAACTAAGTAGGCAAACAATCAAATTAAACAAAAAATCAAAGCAAGGATCTAATTACATGTTAACAAATGGTTGATTATCTAAAAACACAAGCTTGAAAATGGTGCTTTCTCTTTGAAAAATAGTTTATTCTTGGTAATTTCATACATGAATACAATGAAATATGATAATAATCCACCACTCATTTCCCTCCTCCACCTTCTCTGTATTCCCTCAGCATATATCCATCCTAACATCATTTCTTCTTTCCTCTTCACTCTTGATAAGCCACTAAGTCCTGTAAATATCAAGCCAGCTAAAAGTCTAACATAAATAAGAAGATCTGACTCTTCCTGAAGAGAGGTGGTCGATGGATAGCTGTTTTAAGAGAAAGGAAATAATTCCCTTTCTGTTTTTCTGTCTATGCTGTATCTTAATTTGGAATCAATTTTAGATGCATTTTATATAAAATATCACGATGTTTATTAGATTACGCTGACTGCAGTCTCTACTATGACACTGTGTTATGAAGAAAGCATGCCATTCCAGGTTGGGAAGCATAGGGTGACTAAAGTGTACCTGATTACAATCTTATCCACTTGCCCAGCTGCCTGCTCTTTTCCTTCTTTCTCTGTGGCTATAATCTTGTGTAATGATTACAGTGCTGTCTTTTCCTTGTCTGTAAGTGTTTCATTTAAAGTGTGAAATATTAAAAAAGTCAGCACAAAATTTAAGGCTAAAACAAGACTTATAACATCAAAGATCCTATACAATTTCAATCACTTTCATCTTATCATCTAAAATTTGGGTAAATATATTTGTGATATCCAAGGAAGGGGAAGAATGGCTCAAGTAGCATTTCAGCCTCCTATTTATTTATTTTAAACTCCAGATTTTATTCCCCTCCCGGTCCACCCTCTTACTGGTCCACATCCCACACCTCCTCCCCACACCCCTTTCTCCACGAGGATGTCTCCACCCCCACCCCCACCCCACCAGACCTCTAAATTCCTTCGGGCCTCCATTCTCTTGAATCCTCTCTGCATCCTCTCTGACTAAACCCAGACTCGGCAGTCCTCTGCTGTATATGTGCTGGGGGCCCCATATCAGCTGGCATATGCTGCCTGGTAGGTTCCAGTATCTGAGAGATCTCTGGAGTCCAGGTTAATTTAGACTGCTGGTCCTCCTATAAGGCCGCCCTCCTCCCCAGCCTCTTCACCTTTTCCCTAACTCAACCACATGGGCCAGCAGCTTCTGTCCATTGGTTAGGTGCAAATATCTGCATCTGACTCTTTCAGCTGCTTGTTGGGTCTTTCAGAGGGCAGTCATGCTAGGTCCCTTTTGTGAGCACTCCATAGCCTCAGTAATAGTGTCAGGTCTTGGGGCCTCCCCTTGAGCTGGATCCCACTTTGGGCCTGTCGCTGGACCTTGTTTTCTTCAGGCTCGTCTCCATCTCCATCCCTGAAGTATTTTCAGACAGGAACAACTATGAGTCAGTGTTTTGACTGTGGGATGGCAACCACATCCCTCACTTGATGCCATGTCTCTCTGCTGGAGGTGGCCTCTACAAGTTCTCTCTCTCCAGTGTAGGGCATTTCATCTAAGGTCTTTTTGATTCCTGAGAGTCCCTCACCTCCCAGGTCTCTTGTACATTCTGGAGGCCCCCACTGTGGCCAAAATACCAACAACTTAAAGGAAGAAATGCTTACTTTGGCCTACGATTTCAGAGGGATGTCAATCCATCATGGTGGTTATGGTATCTGGCATAGCTCTAAGGCAGTAGGAAGATGTGGTAAAGCTGTTCATATGGCTGTTGTCTGGGAAACAGAAAATCAACTTGGAAACAAAGCAATTTCAAGCTTCAAAGGTCTGCTGCCCTTTGAGGTCTGTTTCAATCAATCCAGCCTAACCTTCTCAAGGTTCCTCAGACTGGATTCCAAGCTCTTAAAACAAGAACGTGTGGGTGATGCTGAAGATTTAAACCATTGTAGCAAATTTAGAGAACATAAGAGTTCAGGACAGTGAGAATTCAATTGTTTTGTTAATCCAGTGTGATGATTGTGAGGTAAATGGTAGAAATTTGACTATGGAATGGAATTTGAGATTTCTAAAGAAATTAACCAGTGGAAGAAATGAGAGCATAAGCCATACTATTTCTTCTCCAACTGTGATGGTTTGTATATGCACGGCCCAGGGAGTGGCACTATGAGAAGGTATGACTCTGTTGGAGTAGGTATGTCACTGTGAGTGTGGGCTTTGGGACCTTCATCCTAGCTGCCTGGATCCAGTATTTTGCCAGAAGCCTTCAGATAAAGATGTAGAATTCTTAGCTCCTCCTGCACTATGCCTATCTGGATGTTGCCATTTTCCTACCTTGATGACAATGGAATGAACCTCTGAACTTGTCAGCTCGTCACAATTAAATGTTGTCTTTATAAGAGTTGCCTTGGTCATGGTATCTGTTCACAGCAGTAAAACCCTGAGACACCAACCTTCCCTCAGTCCCTATCACTTTACTCTAACCCTAGTGTGTTTGGGAGTTGTGGGCAGCTTATGATAACAACTAGGTTGTGGAGAAAGGGCACTGAGGTTTCCAAGATTAAAGAGAAAAGTGAATTCCTGTGTTAAGGTTTTGGTGAAATTTAAGATATCTATAATAAAACTGACACTCACATAATAAACATATAATAAAACTTATAGTTCTCTACGCAATGCCATTATGACTCTCCACCTTGAGAAGAATAGGGATTAGCAAATGGATAAGAGGCAGTCTTTAAGTTACACTGATTTACTTCCCAACATCAGTCATTTGAGCACTGCGATTTGATTACAAGCATCCTTTACACCAATTTGTGTTCGGAACCCAATGTAGTTTGAATTTGGTATTATGTAAGTTGGTAAGTCCATACCCCTTAGACATATGCCTTATCTTTGTAGTAATAAAAAATAGCTAATGTAAACAATAAGGATAGTTTTTTGAAGCCCAAGTTATCATTTTAGTTCCATTTCCTTATGAGTTTCCTGAGTTGTTAGTAAAAAGTTCTAAATGTATCCTTTAGAAACTGGAAGTGTTTATAAAACTATTTCTAGAGGCAAATTGCACAGATTTATCTCCTGCTTGGGGGTTAGTGTATTCCTGAATTGCAAAATGATGAGAAGAAAGAAAAGGGTAATTGAGATAGGGCAAAAAAGGGACAAAGTAGGTAACTATGGAATGTGTTTTTTCCTATTAAATTTAAAAGAAATTTATTTGCATAAAATTACAGAACTGCATGCTTCACCTAGTCATTTTCATTTTATCATTACAGTGAAGAGCACCAGTCAGAATTTAAGACTTAATAAACAAAACTATGTCAGTTGTCACTGAGACATAAGAATGCCTTCATTTAAACCATTGCAACTTCAAACTGCTGAGGAATCTTAATTTGTACATTCTTCAAAGACAATTCCAAATATGATTGCAATCCTGCCTGAATATCATTGTTATAAGCTGCAGAAAATTATTGCAGATAGTTCTATGTCTTTTAATATTCATTTATTTTTTAAACTGTCAATTTTTCATATCCCCATTAAGATAATAGGGTATTATTCAGGGTTCTAGACTAACAGAATTTATAGAATGAATCTCTGTATACACACACCATATATATATATGCTGCCTATGTACCAAGGTACTAGAATCCAGCAATTGTTCAGTTACTGAGGCTGGATACTTCAGGTGATCTTCAATATACACCAGAATCTTGAAGAAGTAGGCTCTAATGCCAGTGGAGGCATGAACTTGCTACTGAGAACAAGAACAAGCAGGCAGAGGAGAGAGAGAGAGAGAGAGAGAGAGAGAGAGAGAGAGAGAGAGAGACCTTCATCTGTATCCTCTATATATAGGCTTCTAGCAGAAGTTGAGTTGTGGTCCTGATTATAGGTGGATCTTCCCACCTCTCAAAAGGTCTGGATTAAAGGTTTGTCTTCCCACCTGAAAGATACAGATTAGACTTGGAGTCTTCCGACTTAAAATTATTTAATTAAGAAAGAATATCCCTCACAGTTGTGCCTAGTCATTTGGGTTTTAGTAAATTTCAGTGTAGTCCATTTGAGAACAAGAATATCCATCAAATATAGTTTATATTTTGATAGCTTTTTATGCTCTTTCCATCTATCCTCCATCCCAAGTCTTTTACCACCTAGCACAAAATCAGCAAAAAAAAAAAAAAAAAAAAAAAAAGTCCTTAGTAGTTTTCCCTGAATCAATACTTGACCCAGCACCAATGATAGAAGATAACAGTAATCTATACTTCAATTCCTTAATAATATTGTATTCAAATGTTACTAGGTTTGAAATGTTTGACAACCTAGAAGTGTTATCTTGAACATCCTAAAAAATTTTGCACTGTATGAGTTTCAATCTGTATTCAATTTAGTTTGTGCCTGTAGGTCTATCATTCTCCCTGGAACATTAAGGCGATTTAAAGCGAAGAGTAAGGACAGATATTCTTTATATTACCCCCCCACACACACACACTGAGAACTGACCTTTAAAAAAAAAGAGCCTTTTCCTTTATCTCTGAGATCTCTAATTTAAGTCACTGTCAGTTTTACAGGGAGCATACATCATTTTTTCCCACACTTTACGAATTGTTTTGCTGGTTCAAAATGGCTCTTTCAGTGAGATGGACATAATTTGCTCTTGGTCACACATTAATCAGTTCATGTTAACTGAAGAGTTCTCATAAGATACTCTACTAAAAAGTCACAAAATCCCTGGGAGAAAACTAGTTACCAGTTAGGAGAGGCACAAGGCATCATTTTAGTTACATTACAGTGCTGTATTATGCACCCCATTCTCCTTTACTGAGCCTAACTATCCCTCACCATTGTCTTCTGTTTCTTTAGCCAGCATTGAAGGACTCAAATAAAAATGGCTTCCTGTATATTTCATTATTCTGGCCTTTTATACATATTTACCCTTTTGATCTTGATCATTGAGGATCAAATATGCCAGAAAAACCTATCATTCCTTAAAATTGACAGTAGTCATTCCTGTGTGGAGTAATGCCACAAATATATCATTTTCTCACAGGCATTCTGCATTAGCCATAGCGTAACTGAGTCAGCTGGTGACAGCACCTAGGTAGAATTTTGAAGTTCTGCTGTGATTGGAGCACAAATGTTGTATTTTCCAATAAATCAATAGCTTTAACAAGTATTTAGAATATGTTTTCTGAGCTCTAAAGAAATAGAATTTCAAACAAAAAGGAAATATTGAAATAGCAAGGATTTTTAAATTAGGCTCCATTTTACTTTCTATAAATGATGAAAACATGTATAATTGCTTAAATCTTAGAGTACTGAGTGCTAAAGACTAAAATAATTGTATTGAATGACACACTGTAAAAACAGGTTATAAACCATGAGTGGATACATAAATTCTATCTGTAATGTTACTTGTAATTTAGGCAGTTACATACTCAGTAATGAACGGATAAACCAGGAGACAAAATTGCATATCACTTAACTGATAATATCATATAAAAATGTCTAATTTAGATAAGTTGAACTTTCAATGGGGAAGATAAAAGAATTATGAGTAGTGAATAGATATGGTAAGATATTTTTAATAAAGACATTTATTTAGAAGACAAAAATAATTAAAGATTAGTTCTATGGATCTGTATGTACCATATTTCATAAATATTTCTGTAGAACAATATTTTGGAGCATATTCGCAGACATGGTTATTCCTTTTGACATTGAAACATGAGCAGTCATATGACAAATTTGTGCTCTAGAACTGTGAGACTAAGTTGCAATAAACTGTGAAGAAATCACATGTATTAAGTAAAGTGACAAGTTTACCATGGGCCACAGGATGGACACACTTGGAAGTAATCTGTCATAGCAGGACATTATTACAGCTTGTTCTACCCTTCTGCCTTGCCTTTCAGTCACTTGTGTTGTTTTGATTGCCTGTTTTGTTTTGATTTTTACAAACATGAGGAGTGGTAGAGGTGACCATACAATACTGATGAAAGATCAGGAACTTTTGTGGCTACTCATAATTCCAGAGTATGTGAAGAGGTACAGGGCATCCAATTTTTCTTATCTGCCATTTTTCTTTTCCTCAAAAATTTCTTTCCCATTCAAATAAGAATGAAGTTCCTATAATGTTAATGAAGAATGCGGTTCCTACAATGCTGAAGAATACATTCACTGAAAGGGGAAACATGATGCTTTTTCAAATTTGAAATAGAATTCTTTTACTCCTGTTTGCCTTCTTGTCTGCCTCTCTCACTTGTATTGTGCCCTTCCCTTTCTGTTCCTCTCTTCACTTCCTCTCCAATCTTCTCTCTCTATGCACCCTCTCCCTATTCCTGTCTTTCCCCCTTTTCCTCCCTTCCTCCTTTATTCTCCTTTATTCTTTCCTTCCTTCCTTTCTTCCTTCCTTCCCTCCTTCCTCTTTCCTTGCTTGTTTCTTTCTATCCATCCATCTATCCATCTATCCATCCATCCCTATATCCATCCATCCATCTATCCATCCATCATCTATTTATCCATCCATCCATCTGCCCACCCACCCGCCCACCCACCCACCCGTCCATCCATCTACCCATCCTTCCATCCATCTATCCATCTGTCTATCTGTTCATCTGTCCATCCATCTGTCCATCCACCCATCCTTCCATCCATCTGTCCACCCGTCCGTCCATCCATCTCTCCATCTATCCATCCATCTGTCCATCCATCTATCCATCAGTCTGTCCATCCATCCATCTGTCCATCTGTCCGTCCATCCACCCATCCTTCCTTCCCTCCTTTGTACTCCAGTCACTCATCTAGTCCTTCTTTTTTCTATTTTCATCACCTTTCATTTCCCTTTTCTTTTTATTATTTTTTCCACCTTTGTTTTTTCTCAGAAATTTGATTAGGTAGAATCTTGCTCTGACTCTCCCATATACCCCTCTCCACTCTTCTTCAAATTTATGGCCTCTTCTTTCATTACTTGTTATTACATGCATAAATGTATATGTGCATACATGTATAGTCCCAAGTATAAGCTTCTCAGTCCTTATATTGTTACTTACATGTATGCATGTTTTCAGGGATGATTAATCTCATTGCCTACCATATGTTCTACAGTGCCTTGAGTAGTGACTTTATTGTTGAGGATGTGTATGTAATAGGAAGGCAGGCAGTACTTTTGGTGGGTCAACATTCGCACCAACAGGAACATGGGGTAGTTAGAAGCGAGGATGATTGAAAGATATCTCTCAGAGAGGCCAGAAGAAACAGAAAAAGGACAAAGAACAGCAACCTCCTGATACATACAAAAGACTTCCCTCTTACACCAGGGTGGTCCATTGATAACAGTTACCTCTGTTGTGAACACCATCAAACCATGATAGCTATCCTTGCTCTGTGAGAAACCCAGAGCTCCTCTTAGAGACTCCAGTGCTATTAAGGTGGTAGACATGGGTGGTTATAGCATCTTCCTCTTTGTTTATGATCATTTCTCAAAGCCCCATGTAGATGCTGATGAGATTTAGCCTTCCATGGTTAAGTGGCCACCCAGTGATTGGACTTCTCAAAGAGAGACCAGAAGAAGATTCCCATTACAGATGGCCTAAACTACGTTACGAGCCTGGCAAGAGGAGAAGCCCTAGAGAATTATGATGCGATAGTGTTTGATATATGTTGAAAATGTTGATGATGTTTGACACAACACTGGGAATGAATTGTCTTCCTCCAACATCTGTGGATCAACTTCTCCTGCAGAAGGTCAAAAGCATTCTGATTAATGATGTTTTGGTCCTTAATCTTATATGTTTTGAGTTGTGGTTAAAGGACTCAGTTCTGGCTGGACTCAAGACAGCCTGCCCTCTCCTCTATGTCTGGTGAATTGAGGAAAATGTGAAGAGAGATCCTGTTCTGGCAGCTGCACACAGGGCAGAAACATGCTACAACATAGCTCCTGGAAATAGCCTCGGCTTTGGAGCAGACACTGAGGAAACATTTGTAGGGCTGGGAAGATAGCTGTCAGGTATGGTGAAGACAGTGAAGATTGCGCGATCACTGTGACCAGGTAACCCTTTCCCCTTTCTGCCCAAACTGACTTGAACTACTCAGCTGCTGGAGGCTGAATTATGATACATGGTACTTTAGACCTTACATTTTTCTTTTTTGCATACTTAGCTACATGCTTTCCTCCTTTAAGGATGGGAGACAGCACCTGGGGCGATTGCTTTAATATTTTCAAAAGTCCAATTATAAAAGAAGCATATGGTTGACTATCTCTGTTTCTGGGGTCTGATGGAAGATCAAAAGCAGAGGTTATAGTCGGTCAGTGAGGTATTGTGGGTCTTCTATGTCATCCCAAAAGTCATATGTTGAAAGTTGGCTCTCTAGCCCCTGGCTCGCCTTTGAAAGTGGTGGAAATTTCAAGAGAGATTTTGTAAGAGAAAGGTAGATCACTGGTGCACCTTTGAAGGGGCTGTCCCTTTGCTTTTTGGCTGCTGTGAAGTGAAGACTACATCTCATTATATCTTCTGCTCCATGCTGCCATGCATTATCGCTCAGGCTCTGCTTCTCTGTCCATAGCAGTATGACTGACTTGAAGTCACAGCCATTGGACTCTGAGTGGGTGCACAAGGCAGAATGAGATTGGTATAGAGACCTCAGGTGGACAGTGAGTACAGACAAGAACAGACTCCCAGGAGACAGGCTTCAGTGAGTTAGCTCACTGTAATTGGAAAACAAAGACTAATAAACTTTTTGGAAGGTGAGTTCATATCATCGCCTTGGGCCAGGGTGCTGGGATGCCTTATTTGCATAAGGAATTCCTGGTGCTGCTGGCCAGGACATTATAATGGGAGGGGAAATTTAATCTGGCTACTGGGCTAAGTGACCTCCTCTGGTGGGCAAGTGTGGGGGCACAGGGCTATGTGCAGTGGGATATGCAGTTCCTGGGCTAGAGACTGGGCAGAAATCCAACTCCTGAAGAATTCAGGACAAGATTTCTGGGTTTTGGACGTGCCTCGATCACACACTTGCCCCAGGCCTACTACCCATGCTTCCTCCAGCTTCCAGACCACACAATGCTGAGGACAGTGGCTCTGCCCATGCATATCCAGAACCTCCAGAGTAAGCCAAATAAACTCCTTTTCTGCAAAAAGGCCTCTCTTTATGCAAGTAATATTCACATCCTTATTTGCACCTATACATAAATGGTGTGTGTATTTATACAAATATGAGTAGGAATTATACATTTGTGAAACTTTTTCTGAACTATTAATCTAAGTTATGCTTCATTATTTTATTGTAGTTTCAGTTTCTTGTTAGATTGTATTCAACATTTTAATTGTAAATGGGTTTGAAGAACTGATAATGTTAACATCAACAGAGCAATAGTTAAGGAGTAGGTCTAATATGTGAGAGGCACCCTCTAACCACTGAATGAATGAATACACATATAGACTATCTCAGTATGAGATAACTGTTGGGAAGCATCAGGAATCATTCCTCACCACAGCAGCTTCCTGTTATTTAATAAAGAAAATTCCTTTAGGGTAAAAAGGAAATTTTTTTCTACCAAAATTTTATTGCAAGCTGTGGTTTGTGGTTTCCTGAATGTTTTTTCAATATGTAATACTTCAGGCTAACATTGTAGGAAAGTAGAGTCAGAAATAATATAAACTTTATTGCTATTATGAAAGATATGAAACTTTCCCAAGTAGCTTGGAAGATGCATACGTTTCTGAATCACAAATCATATTAGGCAAGGTGCTAGAAATTCTAGAAAATCCTCTCCGAGTTGTTCAACATCTCAGAAATAATTTTTATGCATCAAGTTCCCTTCCTATAGTCCTATAGTCTTTTGAGGGAATTAGAGATAAGTTTAAGATCTAATCCAGACTGCTATTGTCTAAGGCAAACATCATTGGATATTGAAGTGATAAACAATCCAAAGTGATAAACAATCTAAAAATTGTTTCCTGGAACAGCATTATAGGAAAATTGATTTGGAGAATTTACAGACTTACAATAAAAAGTTTGCCTAATCTGCTATTTTTCCAACATCAAAACTTTTTACCATGACTTATCTTAAATGTAATAACTTCAAACTATCTTAAAAAGAAAAAGATTAAGGAAAATATTTAAATGGTGTATATCTGTTAGAATAGAAATTGCCACATAAACATTTTATGATTGATCCTTGTAAATAATTCACAAAACATTCCCGTTAAGCCATTGTCAGTTTTTAAATTGCATTCTCTGACTCAGGTGGGATGCTTTTAAATTAAAGGTATAAGTAGCAGATAAAAAGAAATGCAGTTTCCAGATGCTATTTCATCTGAAGAGTAGTCATTATCTAAAATGATTTTAAGTGAATGTAATATTTTATTTCTCCAACTTTACTTCCCAAACTATTAAAATGTAAATTTTCCTATACACTTATTTGATTTTGATTTGATAAGGTTCTTCAGTGCTTCTACTATTTAGTGAAATAGTATTTCTCCTCTGTTTTAATATAGTATATATAAGTTAGGGACTCTCATACATTAAAACACTTCACTATACTTTTTGATGTCAGACTAACATAGAAGATGAAAGGCACATAGTCTGAATGATCATGAAATAACATCTATTATATTCAATAGATAACTTCTAATGTCATTTAAATAAATAATTATCTTATAAAACTTGAACTAAGATATCAAAGGAAAAGAATCGACACTATTCTTTAAGTTTTTGTGATGTTGTAAACTAGTGTTTTAAAATATCTTTATACAAGTCTAAATGCTATAAATATTGGCATATGAATTTTAAAAAATCATAAAAGAATGACTTGGGCAGCTTTCCTTCTGTTGCTATGGCAACATATCTAAGATAAATATCATAAGGCTATAAGATTTACTTTGGCATCAGGTTTCTGGCCTTGGTAGCTTGCTCTAGTTGTTCTTGGGCCTGTGGTGAAGTAGAACATTATGGAAGAAAGCAGAGTGAAAGAGAGTATTCACCCCATTTTCTCCAGGAAGTAAGGAGAGAGGGGCTTTATGTAACATAGATCTTCTCTGTGATTTTCTCCAGGAAGTAAGGAGAGAGGGACTTTATGTAACACAGATCTTCTCTGTGATCTCTGGATACTGTTGCAATGGGGACTTTGCCTTCACACAGGAAGCTTTTTGTGGAAATTAAAGATCTAACTCTAACAAGCAGAAAATATATTAAAATAGAATAATTTTACAAGTTTAGTCTTTTAGGTGAGATTGTTAGATTTATAGTCAGAGAAATAAAACCAACATATATATTTGTTATATTTTCATGTGTTTTGACCTATTGTTATTGAATTGAAGTGGCAATATTAGGAAATATACTTATAATTAATCAGAAATATTACTTTGCTATGTATTAATCAAAGTTTTAGATAAAATTAAATAAAAAGCATTAGGCATATATGCATTTAAGTTGTCTAAAATTTTATTTTTGGCTTAGAAATAAACAATTTCAGGATCACTGATATAAGTACGACATAAGACAATATAATTATTAGAAGAAAATAGTTATGAAACAGTCTGTGAATCTATACATAACTGTGCCCCGGGTAAAACCAGTGTCATTCCAAAATCTGGAAACTAGGCTTACATGGTTTTTTTAAAAGAAGGACAAAAACTATTTGCATGGAAAAAGAATAGTTTTAAATGACACCAAGAGATTACTCCTAATAGAAAATAGAAAATCTGAGAAACAATATTTTCAGTGCCTACCACAGATACACACATAATGCCTAAAATAAACATTATGGTTTGAGACAAATATCAAAAGCCAATAGAAAAGGAAAATGGGTATATGGAGAAATACAAAAGCAAAATATTTTGTGATTGTTTAACATACTTATAGAAGCATAGCTCAGAAATTAAGGAGATTGGTTATTGATGGAGTTTGTCTGTCAGAACGTTTTTAAAATGCAGAAATATGACTTGCTAAATAAATGATTTATTAGGTATAAATAAAAATGCAGAGGGGTTTTAGTATGGGACACACAAATACACAGAGATAGATAGATAGACAGACAGATGATAGAAAGACAGACATACACAGACAAACATACAGACAGATAGAGACAGAGAGATTTCTCCTGCAGTTATTAGGGTAACTCTATGTGATCTATATGTTGTTCCTTCTCCACTGTGTTCACAATTTGTTTTGACAAAAATGACTACAATCTGCATATTCACCTTTTTTATAAGAAATTGGTAGAGAAAATAAAATTTTAGGAGGGTTGTAGCCAGGATATTTCTCTAAAAGATGGAATTGTATTATTTCATGTAACCCTAAACGTAACTGAATTAGCAAGTATAGAGAACATTAATGTCAGAAAGTTAATTCAACTCAAAACAGAAAAATGTAACTTGCATTCCAAATGAAGAACATTAGCACAGTGATGGAGAAAAGCAATGCTGTATATTTGCCTTTAATTTGACTTCACATAAATGAAGTCAAATGCAATGTTTTTCCCTAATTGCATTTTAAATCTGACTGAGGGTTAATGATTGCTATAAAATTAGAGTAATGTGATAGTATTGTAATGAGGTTATAGGAATTAGATTCCTACAGGAAATATGCTAGGAGTGAAAAACACCTAAATGAACAAGATAAAACAAAACAAAGCTCACAGCCCCTGCCCCAGAAAACCCCACAAGGTCTCTATGTTAGAGAAACAGGAATCGCAATTAAACTTAAATATGCACAGTTTTAAAATTACACTATGACACAGAGACACTGAAAACTTGCTTTTTCATAAGTTTACACAATAATTTTCTCATAATGGAGATAACAGTCTGGGCCCTGAGTCCAGTGTATGGTCAGGGCCATTGATACCATGGCATGACGTTCAATTAACATTTCAAACACCAAAAGTGGAAAAGACAGAGAAATGCCAAAAACAAAAAACCAAAAAAACAATTTCTAATACTGTCCTCCTTGCCATTTCCTTTCTCAAATGATAGGGAAAGAGAGATGCAATTTCTTGCTGCTATGGGCACCATTTTACTCGCTTCCTGACAATCAGATAAAAGAGAAAATCTTCTGCTTTCCCATTAAGCACAGAAACAGCTGGCTTTCCATAAAGGTGATGGTTACATTTGTACTGCCAGAAACAATCTTCTATCATATTCCATGTTTGTGGTAATTAAAAACTAAAATCCTCTTTGCTTACTCTAGCTCGAGTAGATTTTCTATTAAAGAGAAATGCAGTATCTCTCACTTGAAATCTTTTAAACTAGGATTACATAAATCATTGTTTTTCTACAACAAAACCCAATTCATGTTAATTATGGTCAGAATTCATATGACTAATCACTTTCCAGGAATTATCTCATTTAGCAGTCAGCATTTTAGGTTTTACAGAACACTAGTTGAAATTCAAGTACTTTGACTTTAACACATAAGAGTACTTAACTCCTAAGTGTAATCAGGATTCAATAGTAAAACATTCTTAATATATTTTTTTCATTCTGTCTCATCATAGGGAACAGATAAACGTTGACAAACCATGAATCCTAATTTTGATAGAACTCAAGTATTTAAATAAAAGCTTCAGTCTATTGATAGAGTATGTAAGATGAATTTTTAAATAAGGGATTTATTTCAGAATAATAGAAAGGCAATGGAAGTTCAATTTGAGATACACACACACACACACACACACACACACACACACACACACACACACACACACACAGTGATAAGAATACTTTCTTTTGCCCTAAAGTTTGTAGAGTAAATGTGAAAGTAGTCTACTGATAATTTCTGAGTAACTCTGTATTCTTCCTTTGGTCTATGCATTTGGTATTTTAATTATTATGTGACAAGAGGAATTTCTTTGTCTGGTCCCATCCTATTTGTATGTTTATGGGCATTTCTTTCTTTAGTTTAGGAAAGTTTTCTTTTATAATTTTGTTGAAAATATTTGCTGGCCCCTTGAATTGGGATTCTTTGCTGTCTTCTATACCTATTATTCTCAGGTTGAGTCTTTTCATTGTGTCCTGGATTTCTTGAATGTTTTGAGATAGGAGCTTTTGGTTTTTGGATTTTCCTTGACTGTTGTGTATATATCTTCTATCTTCTGCCGCTGAGATTCTCTCTTCTATCTCTTGTATTATGTTGGTGATGCTTGCATCTGTGAGTCCTGGTCTCTTTCCTAGGTTTTCCATCTCCAGACCTGTCTCCCTTTGAGTTTTCTTTAAGGATTCTACTTCCATTTTTAGATCCTGGACAGTTTTGTTCAATTCCTTCACCTGCTTGATTGCATTCTCCTGTATTTCTTTAAGGAATTTATGCATTTCCTTTTTAAGGGCTTCTACTTGTTGACTTGTGTTCTTCTTTATTTATGTCTTTCTTAAAGTCTTCTATAATCTTCATGAAATGAGAGATTAGATCTGAATCTTGTTTTAAAGAGTGTGTTTGGGTATCCAGGACCTGCTGGGTTGGGACAACTGAGTTCTGATGTTGCCAAGTCAAATTGGTTTTTGTTGCATGTTCTTACGCTCGCCTCTCGCCGTCTGGTTATCTCTGGTGTTATCTGACCTCCCTGACTCTGACTGGAGCCTGCCCTTCCTGGGATCCTGGGGAATCAAACTGCCACTGGGGAGTGGACTGTGTGGGATCTGGTCTCACGCAGGGACTCTACTCCCAGTCTGCACAGGTGGGGACTGGAGGTCACCTGAGACTCTGGACGGGCAGGTTCACAGGGATCTCGGAACGCTGGGTCTCAGGGCAGAGTTTAAGGTCTCACCTGTGAAGTTGGATGTGTCTGAATACCTGGAGAGTAGAGCTGCCACTGGGGTGTGTGCTGTGTGGGATCGGGTCCAGCGCCGGGAGGTCTCTGCTCCTAACTATCACAGGTGGAACCAGAAGGTCAATTTCTAAGTATCTCTGATATATATATATATATATATATATATATATATATATATATATATATATATATATATATATATATATATATATATATATATATAT
>CM052719.1:41791338-41825701 GCA_028551405.1 Uromys caudimaculatus
TATTATATGTATTTACTTATTGTGTTTTTATATTTGGATAGATATTTTAAAACTTTTATGATAATGAAAAAACTTTATAAAGAATATTTACTCAAATTGGCTGCAATAAAGGAATTTGTATCTCCTGTATCTGGAACAATATAAACAGCACCCAAATACTATTTCTTAGATAGAATAAATTAGAACTTGAGGCACTGAGATATAAAAAAAACCCACAATTAAACATGAATAATTCATATGTGATTGTAACCAGCCATTTGGAGTCAAAGGGTAAAACTGTAGGTATCAGGACCTAGATTCATGAGCCAGTAGTCAGGAGTGTTTAACTGCTCTTGCAGTAGACCTGAGTTCAGTGTTTAGCACCTACATCTGGTTACACACAAGCACCTGTAACTCTAGCTCCAAAGGGATTTGACACCTTTTGCCTTAGAAGACACCTACACACAAATGCATGTACCCCCTACATAATTAAAAACATTAAAAAGAAATTAAAAAGAAACTGAAGGCGACACGCTGTATGATTTCAAAGTATAATATGAATATATGAAAGTACACAGCATGGTGTGGAGAGATTCCTTAGCTCAAAAGACCACCTAGATAGGCGCAACAAAAGAGGCAACACAGAAATGTTTGCGTGTTCTTACAGCCAAATAATTTTTGGCAGAGGAAACAAGAACTTACATCTGGACAAAGATGTTCTCTTTGCTAAATTTTATAAGAAAAACCTTTTATGCAGGGAGTATCAACTCTCCTTTATATACCAAAAGCATAGAAAAATGGACTAAAGTATTAAATACAAAACTTCCAAACCATAAAACTATTAGAAGAAATCAACAGATACACTGTACATCATTCCAAGTGGTTAACACTAAACATACACATGTATGAACAACAATAAATAAACTCAGTAGCTAGTGTATTTATATAAAATAAGGGCATATATATGTAGCAATATTTATTAAAGAAGAGGTCATGAATACAAAAGGCAGGAACATGTCGGAGTTGGAGGAGAAGGAATGATACATGGAAATAATGTAAAAACAGTATTCATGTATAAAATTCCCAGAAAAGAAATTAACTTCCATAACAGACATATGCATCACATTGAACTTCATAGCAAAAGAAACAAAAAGGCAAATGGACAACAAGGAGAATGAAAACAAAATCTGCAAACTACACAGACATTAGGCTAATATCCATAATATTCAAGAAATTGAATTCTAAGTAAATAATAATTAGATTTAAATGAACTGACACAATTTCTGAATAGGACCACCTAAAAATACAGTTTAGGATGGCTCTCAAAACATGACAGAAGATACAAGAAACAGCAAGGATATAAAGAACAGTGCTTTTTATACTGTTTGAGAGAGCATAAATTATGTGGGTACTATGGAAAATAGTACGGATGTTTTTTGCTTTGTTTTGTGGTTATAAGTGTACTATACAATTCAGTAAATTTACTGCTGGAAATGGACGCAAAAGATTAGAAATCACATTGAAAAGGGATCTTTATTTCCATATTCGCTGTAGCACTATTCTCAGTGGGCAAATACACAATCAGCCTAGCTGTCCACCTGCATATAAATGATAAAATATAGTACAAATTCTCAATGGGCTGATATTCAGCAATAATGAAAACATTGAAATTCTATCAGTCATTGCACCATACAGAGATCTGGAGAGTATAATGAACCTGAAACAAACCAGGTCCAGAGACATAGATTATGTGATTTTTCTCCTGGCCATGGTGTAAAGAGCTGAGCTAATACAAGTAGAAAGGGAAAGCACGCTTAACCGCGGCTAGTTAAAGTGAGATCTGTTCAAAAAGGCTCAGCAAGCTATAAATACCTTTAAAGATTTTGGAAATATCTCTCCATGAAACTGAGGGAGGATTTTACACAAGGAAAAGATTAAGTCATTAAGTAGGGTGTTCATGGAAGAAACACAACATAACACAGCAACCCAGCAATATGTATCATTATTATTTATAAAATTTAAAATGAATGAACAGCTCTACTTTGAGATCAAATATTCTGTCATCTATTCTCAATATTTCAATAAAGATTATGATTATTATGGCATTTCAGCTGGTTTATCAACTCCTGAGACTATAAATAAGTAGTTCTAGGCCATGAAAGTCATTTAGGAGGACAGTTTTCAGTACATTAAATTAAAAGACAAATCTACTCAGGTCAGGACAACTTGTAAGCCAACTGCAGATCTCCATTTCTCTCCCCACCTCCAAATCCGATCCTGCAGCGTTATTCCCAGATCTGCAGCAGATCATCTTCTCCAACCTCCCTTCTTCTTCACCTCCATCTCCAAGGGATCGACTTAGATCTTCTCCAAGTTTCTTTCCCCTACTCACTGGCTTATTCCAACCAACACCTCAAGCAGACATTCCTTGAGAACCCGTAGGGCACTCTGGCCAGAAACAGGTCTCCTCACTGCCACGTTTTCCTTCCTTTCCTCCAAATACCATTTCCCAATCTCACCCCCAGGGCCGGAGCAGAACACTATAGCTGCCTCCTCTCTCCTCCCATCTTCAGAGGATCATGCACATCTTCTCCTCCAAACATGCTCCTCAATCATCCTGTTATACCAACCTCCAAATCTCATAGGTATTCTTTAGGAACCCAGCAGCTAAGCCAGCCTGGTAAGCAAGTAGGTCAATGAGAAAGATCCACAAGCTTCAGCTCTTTACTTTCCTTCTATATCGAATCCCCCAGTCTCATGCCCAGCTCTGTGACAGACTACCTGTTGTGATTTCTCACTTTCTGTCTCCATTCTTAGAAGACTAAGCAGATCCCAGTTGAACAACATGCTTTGCTCCCTCGTATGGGCCCCCTTCAAGACTACCTCCTAGCCCATGACAATCCCATGTGACAACTCATAATAACTAGGAATATATATATATATATATATATATATATATATATATATATATACACATATATATATGATTGATTGATTTACACACTTTACATCCCAATATCTGCACCCCTTCCCACCCAGAATCGTAGTGATCACATCTATCAAGATCTCAGAAGTACTTTCTAGCAAGTAACCTACCACAGCAGGCCCTGAGTACTGCAAGAAAGCTGAAGCACAAACCAGAAAGTTTTATAATATGTTTATGAGTAGGTTAGAATCCTTAAACAGGATATAATAAGTCTGTTAACAAAATCTGTAAAAGAATAAACAAAGGGTGGAAGGGAATGAATAAAACAGCCTAAGACCTGAAAGTCAAAAAAGAATCAATAAAGATAAGCCAACCGAGGAAAGCCTGGAAATGAAATATTTAGGAACATGAACAGGAATCTCAGAGACAAGCCTCGCAAACAGAATAGAAGAGATGGAAGAAAGAATCTCAGGCACTGAAGACTAGATAGAAGAACCGGATACCTTGGTTAGAGAAACTGTTAAATCTAAAAGAATTCTGACAGAGAAAAATTTCAGAAATTCTAGGATTCTATGAAAAGAGCATATTTAAGAATAGTAGAAATAGTGGAGGGGGAAACAGGTTAAAGCCATAGAAATTATTTTCCACAAGATTGCTGAAGAAAATGTCTTTAACGTGATGAAGGGGATGCCTATGAAGGTATTAGAAGCATAAAGAACACCAAACAGACTGGACCAGATAAAAAAATCTTCCCTCAGCCTGTGGGAATCAAAACACTAAATGTGTAGAACAAAGAAAGAATATTAAAAGCTATTAAGGGGAAAAAACTCAACTAATGTATGAAAGTATGCCCAATAGAATAATTCCTGACTTCTCAATGGAGACTTTAAAAGCCAGAAGAGCTGGAACAGAGGTTCTATAGATTCTACAAGACAATAGATGCCAGCCCAGAGTAGAATTCAATCATTTTAGATGAAGAAAGTAAGACATTCCAGGATAAAACCAAATTGAAACACCTCTCAACAAATTCAGCCCTTCAGAAGGCACTAGAAGCAAAACTCCAACCTGAAGATGTTATCCACACCCCCCAGAAAACAGGGAGTAAATAATCCCAAACCAGAAAATCAAAAGAACACACACACACACACACACACACAAACAACAGGAATTAACAAAAACTGCTCATATCTTATAGTGTCAATTTTCTTAATTCCCAATACAATAATACAGACTGACACATGTTGTGAAAACAAGATCTATCCTATGCACCTAAAAAAAATGTACCTTAACATCAAGAATAGATATCACCTCAGGGTAAAGAATGGAAAAAGATATTCTAAGGAAATGGTCCTGAGAAGCAAGCAGGTGTAGCCATTTTAATATCTAATAGATTAGACTTCAAATAAAATCAGAAGAGATATGGAAGGACAGAGCATAGTTATCAAAGGAAAAGTCTACCAAGAGGACATTAGAATTTTTAATGCCTATTCACCAAAATACAAGGAACCCAAGTTTATGAAAAAAAAAAAAAATACGAAAGTTTAAATCACATTTTGACCCTCACATACACTGATATCCTGCTTTCCCCAATAGATCAGTTATCCAGATAAAAACTAAACTGAGAAATGCTGGAGCTAACTGACATTATGAACTAAATCGAGCTAACATTTACAGAACATTTCACAAAGCACAAAAGAATATTTCTCCTTCTTAAGAGCTCATGGATCTTTCTTTAAACTTAGCCACATACTCAGACAAAAAGTAAATCTCAACAGACACAAAAATACTGAAATAACACCCTGTGTCCTATGCTATCTGACCACTACAGATTAAAGTTGGATATCAACAACAATACCAAAAAGAAATACCAAAAAGCTTACAAAGTCATGGAAACTGAACAAGTCACCACTAAATGATAGAGAGGTCTAAACAGAAATTAAGAAATAAAATGTGCTACAATTGAATGAAAATGAATACACAACATAACTAAACCTATGGGACACAATGAGGCAAGTTTAAATAACTAAGCCTATATAACATAATTGGAGAGATCTCATACTATTCATTTAATAATACAACTGAAAACTCTACAACAAATACAGCTTACACTTAAAAGGAACAGGTGGCTAGGAATAGACACACACACACACACACACACACACACACACACACACACACTACTAAGAATCAATAAAATATTGTTTTTTTGGTTTTTTTTTTTTGAGAAAATTAATAAGATTGGCAAACCCCTAGCCAAATTAGCTAAAGGGCAGAGATAATATGCAAATTAGCAAAATTACAAATGAAAAAGTCGATACAATAACATACACCAAGGAAACCCAGGGAATCAAAAAGACACATTTTAAAATCCTGTATGCCAAGAAATTGGAAAGTCTAAAAGAAATGGATAATTTTCTCAATATATATCACTTATCAGAGTTAATCAGACAAGCATTTTAAATAGACCTGTAACTTATAGTGAAATAGAAGCAGTAATTAAAAGTCTCCCAACCAAAACCAGAACAAACCAAAAAGCCTATGGCCAGAAGGCTTTAGTGAAGAATTCTACCATGCTTTTAAAGAAGAGTTAATGCCAATACTTCTCAAATTATTCCACAAATCAGTAAAAGAAGGAATATTGTCCAATTCCTTTTATGAACCTACAGTTATCAGATATGTAAATCAGAGAAAAAGATACAAGAAAGAAAGAAATTACAGTCCAATTTCTCTTATGAACATAGAAGCAAAATTTCTCAATAAAATACATGCAAACTGAATCCAAGAACACATTAAAAAGGCCATCTACCACGATCAAAAAAGCTTCATTCCAGAGATTCAGTGATGGTACAACAAACTCAAAGACATGTGAAAAACACATGGTCATCTTATTAGATGCAGAAAAGGTCAACAACCCTTCAATAACCCTTAATGATAAAAGTCCTAGAGAGATTAGTGATTCAAAGGATATATCTCAACATAACAAACACAGTTTACCTGTAGGGTGTCAGATGTCTCTGTATAACACATAGAGAGGGGGGCCGTAAATCAAACATGGGATGATGAACAGGTTCCACAGGACTCCATTTCTGCCAGGAACACTGAGAGTGTTACAGCTTTTAGAAGGGAAATAAAAAGGTTTGGGCAGCTTGCTAGGAACCGGTAGCCAGTGTCCTGATTCCGTACAGCTGCAGCGGCTGCTCTGATCTGAGTCTCTGCAGGAAGTGAGAGCCTGGCCAGCCAGGTGTGTCCAAGATCCAATGATGGATGCTTCTGGAGAAAAATCTAATCCCCAGGTGTTACAGCTCTGTTAAGACAGCCTCTCTCAGACCCCTGGTGAAACAACTTGTGTGTGTTATTCCCTGTATACAAGAACTATATAAACCTTGGCGCGTAGGATGGGATTTGAGATGGTAAATGTTTTTATATTGCCTGAATCTTGGATGTTCTTGATGCTCTACATACACGGGGAAGGACTCCATGTGCTACACTATTTGACTGAATGTCTCTGGTACCCTCAGTTGTGTCTCTTCGTGTATTCCAGAGCAGGTACAGAAATGAGTGGGGAGAAGCTCTGCTGCTGTCATTCTCAAATCTCTGAGAATCCTCAGGTTTGAGCACACTCAACCTCAGCAGTTCTCATGCGTGACTGGTGTCAGAGTGCACTTGCCCTACAGTACAGAAAAGGAACACTCATCCATTGCTGACGAGAGTACAAAATTTAACAACCACTGTGGAAATCAGTGTGTTCATTCCCCAGAAAGATGCAACCAGCCTCAACTGACCATCTCTTGTCAGCAAATAGCATTTCAGTACTTGGGATGGATTTCATCTGAGTTGTTGGCCAAATGGGGCCCATGGCTCCCTAAACACCCCAGGCTGTTGCCAAGAATATAAGTTGCTCTCCATAAAGCAACATTAAGGCCTCTTTGCTGAGGACAAGATTCACACAACTTATTGAATGTTGTGTGATGAGCTGGTGCTGACATAGAACCTGTACTTTATGTGCTGGCACCTTTTATACAGGATTGTGCTCGCAGGCTCCTACAGGAGAAACATAAACACCAGCTCAGCCACTAAGTCACTTTTCTCAGCAATCATTAGAAATGCATCCTCTTAAAGCAGGTGGAAACAAATACAATAACCCACAGTGAGATATTTATGTAGAATGAGAGATCTTGGAACACATATGTATCCCTAAAAGGGAAGTCTACATAAAATCCCATCCCTCGGGGCTCAGGAAACTCATGGATGAGGGAGCAGAAAGACTGTAATAGTCAGAGGGGTTTGAGGACAGCAAAACAAATAAAACAGAACAAACCAAAACCAAACACACACACACACACACACACACACACACACACAGAGAGAGAGAGAGAGAGAGAGAGAGAGAGAGAGAGAGAGAGAGAGAGAGAAAACAAAGCAAAACCAAAGAAAACCCTGTAAATGAACATGACAGATAAACTCACAGAGACTGAGGTAGCATGCACAGGGTCTACAAGGGTCTGCATGAGGTGGGGGTAGGCCTGAAAAGAGAAGTGGACACATGGCCCCCATCCTTAACCCCAAAGGTATCTCCAATTGAAAACACCTTCCAAATGAAAGTTTAGTTTCCTCCAAGGGAACATCATCGAGTCAGAGGGAATTTTTTATTTAAAAAAAAATCTTAATTTTTTAAATTTAATTTATATGTTATTTTTCTTTCATTTTACCATAAAAGTCATTTGCATATGTAATGTGGCTTCCAGTGTAGTATTTTTATGGGATTCTTGACTGTGCAAATGAGTGGGCCTTTGTCTCTTGTGCCTTCTCTTGGACTCTTTCCTTCTATTTCTTGTTTGCTTATTTGTCTGTCCAATTCCAGTGGGTTGTTTTGTTTCATCTTACTACATTTTATTTTATTATTATTCCCCTATTTGTTTTCTGAGAGACAGGAAGTTAATCCCACATTGGAGGGAAGGGAAGAGGAACGGAGAGAGGTAGAGGTTGGGGATGCCTTGATGAGGATGCATTATGTAAGAAACAAATATTTTCAACAAAAGGGGACAAAAAGAAAAGATAAATTTATATAATGGAGAGGTTAATTAATATGGAAGTTGTGCTGGAAAGTGATGATATAAACATTGCTGCTGATATAGGAGTTATCTTGAGAAGATATCTCACCTGAGGCATCATTTACTTTATAATTAACTTCTGTTTTATTCCTAAGGGATAGATGCGATATGGATTTCTTGTGAAAGAATAGCTTATATAAGTGAAGAACTGCAGCACATTTTCAGAAGACACAATGGTCACAGTGAAGCAAATCCATGAAAAAAAAAAGTATAAATAATGAATAAAATCCTCTGGGAGCTTTTAAGAAAGAGAAGATAAGGGCAATGTTTTGCTGGTCAGATCAGTTTTTTGTTTGTTTGGTTCATCTGATATTTTTGTCCTGTTTTGTTTTGGTTTGGTTTTTTGTTTGTTAGTTTTGTTTTAAATTACCTTGAAGGAAAAAGAAGTAAATCATTTGGTTTTGTTCTGTGGTGTGTGTGTGCATGTCATTGCGTGTTTTGTGTTTCAGTTCTATGATGTTTTGTAGTCTATGGTTTCAGTTTAAGAATAAAGTACCTTTCAGAGAATTTCCAATCTTGCTTAGGTAAAGAAAAGAAAAATTTAACTTCCATACACATACCTCATAAAATTTCGCCCCCATGAAAGTAATAAACTGTAACCATTATGGAAAACAATATCCAAGTTTCTCAAAAATATAATAGATCAGCCATATGATACAGTTATACTCCTCTTGGGTACATTTCTGAAAGAATTGAAGTTCACATACAGAAAACAGGACTGGATGCCCATGGGTTTTCATTTCTTTTTCTATTGCTATGATAAAAAAGGTCTAGCAAATGCAACTAGAAGGACAAAGGATTTATTTTGGTTTATAGTCCTAGGTTAGAGTCAATTGTGGCAGGGAGTCACAGCGGAGGGAGTCCGAGATAACTGGCTATGCTGCATCTGCAGTTAAGAAGTAAAGAAAAGCATCAGAAACAGCCCTGGAACCCACTCTGTTAGGAGTCCCACAAAAACAGCAGCTACACAACTATAATATGTATGCACAGGGGCTAGGTCAGATCCATACAGACTCCCTGATTGACAGTTCGGTCTCTATGAGCTGCTATGAGTCCATGATTGTTGATTCTATGGCTTTTCTTGCAGTGTTCTTGACCCCGCTGGCTCCTACAATCCTTCTTTCAATTATTATGCAGGATTTACTGAGTTCTGCCTAATGTTTGGCTATGGTTCTCTGCATCTGCTTCCATTAGTTCCTGGATCAAGCTTCTCTGATGATTATATCAGGATCCTTCTCTTTGCCCAGTCTTAATATGAGGGGAAGTGCCACATTTTATTGCAATTTGAAATTCCATGTTTGGTTGATATCTTTGATAGGACTGATCCTTTCTGAAGGGAAAAAGAGGAGGAGTGGATGAGGAGTGGAGGATTGAGAGGAGAGGGGGGAGGGTAAACTGTGACTGGAGTGTAATATATGAGAAAATAAATTAAGAAGAAGAAAAGAAGGAGAAGAAGAAGAAGAAGAAGAAGAAGAAGAAGAAGAAGAAGAAGAAGAAGAAGAAGAAGAAGAAAGAAAGAAAGAAAGGAAAGAAAGAAAGAAAGAAAGAAAGAAAGAAAGAAAGAAAGAAAGAAAGAAAGAAAGAAAGAAAGAAAGAAAGAAAGAGAGATGAATCCTAGTGCTCAGAGCACTTTCTGTTTTATACAGTCTAGGATGTTCACTCATAGACTGGTACCATGCCACCTACTTTTAGGATGAATCTTCTCACCTCAGTTAATCTAATCAATAGAATCTCTCACAGACATGTATCTAAATCACTAAATCCCTCACAAGTGAGGCAAGGGGATTATCTTTTAAGTGATACAGCATTAAGTTGCCACCCCTTGTTGACTTGAATATCATTTTATCATAACCTTCCACCCCTGGTACCCATAATCTTATGACCATTTTATTAGGCAAAAATACATAGAGTCCGATTTCTTTTTTTTTTTTTTCCGTTTTTTTAAAAAAATTTTTGATACTTTATTTACATTTCCAATGTTTCCCCCTTTCTAGGTCTCCTCTTTGGAGACCACCTATCCCCTCCCCTCCCCCATCTCTATGAGGGAATTCCACCTCCCACCCACCTGCCCGCCCACTCCCATATTTCCACCTTGACATTCCCCTTTACTGGGGCCTCTCCTCCCCCTGATGGCCAACAAGGCCCTCCTCTGCCACATATGTGGTCTGAACCATGGGTCCCTCCATGTGTATTCTTTGGTTGGTGGTTCAGCCTCCAGGAAGACCAGGGTGGGGTGTCAGGCCAGTTGACACTGTTGCTCCCTCCATAGGGCTGCAGACTCCCTCAGCTCCTTCAGTCCCTTCTCCAACTCCTCCATCTGGGACCTCACTCTCAAGTCCTTATAGTCTTTGAGAATTTCAACTCTATCTATATAAATGTAAAAATCTCACCTGAGGGGGGAAAACATAACCTTATAACTGTGAGCTTGACAAAATAAAAATTAGTTATATGATTCCATCATATACTGGCACAGATTAAACATTCTCATTCCAAAATGGAAGAAGTAAAACATACCCAATAATGATCAAAGGCACGACCAAATTTCAGCAGGGAAAACATCAAATCCTGTTGAGGGCTTTTGGTGCCACTTCTAGGAATTTGGCATTTGTCACTAGGCTTGGACAAGGAAGTAGACTCATAAAAATATTAGAAACAGTGACCATGGGGCTTTGCTTACTACTTTCCTGAATTACTACCTTATGTGACCTCTTTGCTTACTACTTTACTTAATTATTACCTTGTGTGATCCTTTTGCTTACTACTTTACTTAATTACTATCTTGTGTGATTTCATTGTTTACTAGTTCGATTGATTGCTTTGTCTTTGATCTAACAACTGACCATGTTTTTTGAATATACCTAGAATGATATAAAAGCAGGCTGGAGCGAAATAAAGCTGCTTCAGTCTCTTTACAGGCTGGAGTTATGTTATAATTTTATCTAAATCTTTTTCTTTTTAATCCTTACTCCCTTACTTGAGGCCCTGTTGACTGACTGAGCTGGCTTGATCAAAATCCCACAGTGCTACCTAGCATCTTGAGATCATGACACTGTCATTTAGGCATCATGGTGCTCGAGCATTCCCACTCTTTCAGCTCTGCCACCTATAGCACAAAGTATCTCTTTTTTTGGCTAGTTTCCAAGTAAGTGTACAGATCATACCCTGTGGTCTTCATATCTACAAAATCCTGGAGTTTCCTTTCATTTTAGCCTTGATAGCTTCAGAAAATGACCTTTCAGGTCCTCCTTGCAGGGGATCCAAGCCTGACATATCTCTGCCTCAGTTGCTCTCTGTAACCTTGGAGCAGGACTTCACAAACACCTCATTCTTGTTTTCTTTCATACTTCCAAACCCAGTAGCATGTGGATGGCACTGCCATTTTATGCTGTCAGCTTGGAAGGGAACCCAATCTGTAGCTTTATCTACTTTACAGCAGCTTGAGTGCCAACTCTAGTGAGACACTTTTCCAAGCAGCTCCTTTTGAGGGGCAGGGAACCCTTTCATAGCTGGCTTATGTCGAAGATTGGGCTCTCTTTGTACATGTCCATATTCACACAAGATGACAATTCTGTTGGCTGGGTTTGCTCTCAGGACATCTCTCTGTCCCAGTGTAGTGCAGGTTTCCTTTGGAGGGTGATGATCACCCCAATAATTACAGTTTTTCTATCAGCACTAGACTCAATGGTGATCTGTCTTGAAATTCTATCTTCCACACAAACCAGTCCCCTTTGTTTAAATAAGTTCAGAATCATTCAAGTTCATAGAACACCGATAGAATAAAGGCAAATTCTTAGCCCAAATATCTCATAAATAAGCCCTAGTTCAATCCTGTATAGAATTTCCACTCTATACAGAATCCCCTTCTAAAACTTCATGATATATGGTCCCACTCTACACACTTACCTCAGCATTCTCTATTTTAGAGTTACCACCAGAATGGCTTGCTATGTTCTTCTTCAATCATTAAGCAGTTTTCTAGACCAAAGTACCAAGCTCTTCAATAGCCCAGAACAGTTTCTAAGAAACACATAGTTACAAGCAAACAAACAAACAAAAAACACCACATGGTTTATCAGGAGTTATATGATAATATCAATATATATATCATTCCCAGTTCTTTTTTTTATTATTTTATTTTTCATGATTTTTCTTCTGATACTTTATTTACATTTCCAATGCTTCCCCCTTTCCAGGTCTCCTCTTTGGTAACCCCCTATCTTGCCCCCGCTCCCCCACCTCTGTGAGGGTATTCCCCCTCCCACCCACCCGCCGACCCACTCCTGTCTTCCCCCATTGACATTCCCCTTTACTGGGGCCTCTAACACCCTCAGGCCCAAGGACCTCTCCTCGCCCTGATGGCCAACAAGGCCCTCCTCTGCCACATATATGGTCCGAGCTATGGGTCTTTCGATGTCTATACTTTAGTTGATGGTCCAGCCTCCATGAGTACCGGGGGCGTCAGGCCAGTTGACACTGTTGCTCCCTCCATGGGGCTGCAAGCTCCCTCAGTTCCTTCAGTCCCTTCTCCAACTCCTCCATCTGGGACCTCACTCTAAGACCAGCGGTTACTGTAAAGTGAAACTTGGATATTCCCACTTCTTGGTACTAACTTTCTATGTCATTTTCTTTACTATTGTTGTGATAAGATGTCTTGGACAATGTTGTCTAAGAGACTCCCAAAATGGTGGTGGAGGTGGGGATACGGGGTGGTAGTGGAGTGGGGTAGGAGAGAGCTACTAAGCCTATACTGTAGATAAAGAACCACAGGCAACTAAAGAATGCTGATGGCGGGGTCGGGGGGGGGGGGAGAGTGGTGGATCATCTTCCCTAGGGAAGAGCACACCAATTTGTATCCAATATCAAATGATTAGCCCTGAAAAAGTAAACATACAGGTAACATTATACAGAGTAAAAAGTTGTATGATGTATCTAGAAATACACACACACACACACACACACACACACACACACACACACACAGCTACAATTAAACTGAGGCCATGAATTTGAAAGGAAGTCAAGGGTGGCCTCAATCTCACAGAGATTCATAAAAGAGAGAGGGTCTGGGATTTTTCTGTGACATTTGGTCTCCAAGGAACATCAGAAGCTATACCTGTAGTCTCATCAATATGACCATCCAAATGTGAGTTGAACAAGGAAGATGTCCATGAACATGCCGGACTAAAGGGACAAAAGCACACAAGGCCTCAACACTACACAAATTCTACAGGCAACTGATAAAGGCTGGGAGCAGGAAAGGCAGTACTTGCTAGGGAAGAGCACATCACTGCTTGTCCCGTGGCAAATGGTAGGCCCTAAAGATACACACAAAAGTCACATTTTTAACTCTACAGGTAATATTTAGAATATGCACATGTATACGGATTATACACATTGGAATATACACATGTATATACAAATACATGCATGCAGGCAATAAAAATTGAAACAAATGGAGACGATGGATTTGAAGGAGACTGGAAAGGGGTGTATGGGAGAGCTTGGAGGGACAAAAAGAAAAAAGGGAATTTTTGAGACTAGAATACAGTCTCAAAAATGAGAGAGAGAGAGAGAGAGAGAGAGAGAGAGAGAGAGAGAACTAGAGTGCCCTAAAAAGCTTTAGTTTCTTGCAAAATGTATAATATATAATAGTGATAATTATAAAGAATATTTCAGGACTTGAATATATTTAAAGATTTGGGCAAGAGTTAATAGAAATTTCTGTTATGATCAATGCTAGCATTTAAAATTTGCTACTGGAGCTAAGCTAGGTGTTGTTGTTATTGCTATGTGATTTTTTTGTCACTGAGTCAAGGATCGTTGGTCTATGCATAGGTAAGAGGTGACGTAAGCATCGACTAAGCGTTCCTCTACAATTCTCACATCTGGGTACTTCTCTAGCTAAGCTTTCTTTTGATTAATGCTTTTGATCTTTAGAAATGATAATATATTGTGCAATTAAATCATGTTGGCCTGGGAACCATTAAATATCTTTAAATTTAATGGTGCGTATATCCCCTTTAAATGTTAGGATCACATTATTTTATTTTTTTCTTTTGACAGAAACATCAGTCATTCACCATGCTTCTCAGAGTCTAATCTATGACCAAGTAATGAACACACACACACACACACACACACACACACACATATATATATATATATACATATATATATGTGTGTGTGTATGTATATATTCCATATATATGTATATGTATATATTCCATATATGTGTATATGTATATATTCCATATATATGTATATGTATATGTATATATTCTCTCTGTTGAAAATTCGTTGACAGTCACTGTGTTCAACAGCAGTATCTTATTTAACACTACCATTGATATTAATTTCTTCAAAGCTATCCATTCTAATATGTTTATTCATATATTTATGAAACACATGCTGACAGCAAGTATGCATCAAAATTGGTTTATTTATTCTGAAAACTGATAAAGTATGGCCTACCTGGTATTATCACATTAAAAATAAGTATGCAGTTATTTAATATTCTAGACGGTACTGTGCTTTTCATACAAAAATAGAAGAGGATGAGGAGAATATGAAGAAATATTGGAGGAATGGTATTATTTACATGAATGAAAAATAAATGCCTTAACTTATAACATTATATTTGAGAAGAAACCAGAAAGAAATGAAAGCAATACATATTCATGCAGTTTGATAGGGGTCACACTTTTCTACTCAGTGAATCTGACAGCCCCTATGAAGATTGTCTGGCATAGCCACATTGTTTTAAACAAAAGCAGTATGGTTCTAATCTCGGTTAAAGAGAAACATTGAAAGTCATCATTTCATGGCCAAACCTGAGACATAATAGCTGCATGTAAGTGACAATTTTGGGGACTATGCTGGTGTTTCTAAAGCTTCAAGTACAGCCAGTTTAGAAGTCATGTTTTGCAGTGGGTGAGGTGGTCCATTTTTAATTTAAGAGGCTGAAGCAGGAGAAGTATAAATTGGAGATCTGCCGGGGTTGCATGATTAGACTGTGCCTCAAATAACAGTGTTATACTTTTCAAGTGTAGCACATTAATCAGGAAAGCTATTGCATATCCCATTAAAGTAGAAACTGCTAATTAAACTTAAACTTATTCCAGCAGGTTAGAGAGACAGAGAGAATGAGAGAGAGAGAGAGAGAGAGAGAGAGAGAGAGAGAGAGAGAGAGCTAGCTACAGAGACCCAGAGAAACAGAGAAACACAGAAAAATTGCTGTACTTGTCATATACAGGGTTTTTTTTTTTTTTTGATCCTAAGAACTTTTAACTTTGAGTGTTAATTATAAAACAATTAAAACAAAAATGTACTAATAAGAAAAGAATTAAACACAAAAAGAAATGTAATTAAAAATAGTTGTAGGGCTGGAGATAGCACTAAATAGTTAATGTCAATGCCATTCTTGCAGAGGATCTAGATTATTTTTTGGTTCAAGCAACCATGTGGCAGTTTACAATCATCCTAAACTTCAGTTGCTGGGACTCTGGAACCCTTTTTGCACCTTGGAATGCACACTGTGCAAAAAACATACACATAGTCAAATCATCATACATACAAAAATGAAAATAATAAATCTTAAAAGAACTACAAAAATATTCCAGAATTCTGGAGGTAGAGGAATCTCTAAGAGTTCAAGGCAACTGTCTGCTTCTCAGCAAATGCATCTCTGGGAATTAGTATTATTGTTACAATAGTACTGGAGACTAGATGGACATAAATGAAGCCCAAGAAATTTTACAGATATTTTTGAGGCATTAATGTTCCACATAAGAATATGTGAGTAATTATAGTACCCCCATTTTGTTAAGGACTAGGTCTTGGACAGGTCTTGACTCTCAATCTTAGAAAATATTTTTAGGAATATAAAATAGACAATGTATGTTTTGGCTGATAAGAAATATAGAATGAGAACTTGAGGAAGGCTGAAGTGATTATGATTACAGTCATATTATAATTCTCAGAGTTGTCTTTGATTAACAAACCTAATTTTTATTGAAATGTACTTCCTCTCCCTAGGCTAAAGAATTGAGGATACTTTTGACTAGAGCATGAAAAGATCTCTGGGTACAGTGGGTGCAATGTACTAAACTCAACATACCTGCTAATCCAGATCACTAAGCTGTGTTTTTCTGTTTTTAGTGAACTCAGAAAAGATATAGAAATAGAATATCATAGTCTAACTATTAAAGAATAGGAAGCAGAAACAAACTAAGAATATCAAGTAATGGAAGAAAGGCTTTTCCTACATTCCTCAGGATCCAGAAGGAAAAACAGCAACTGTCTTCAGGCAATATGTCACTAGCTCAGTTACAGAAACAGTGTGCCTTCTTCCCTTCCTTGACTTCTCTTTTCTCATTCCCTTGTTGTCCTGAGATTGCAACAACCAATGAAAGACTAGCACTATTTGTTTTTCATAGATTCTGTTTCCTAGGCAACTCATAGCACAATTGTTCAAGCACTGGGACAGCTCATGCAAATAACTGCACCAGGAAAATGTTTGAGTAACATCATCAGTATGGGGGTGGGGGTTTCTAATTAATAAGCAAAGGACATTTAGAACTCATTGGAAAGTTAGTAATAAACCTGATTATATGTGGCCTGTTTGGTGTGCATATATATAGTCTTTGTGCTGCTTGGGTTTGGTGCTAGGGATCAAATCTACACTGTATATATGCTCTACTACTTAGATGAGACCCTTGTATGTTTTTTGTACCCAAAGAGGAATCAGCAGCATACTAGAGAATTTTGAGATGAAGTGAGATTTTCTTATGTTCTAATCTTATGTTAAAAATCTCTCTTCTTCTCTCCTCTCCTCTCCTTTTCTGTCCACTCTCTGTCTGTGTGTGCATCTCTCTCTCTCTCTCTCTCTCTCTCTCTCTCTCCATGTAAGTACAAACTGTTCAGTCTCTATGTTACTTGTATATATGTTTTCAGCGCTGACAATTTGATATTAGATAACCAATATGTAGGCTCTTCCATGGAGAAGATTATTTTCCCTGCTCATCATTCCTTTGTTGCCTATAGTTCTTTGTCAAGGGTTGATGGCTCATGAACTTTCCCCCTTCCATGTTACCCTGTCTATTGGTGGTGTTCTTATTCAAATAATGTTTAGGCACAATGCTGGTGAGACTTTATGGGTGTAGCCTCTCAGATTTTTAGGAGACAAAATCTCAACTCCTTGACTCTTATAATCATTTACCCTGCACTTCTGAAATGATTCCTGAGACTTTGGAAAAAGAAGTTATTTTGTAGATGCATCAGTTGGAGCTAAAGACTGGGTGTCTCATTGGACCTGAAGCTCAGCTGGCTAGCTAACAAAATCCAAGGATATGCCTTTCTTGGTTACCCATCTGCCACTGAAGTTATAGATTGGATTGTCCTTTGGAGGGTGTTTAGAATCTCAAACTCAGGTCTTCCTGGTTGAGTAGAAAATAATTTACTAAGTCAGCAGTCAGCATCTACAAGTTATAAATACCAACTATTTTGGACATGGAAATGACATAATGGATTTCAGCTAACATATATATATATAACACTAAGGTATTATCATAGTAAGAATAAAACACCTTTACTGAGATGTGAAGGAAAGATTATTCTGAATAATAAGAGAGTTTTTAATTAATTAAAAATTGATTAGAATAAAATACACTATTAGTATAATTATACATTAGAAAAAAGGGTAAGTATTTAGCTTCTCAATTTAAAAATTAAAATTAACAATGACTATATTCATAGGTTATTTAAAGTCATGGAAATACATGCATTCATTTGGGTGATAATAAATAGAAAATACTTCATGTATTCAAGTTAGTGCCATTTTAATCTTAAAAAGATAAAGCCACAAAGGAGACTAAGAAGGAATAGCCTGCGAGACAGTATGAGAAACAACTGTGCCATGTCCTAGAAGGCAAGCAGAGAAAGAATTTCAAAAAGAGAGGAGTAATCAGCTACTCAAAGATGTGCTCATGATCCTTTTGTCAAAGTGGGCATTATTCTTTCAAGGACAGCCATTGCTATAAGGAATGAAAAGTAGATACTTAACTCCTCTTTAGTTTATGTCCTCTATTTCTCTCCTGATGCCTCCGCATAACCTGACTACTCACTACTTTCTTAGTCTAATGCAACAGTGCAGCAATGAGATATTAAAGGGCCGATTGATCAACCCTAAAACCAAACTTTTAATTCTACGTACCCATGACCTTCTTCAGTATATTGTCATCAAAGGTATTCTGTGAAAGTGTTCTCTAGAGGAGCGCAGGCGTACAGAGGAAAGGAGTTTGTCCTTCTACTCCAACGTAAGCCCTCAAAAGCTTCTAATGGCAGCTTAAGAGAGAAAAGAGCCTTTGAAATCACATTAAAGTTAAAGAATAAAGCCTGCTGGACTAAGAGTTTTAAGTCTGAATGATAAGCCCCAGAATAGAGAGCATTTTACCATGCTGAAGGAAGTTATATCTACTTAGAGCATTCAATGAGTTTATGGGATGAGAGAGAAATCGCCAAGAGTGGGTTCTGATGAGAACTTAAATGCTGATTTTTTTTTTTTTTGGAGGAGTATCTGTCTAGAAGAAATTTCCCCTCTTCACTGCCTGAAAGCCTAGTGAATATGTAATGAAAGAGATAAAAATCATCACAACTGGAGAATTTTGAAACAAATGTTTCTGGGCCAAATCCTAATTAGTAGGTTATTAATTAGGATAGGTTTAAAATTAGAAATGGTTGACTTATGGCTTCTTTTTATATAGGAGGTAGAGAACATTAATGACTATTATATAGCTCTACCAGACATGCTGGCAGAATCTGCAGAGGACTGTGGTCATAAGGAAAAGCATGCCTATTCAAAGTATTTGGCATAGCAGCCACTTTTATAGTTTAAGATATCATCTAGAAAGATCTAAGATATGATAAATAAATGTTAGCATATAACACTCAGTTTCTCATGCTGAAGTACATGATCTTTATTCTTCTAAATTATGTGTGGAGAGGTTCTGGACACCCAGTCCTGCCTGTGTACAGGACAGAGAGCACCTTGAGTATACTAAGTACACCAAGCTTCTGACATAAGGAGCAACTAATCAAAGCTCTGCTGGATTCTGTCTCTCTATATTTGTGGTTCTTACAATAGAGAGAAAAGTCTAGAGAGGGTTCCTTGACTTGATAAGATCAGTAAAAGTGGTATTTCTGACTAGGATAGCTGCTTGATACTTATTGAAAATAACAACAGGGCATGAAACACACACCCCTCTACTACTGCCTGGAAAAAATGAACCACATAAAAATTTAGATCACATAAAATTTAGAGGGAGAGGTTGGCAACATTTTAATCAAAAGGAGAAACATTATCATTAAATACAAGCTGATATTCTGCTATGGAAAGTCATAAAGCACACATGTGAATCAGAAATTTCTGGCTTCTTTGGAGACTCAGTTGTTTGATGCGATGTGTGTATGGAAACTGTCTAATGAGATGATGTTTTGCTGAGAACAGACACATGCTGTTTTTCTGGAAACTGTCTTGTGAGAGGGTATGTGATGTTTTGCATCAGACACTTGATAGGACACAAGATGTTTAGGAAGAACATAAATATAACGCCACAGACAATGAGGGGCTGCTCTTGCATTTGTCTTCCTTGCAACACTTTGATGGTTTTCACTGATCTTAGCTTGTAGTGAGTTCGTTTAGAGAAACGTAGGGAGCTTCTCTGGTATTCTGGTTGCTTCTTGCCACTTCCTCAGACTCTTGCCAACTTGGCTGAGCCTTGAGGTTTCTTTTGGATAGTCACCACTACAAAATTGTGTTTGATATTTGCCAATCAGACCAGCCTGCTGTTAAATAATCATTTTAATACTCTTTGATAGTTACATACATGGATAAACTGATATGATCATATTTCCCTCTTTTCTCCCCCCACCCCAGCATCTTCTGTATTCTTGCAATTCCTCTCCCAAATTCTTCTTTCCATTTTCAGGCTGCAGGGAACCCAAAATCTGTTTTACCTTATCCCTCCCTCCCCCTTTCTTCCCTCTCTATCTCTTTCTGTCTGCCAGTCTGTCTGTCTGACTCCTCCCCCCTTGCCCAGTAAGTTTAATTAGTGATGCCCATACAGTCGTTGGTGTGAGGCTGTCCACTAGGACATAAGAAAACAACAGTACTTGCACCTTCAAAGAATGATTGCTCCTTCCTAAGCAGTTGATAGTTGCTTACAGTTTGGGAGGAAGGGGTAGGGCCTAGATTCTACCACAGGCCATGCATGCTGGAATTTTCCAAGACTGGATCTTGTACTGAAAACTTATTTTCAAAGCATTGTTGCAACTCTCACTCTTATTTGTGTCATGAGTAGGAAAATATATGTGGTTTCACAGAATTCCTGATTTAAACATATCATGTAGATTTTGGGTGTACAAATGTCTATCGCTTGCAGTGCAGAATGAAATAAACATCTACTTTCTACTCTTTAACCTATATAATGTACATTGGAAAGACGGATAAAAACACAGTGCTTAATATATACCCATTGGCTAGTTTTATGTCAACTTGACACAAACTAATGTCACTTGAGACCAGGGAACCTCAATTAAGAAAATACCTTAATAAGATCAGGCTGTGAGCAACCCCATGTGATATTTTATTAATGGTATTGATGGGGAGGTGCTTAGCCCATTGTAGGTGGGACAATCACTTGGCTTGTGGCCCTAGGTCTGTAAAAAAAAAAGGCAGGCTGTGCAAGCCATGTAAAGCAAGATAGTAAGAAGAACCCCTCTATGACCTCTGCATCAGCTCCTGCTTCCAAGTGCTTGTCCTGTCTTTATTCAATGTAATGATAAATAGTGATAAAGAAGTGCAAGCCAAATAAACCCTTTATTCCCTAGGTTTCTTTGTTCATGGGGTTTTATCACATTAATCCCAACTCTAAGATGACATATAAAAGAATTATCAATGATGACAGTGTCAAATCATAAATCTGTCAATATAATTTTTATATTTTGTTTACCTATCTCTTCCATCCAATAATTTAGTACTTATTTATTTATATATCTGACTTGGATATCAGTCTTGGGGATTCAGCAGTTAATGCTATCATTTTACAAATATGCATAGAAAGGTCAAAGAGCTGGTTCGGTGTGTGAAAGCACTTACCTTTCCAAATTTGATGACCTGAATTTGATCTCAAGACCCATGGGAGAAAGAAAGAAGCAACTCACCCACATACATGTTATGTGTGTGCCTGTACTCATACACATGTATGTGTGTGTGTGTGTGTGTGTGTGTGTGTGTGTGTGTGTGTGTGTGTATATATATATATATATATATATCACAGTAATTAAAATTGTTAATGTATATAAGATAGTCCCCCATGGGAAAAATTCCAGGTTGTTACCAAAACAACAAAACAAAACAAAACAAAAAAACAGACTGAATGATGGTATTTCCAACATGAACCAACTTGAGCTAAGCTAAGTCATCCTGACATTCAGAAAACTGATGAGTAGCAGCATCAGTTATACCTTGGCAATTGTTGAGATCTCCAAGCTCTAATTTTCCAATGTATAAGAAAGAATCATGAAAATTAATACATTATGAAGATCATATCACACTACATTCACAAAGCCTTCAATGGCACAGCATGAAGGAACACTGTCAGTGCATTACAGTGTCCACTGCCAAGCACAAATGGGAACTTCTACCTACGCAACTTTACGCTTACACTTTCCAAACTGTTGTTAGACACAAGCAGATGTTTAGAAAAAAATCAAAGGCAAGTAATCCTAGGTGACTTTTTTGTCTACTTGCTCATGTTTCACCTTCAAATCATAATCTTTAATTACATGAAATCTTTCCCATCTATTTTCATATATAGACCTGAAAAGCCAATTAATACTCAAGGCAAAGGAAATTGTTAAATGTGATGGAAAAAAGTGCTGAGCAAACTTATGTACAGATTTTTAAAATATGAAATGTGCCCTTCTATAATTTTTAAGTGTACATTATGGAAGTGTTAGGTGTAATGATATTTTTGTGCACAGTTCAATGTAAATAACATCAGTGAAAACAAAAGGCCTTGTCCAAGATAACTGTATTTCAACATCCAGTTGGCATGGTTTTGTCATCAATAGGTATTCTGTAAGAGTGATAGCATGTATTACTTGTCCATTTATAACTGGCATATTTTAGTCAGAATGCGAACTTATTTTTAATAAAGATTCTAACATAAAATTATTGTTTTCTTAGCAATTAAGTGTGGTTACACATTACAAATTGCTACTTCTTCAACTCTAGTGTGTATTGCACACCTACTGCACATCTCAGTTAGGACTAGTCAAATATTCAGTGCTCAGCAGCATTCTGTGACAAGTAGTTACCATATTTGATTTCAAAACTACTGAGAGAAATGTATTATAAATTCACAAAGCTAAATTCTGTTTATAGACTTTATGGAGTTTTGGTTTGATGAAAGTATTTTGAACATAATCTTTTCTCTTTTAATAAGAGTTAATTGTATATATGTGTTTGGTTTTTTTGGTGTGTGAGATTTGGTATGTGGTTTGTGTGTGTGTGTTACATGTGGCCAGGTGCCTGTGCAGTTCCTCTGGATGAGTAGCAATCACTCTTAATCACATCTGTCTGTCTCTCCAAATCTTAATCGTTGGTGCAAGACAGAGAGAGAGAGAGAAAGAGAGAGAGAGAGAGAGAGAGAGAGAGAGAGAGAGAGAGAGAGAGAGAGAGAGAGAATTTGATTTAGGTTGAACCTGGATTCTTAGATCTGTTAGTGTTGGAACTACAGGGATCTGCCATCAGGATTTCTTTCTCTCTTTCCTTTGGGGGATACTATAGTGAGATTTCATAGATATAGTAAGTCTCAGGGTTTTGGTTACATAGTTTTGAAAACCATGCAAGAAAACAGGTTTTTAATTTATAGAAAGAAAAACTCACTATAACAAATGATATAAGAAAGGATAATTAAATATGCTCTTCATCAGAAGTAAATTATAAATGTATTTAATAATTTTCTTACTTATATAAGGAAATTAAGGCAAACTTCTCCTCTTATACCAGAGTGCTAGTGCAAATTATTATAACTATTCCAGAAAACATAGGCAAGCAGAGGGAGTTAGAAATCCTGGAACTGGGGTTACATTTGGTTGTTGGTTGCCATTTAAGTGCTAGGTACTTAACCTATTTCATCTGGAAGATGAGCCACTGCTATTAACTATTGGACCATCTCTCCAACAATGATTTTTTTAAAGAAATTATCCCCTTAAAAAGGAAGTGAAGAAGAACAATAGCAGAAATATGTGTGATCCATTTATACATATATATATATGCATATATGTATGTGTATATGTATATGAACATTGTTTTTTTTTAAGACATATTGATAAGCATTGAAATTATTGGTTTTTTCCTTAGGATAGAACTCCTAAAGATATTTTATTACTCCCCCATTCTCTGTGTGTGTGTGTTTGTGTGCTCACTTTTAAATGCATGGCATGACACAGGTGTGGCGGAGGTTAGAGGACAAGTTGAGATGCTTGGTTCTCTCCCTCCACTATGTGGATCTCAGGGATTGAACTCAGGCTGTACAACAATGCATTACCCATTGAGTAATCTTACCCAGCCCAGAATAGAACATTTTTTTAAAAGAAGACATTCATTTAATTATTTTATTCTTCAGTGTGCTCCAGAAACATTTTTATAATTCTAATGAACATTCTTTTTGCAGATATCCATATTTTTGAAATGTACCACAATCATGCACCTTATAATGACAAGATATTTTCTAAGAAACACGTCATTTGGGATTGGTCACTATGTGAATGTTAAGTGTAGTTATGCAGTACTAAATCATATAAATTATTTATTTCTTTCACAGGATTTTCTCTGTCCAATTACATTAGGAGAGAGGGAGGCCTGTGATTAGAAAGGAAAAAGGAAAGCAGAGCTAAGAGTTGCAGAGACAGGGAGTGTCTCAGGGGAGAGAGTAGAAAGAAAGATGGCTGCGGACATGAACCAGCGTGGTGTTAACAGTCACAGGATGACATGATAATGTAAGGTTAAAATAATTGGGATAAAGCTTCTATCATTATCAATTGGCTTTGAAATTATTGTATAGGCATCTTGTAAATTGAGAATTTAACCATACATAAATCTGATTGACTAATTATAAGCTTTAAGAGTTTTGATTTACTTGGTTACTAGAATATGGGACCACTGATGGCAGAGAGAGAACTAGCAGCTCAATCAGATGCTGAGGGGGCTACCTGGAGAGGGTAGCAGGCAGCAGGAGTGCAGGAGTGCGGTCTGGCCCTGTTGAGGAGTTGGTGGTTGAGAGAAGCAGGAGCAAGGAGAGTTACCTGGTTATTTTTCAGTATTTCCCACAACATATTTCATGTAGGTTTTTAATACAACCAAAAATTTGGAGAAAACAGGAATATGAAACTTCTGTCCACATAACAAAAAAATACTGTGTTATATTAAGCCATGTTAGGAATAAAACATCTAAAATTAATGATACAATGTTACATAGCATATATATATATATATATATATATATATATATATATATATATATACTGTAACATAGTTAATATATAATAAAATAAAATGACATTTATCAACCTTATCAAGTATTATATAATATTCATGTATAGAGTACTCTTCTTATAATTTTATATGACTTGAGTGCAGTTATTTCTTGAGTATTGTATTATTTATTGGCCTTACTGTTGTGATGAGACAATTGATGACAGTAAGGATTAACCTTCACTCTTAGTTCAATGGTACAGTCCATCATGCCAGAGCAGTTATGGTGTCAGGAGCTTTGGGAAGCTGGTCAGAATCCATCCACAATCAGAAAACTTAGATGGATTCTGTGGCTCATGTTTAGTTTTCCTTTTCCCCACTCAGTCCAGGATGCTAGAAACAGAAAAATGCCATCTACATTTAACTTGGATCATCCCACATAAATTAACCTAACCAACAAAATCATTTACAGACCTGCCGAGGAGCTAGATTCCCCCCAAATGGTGATTTTAAATTCTTTGATAATTTTTAAATTTTATATTTTAATTAAAATATAATGAAATTGTTTCTCCTCTTCTCTCTGGTACCCTACCATGGCTCTTTCTATGATCCCTTACTCCTCACTGTGGTTTCTTTTCTTGCTTTCTTTTTTATTTATATGTGCATACCCCGTCAAGTTTAGCCGTCACAATCTGTATCATCACAAACACAAAACCAATGTATTCACTATAAAATGAAAATGGCAAAGCCACTAGCCAACAGAAAGTGTAAGGTTCATTTTAATTTTGTGGGAACACTATCATGCCCATGCTATGTTGCTAAATGAAGAATCATATTAAAGCACATGCCTTTACATGTCTCCAAATTAGTACTGTGCAGTGTTTTTGCAGAATTGCATGCAACTATCCTATGTTCCTCAGAATAATCTTGCAATATAATTTTGCCTTCAGTCTCAATAGTCTGTAAGATATAAAAAACACCAACAAAAGGGAAACTGTTGGCCCTTAATCTCTTGATACTGAACATGACAGTACTTACTACCTCTATTTCCTATATGAAGATTAAAAAGAGAAATATGCCAAGAGTTTGGTTACCTTTGCTGGCAACCTTCACTCTAATAAGGAATCTAATGAGCCAGAGTGGTACAATCCACTAAATTAGTACCTCCACTAATTTAGCTCATCCATAAGAAGAGCTAATGTTCAAACATGGTCTAAAGAATGACGTGTGGTGAGCAATGCCTTGAATTGTGAGTGAGGCTCCAGGATAAATGGCAGAGGCCTTTTACCTCACATACATTTTGTTCGCCCTGTTGTTCTTAGATGCGATTTTATGCCTCCTGTGACAAACATTTACATTCAATTTACAAGGCATATTCATTCTTTATGGATGGCAGAATATAGCCATAGAACACAATCTGGTCAGTGTACCCTGAATCTGGATATGGGATTCTGTTTTGATTTCATGTTTTCCCAGATGTAATATTTAGCTTGTGTCAGGCAATTATATTTAAATTGGTCTGTCCTAAGAAAGTTCTGGGAAAGGGCTGCTCTATCAATATTTAGTACGTGCTTACTGACATTTATTTACCTGATCTTTTCTCTGATCATGCCTTTCTAAACACAAACAAACTTCCTTGGGTCACTGCTCTCATTGTTATGAATAAGCTAAATTAGTAGAGGTACTGAGGCACTGAGAAGACACAGTGATATGCTTTTATCACATTTATCTGAAGAAAACTAAACTCTTTAACCCAGTGTGGTTGTACAATCCTTTCTCATCCACCACACACTGAAACTCACTGTGCCAAATCCCATAACATTTTGTATTTTAAGAACTGAGAACTATGTATTTCATTAGAGATGCATCATTCAGCCATGTAGACAAACACCAGGATCATCTCAACCTATTACCCTCCCTTTCCCAAGAACTTCCTTGGTCCCCTATTTTTGAAAATGATCTGTACATTATTTTTAAGTTATTCAACTGCTTTCTTATAAAACATCTAGCTGCATTACTTGCACCAACTTATTTTTATTATAAAGAATGGCTTTAATTCCCTTTCCTATTTTTGGTTCTTTTTGTTTGGAATCTATAAAAGCCTTAAAACTCATCATCATTCTACTTAGCATTTGTGTTTCCTGAGTTCTAACTCTAATGAGCCCAAATAAACTCCTTTCTTAATAAATGTGTTTTTCTTAGGAGTTTACTGCAAATGGGGACTATTCTATGAGTCTCAAAGACAAGGCTGATTGAGAGAGGAAGCAAAAAGCAGTCTTGAGAAAGTGAGAATGTAAGATGCATTTCTTGGAGTCAGACATTTTCTATTGGGGCCTCTCTCTTCTCCCTTAAGTTTGCTGGAAAAAGGCTTGCTGAAGTCTTTGGATAGATTCTGGAGATGTGGCAAGAGAAAGAATCTACATGTGGTCCATTCAGGTTCTGTCCTAAAAGACTGGATGAATTGAGAATTCAAAAGAAAGAAATTAAAAGTAAATAGTTGAGTAAGAGAGAATTATGTCACTTACCTGGGCCAAAATAATTTTCAATGACAGACATTCATCTAAGAATTTATATCTAAAGAAAGAAAGAAAGAAAGAAAGAGGAGGAGGAGGAGGAGGAGGAGGAGGAGGAGGAGGAGGAGGAGGAGGAAGAGGAACCAACAGCAGCTTCACTGGTGATGGGTGAGAGCTACAGTTGTCTATGGGTATATGAAAACATATTAAGAATGCAGTTAGCAATTATACTGGTTTGGTAAATGATAGTACTAAATTCACATGTTAGCTTCATGGCTTTATCTCACAAGGCTCCATCCTCAGATGAAGAGCCATGATGCAGTTAATGATTGATACAAGTGGGAGATTTAATCTTTCCCAGATTTTAATGAGGCCTTAATTGGTTATTTGATATTAAGTGGTTAGCACTAAATCCTTATATACATGAGCAACACTAAGTAGATTCAACGTGTTGTATTTATATATTTAAATATGTAAATTAATTTATAAAGTAAATATATGTAAATTATGTTTAAGTAATTAATTTAGATGTATATATTAGTAATAATATTTAAAGAAGAATATAAAATGAATTTGAGAGGGAGGCAGATGGGGATACAGGCGGGGATGGAGGGAGGAGAGAGAGAGAAGAAATGATGCAAATACAGAACACATGTATGGAATTTAAAAAGAAGAGAAAAAAGTATGAAGGAATGCTTATCTCCAAAGAACTCAAAAGAGGTCAAAAGAATGAAAACATCTGCACTATCTCAGAAATTGAGAACTCCACGCCATGGAGTTTTACAACTGACCTATCATGCTTTATGTGGCCTCCCTGCTGTAGAAAGTTAGCACCATAGGTAGAAGAAGGAAGCAAGAACAATTTGTCATCAAATTTAGATTCTTACAACATTCTAGTTACTGCAACTGTTTTAATTACAGACTCAAATTCCTTATAATGGCTAAAGGTAATAAGGAAATGTTTTCAATTATCTTATAGTGACCAGAGTAAACACCAGCCATGGTTTTCCACTGAGGGTACGGTTAGGTTATTCCTACTAGACAAACTTATACACAGAAATGACTTTTGATCCAAAATTCTTATGTGTTAATTTTTATCATAATTTATTATTATCTTTAGAAGTTGGTTTTCTCATGAGAGACAGAAAGGGAGAAGGTATGGATGAGGTGGAAAATGAGGAGGAACTGAGAGCAGTAGAGGGAGGGGAAAACCTTAGGTGAGAAAGAAGTTTATTTGGGGAAGATACAGGGAGTCTGTGAGGTGACTCTAGCTGAGACTCCTAGCAGTGGGTAAAAACAGGCCTCCTACTGTAACCAGGAAGGACTCCTAGTGGGATAAGGATACCAACACAACCTTTGACCCAAAAGATGCCCTGCCTCAAGACCAACAGAATGGACAAGCAATGACTGGCCCAGCTGGAGACCCATCCTATTGGCAAGAACCAGTCCCTCATATTGTTAATAATACTCAGTCATGGTTGCAGACGGGAGCCTACCATAACTGTTCTCTGAGAGGCTTCACCCAGCAGCAGAGACCCACAGCCAAACATTAGAGGGAGCTCTGGCAGTTCTTTAGGGAAAGAATTGAGAGACCAGAAAGGGATAGGAACTCCACTGGAATACCAACAGCATCAAGTAACTTGGATCCTTGGTTACTCCCAGAGACTAAACCAGCAACCAGAAAGCATACTCAGGCTGCACCTATGAATCCCTGCACACATGTAGCAGATGTGCAACTTGGTCTTCATGTGTATTCAACAGGCAATGTAGGGGATGTCCCTAAATCTATTGCCTGCCTGTGGATCCCATTGCCCTAGCGAGCCACCTTGTCTGGCCTTAGTGGGAGATGATGTGCCTAGTCTTCCAGAGCCTTGATGAGCATGGGGTCCAGGGCAATACCCATGGGCTTATTCCCCCTCTCAGAGAGGTGGATGGGGGTGACTGGGACTACGTGAAAGGAGAGTGGGAGGACAGGGCATTGATTGGGATATAAAGTGAATAAATAAATTAATAAAGATAAAGTAATATGTCCTAGATATAGACTATTAATTATATAAATTATAAATTTATATAATATTATAAATATTTTCATTATCTTCTAAGGAAAAATATTTATAGGATATGAAAAGAAGCCAAAATGCATTTTCTGTGTTTTTGTCTATCCCATGATTACAAGAGTTTGGTACAGTCAATTTAGGTTGGACTGACAGTAGTTTCTTTAACGTTTCTTCATCAAAATATTAGAGTACACCATGTCTCTTTTCAATATGCATTTTAAGGATATAGAATGCTTAGCTTAAATACAGCAGTCCTTGAGTATCCTTTGTGTACTTCATGAAGGCATTCTTCTTCTTTTTTTTTTTTTTTTTTTTTTTTTTTGGATATTTACTTTATTCACATTTCAAATGTTTTCCCCTTTCCAGGTCTCCCTTTCAGAAACCCCTTATCCCATCCCCCTCCCCCTCCCTCTATGAGGATGCTCTCCCACCCACCCGCTCACTCCTGTTTTCCCTCCCTAGCATTCCCCTACACTGGGACATCTAACAACCTCAGGCCCAAGGGCCTCTCCCCCCACTGATGGCTAACAAAGCTCTCCTCTGCCACATATGTGGCCAGCACCATGGGTCCCTCCGTGTGTATTCTTTGGTTGGTAGTCCAGTCTTCAGGAACTCCAGGAGGTTTGGCCAGTTGAAACTGTTGCTCCCTCCATGGGGCTGCAAAACCCCTCAGCTCCTTCAGTCCCTTCTCCTACTCCTCCATCTGGGACCCCATGCTCAGTCCAATGGTTGGCTGCGAGCATCCACCTGTATATTGTCAGGCTCTGTCTGAGCCTCTCGGGAGACATCTTATCATGCTTCCATCAGCAAACACTTCCCAGCATCCACAATAATGTCCAGGGTTGATGGTTATATATTGATTGTATCCCTAGGTAGGGCAGTCTCTGGATGGCCTTTCCTTGAGTCTCTACTCCACACTTTGTCTCCATATTTCCTTCTGTGAGTATTTTGTCCACCCTTCTAAGAAACACTGAAGCATCCACATTTTGGTCTTCCTTCTTTTTAGGCTTCATATAGTCTGTGAATTGAATCTTGAGTATTCCGAACTTTTCGGCTAATATCCACTTACCAGTGGTATATACCGTGTTTGCTCTTTTGCAACTGAGTTACCTCACTACAGATGATATTTTCAAGTTCCATCCATTTGCCTGTGAATTTCATGAAGTAGTTGTTTTAATAGCAGAGTAATATTCCATTGTGTAAATGTACCATATTTTCTGTATCCATTCCTTTGTTGAGGGATATCTGGTTTGTTTCCAGCTTCTGGCTATTATAAATATGGCTGCTATGAACATAGTGGAGCATGTGTCTTTATTACATGTTGGAGTGTCTTCTGAGTATGTACCCAGGAGGGGTATACCTGAGTTCTCAGGTAATACTATGTACAATTTTTTGAGGAACCACCAGACTGATTTCCAGAGTGGTTGTACCAACTTGCAGTCCCACCAACAGTGGAGGAGTGTTCCTCTTTCTCCACATCCTTGCCAGCATCTGCTGTCACTTGAGTTATTGATCTTAGCCATTCTGACTGGTGTGAGGTGGAATCTCAGGGTTGTTTTGATTTGCATTTCCCTGATGACTAAGGATGTTGAACATTTCTTTAGGTGCTTCTCAGGAGGGCATTATTCTTAAGGGGCAATGATTTTATTTTTAGAATCCTTGTTTACTCTTATTACAAGAGTAATGTCAATGTATAGGCTTTTTAAAGTTTTAAAATTGTACTATGTCTCCCTTTTGAACTGTTCCCTTTCTGCCAACCCGAACCAGACTCTTTGATGATTCACCAGATCTCCAAATCCTCCCCACAAAAAACCTTCAGTTGTTCCACATAATGCTGAGACTCAGATAGGGTACCCAAGCTCCCCTTTACAGCCCTCACCCCCATTAGGTTTTGCCTCAATGCCTTGAAGTCATTTGCCAAAAAAACTCATCTCCTCTGGACCCTCACCACCAGTCAAAAGCCTGTTCTCAAAAAGGTATACATCAGAAAGTAATATATGTTAGCCTGCTCAGGGAATAAAAACCTGTATCCAATGAAATAAGCATAAGGTGATGACAGGATATCCTAGGTCACATCAATTAACGTGGATGCTAACATGGTATACTATATTCTGCTTAAGGTAATTCTCAAGGAGAAAACCAGCCTTTAGTAATCAACTTCCCACTATTTAGGACAACTGCCCCAGTACTGAAGGATTGTACTACATTCTTACTAACTTACTTATTTACTTACTTATTTGATTTTTGAGACTATGTTTCTCTGTGTGTAGCACCAGCTGTACTAGAACCCACTCTGTAGACCAGGCTGTCCACAAACTCAGAGATCTGCCTGCCTCCAAGTGCTGCTATTAAGTGGGTGTACTGTCACAGACCAGCTATCTTCTTTATCAGTAAGCACTCATAAAGGTCCTGCGAGTTAGGTGTGATAGTTTTTATATTTTACTCATAAAGATTATATAAAGTTCTTAGCTAGCTTTTCCAAGTGAATGTGTAGAAAATAGAATTTATACTTTAAAAAGTAGCTCTCATTAAAATCAAGAGAAAGTGAAAGGATCGATTTTGTATTATTGACATAGGATAAAAAAAAATCTCTGTAGTTTCAATATTTTTCAATTTCTATCAATTTTTCAATTCTGGTCAGACAGGAACAAGAGATGCTCCTGGACCCCACAGCACAAACAGATGTCAGAAGCTATACAAATCAGGTAATGTTCACTAGGTGAGCTATCAGAGCTAAAGAAGCAATAAGACTGTCGGTACTGAGGGCCTAGATGAAGGTGATGCCTATGAACTTCTAGGTGCACAGATGTCAGTGGTATTATGAGTTACCTTCTGGTATGATCAGCTCAAGGTAGGCTTAAGAAATGCAAACAGTTTGATTTTAACAGTATAAATATTTTAGAAAATCTCTCCCATTTCACAATGCTCCATTTTTATTACTAAAAAAATAAAATAAAACATATTTGAAAAGGGTTATAAGAAGTGTGAACACAAAGCAATGTGAAGCTCAAAATCTAGGTGACAAAGTAGCCACTCATTAAAAACAAGAAAAAGTGCCCCTTCCAAAATATCCTACATAAGCAGATAACAAAATTGCCAGCCAAACTTTGAGAGAACTGTTCAACTGTGCTTCTCAAGCCGTTCCATTTTGTTGAAGATCAGGAGTACAACATGTTGATCTTTTATGTCTTCTATCGAGAAATGGAATCAAAACAAAAAGCCTTCAAGAGAGGAAGTAGGAAAGAAAGTAGAGGGAGCGAAGGGAGAAAACGTTATGGTGGAAACTGCTGAGTACTGAACCAAAGAGGCTTCGCCTACCTCCTCCCAAAAGAACCTCTGCTTTTTGGATAATTTCTCTTTTTGAATAATAATTTCCAAAAAGTATTTTTTTAAAGGTATGTGTATGTATGTGTGTAGGGAGCGGTTAGAGTATTCGCCATTACAAGATGGCGCTGACTTCCGCTGTCACTCTAAGGAAACTTACGGATAGCGCGGGAAAACCCCCGAAGCGCCTGCGCATTATGGGTGTACATGACTAATCACCGCCCACTCCCGGGGCGCGTCAATCAGTGGAGGACCCGTTGCCTCAGGGCTATATAAGCAGCGCCATTCTGGGGCCCTGGGGTCTTCCTCTTTTCATCATGCAATAAACGCATTGCTGCAGAAGGATCCGTGTGTCCGCGTGGGTTCTTGCTGGCGAGACCAAATAGCGCGCGGGACATATGTGTGTTTGTACACATGAGCACAGCTGGCTATGGGGGTCATGAGGGTTCATTGGTTTCTCTGGTGCTAGACCTATAGGTTAGGTGGTTGTGATCTCTGGATTTAGTTGATGGAAACTGAACTCTGGATAAAATAGTAAAGTTTATCCCTGAATAAAATTTCATTCATTCATCTCCACTTACTACTGTCTTTCCAGTGCTAGGCATTCAGTCCAGGACCTCATATAGGCAAAACACTGAAGTGGTTTTGAATTACTCTCAAGTCCTCAGTGAAACTCCAAAAGGATTTATTCACCTGTGCTTGGAAAACACATTTATATTTGCCCCATTTGAGCTTTTGTAAGTTCATTACATGTTTTCAACACAAGTTACTTTTTTTTCCAAAACTCTGAGTAGTCTTAAATTTCAGAAGAAATTTATCACCTTCTCAATAATTCGTGAGTACATTCTTTGTATAGATTTATAAAGGTTCTAAGAAAGAAAAATAGAACATTATTTCAGAGAGATGACCAACTACCTGTACACACATGTTTATATATCCTGTTTATTCTCAGTATATTGCTATTATACTGGAAGTCAAGAGAAAAAAATGAATTAGCTGGAGGCATAGGAGGTCAGTGGGAATAAATCTTTACCAAGTCTTTTTTTTTTTTTTTCTTTTTAACCTACATGCTCTTGCAGTAGATCCCTAGCTAACAAATCAAATCTCAGATTGCCCTAACTTCAGGAAACACATTCAATTCTCCACCTCAATAGAGAGGAAATGTTTTCAAAATATTGCTTATTTATAAGCCTTCTCAAAGAAAAGGGGTATTATTGGCTCAGTCCCATTAATTATATTTGCTTTTAGTTATTTTTTAAAATGTGAGAAGAATTTATATCAGCTCAGAAAATGGCTCCTACTAAATGTTCTTTGATCAATGAAAATTAATGATTGGGTGGATCAAGATGCTTGGCATAAAACCAAATAAAATTCAATTGACTTTTAGAAACAGAACTGAAATAAACATTGACTTTATTTAGCCAGAGAATCAGCTTTCAGGGAGCAATTCATGATTTATTCTTTTCTAAAAGATATACTGGATTTGTTTTCAAAGTTATTAATTGTATAAATTTAAATTTTATCCTGTGGAGTTGGCTAATAGTACTTGAAGTTCAGTGTACTCTTTGAGCTTTGTTTGAATTATCTTTTAGAGATCCAGTAAAACTGTGGAAAATAAAATGATAGTTGCTGACAATAGAAAGAGGAGAGTGACACTTTCATGTGACATTCACTGTTGCTTGTTTATAAGTATATGTTTAGGCTTATTATTTTATTGCATTCCTTTGTCTAATCTTTAGTTGCTATCATCTTCTATATCCCTGCACAAATGATCATATGATAGGAGGAAATGCTGTCAAATGGGACATGTAAAAGGGTTAGCATGGTTTTAAGCAAGTTAAACTTCTCATTTTTATTATACTTTTAACCAAACACACACACACACACACACACACACACACACACACACACACACA
>CM052719.1:41825801-41856384 GCA_028551405.1 Uromys caudimaculatus
TACACACACATGCGCACACACATACACACACGCACACACACACATACACACACACATGCGCACACACATACACACACACATGCGCACACACATACACATACACATGCACACACACATGCACACACACACACACATACACACACACACATGCACAAACACACACACACACGCACACGCACATGCACACGCACAATGCATTCTCCATAGTACACGTTTGGACATTCAGGTTAAGTGCTAGCCAAGTTGCATTCACTGAGCAATCTATCAGATCAATGGCAATGTCATCACCCCTACATACGTTCTTCACTCTACTTACTGATTAGATGATTCATGTAAATATGAATCATCTCAGAAAAGCAGCACACTTCATACTGGCCTCTGATATATATAAAACAAACTGAGTGACTGATATTTATTATCCAACAAATGCTATGGAAATGAACTTTGTATGTATTGCTGCTGATAGATCTTTGATTGTAAGCCAATTATTTCAAAAATTCAAAATAGTCTATTGCTTTTTCTATATAAGAGTTATCTCTTATTTCTGGCTGTATACACATATGTTTTCTCATTTAAGAGAAAAGACTAATGGTAAAATGAGTTTGACATATTGTTTGCGTATTAAATTATGCACTCTGAGAACTTAGGGGAAAAATGAATGCAATATGACCATTGATTGATTAAGTTATTCCAGTTACATTAGTCTAAAATGTTAAAATTCTGGAATCGGCATTTTATATTTAATTTGTATCTCTGCTTTGTTAATAGAGATAGCTTCTACTATTAGATTATAAGTCTTTGAGTGCTTGATAGAACCCTGAAGATCTTAATGACTTTCTTTATTCTGGAACATTTTGAATAAATAATTTTAAGAAACACAAACACACACGCATGCATGAGAGCACACACACACAGAGACACACACATGAACACATATGTACACATATACTTCAGTATTTTAAATACACATGATTCCTTTACCCACCAAGTTTGTGCCTGAAATGTGTTTCAGATCATCATTATGAAGTTTATGTAGAAATTTTTTTGCTTTGTACATGAAAACATATACCAATTCAAATGCTAGCAACTCAATTATTCATAGAGGTCTTAAATAATTTAATTTTTTCTTATCTGATTTATCTATGCTATAGACCTATTTCATACATCGGTATTAATAATTGTAACTTCTGTAAATAAATTTGTTAAATGCATAATATAATTATTAATAATTGGAGTACTGTTTTAAATTATTTTATTGTTCAAGAGTTGAAAGCCACACAAGACTAATAATGCTGAGACTACTCATATCTTTCTGTTTTAGAACACAGTGAAATAAAAGAACTTATCAGAAGTAAGTCTTATGCTCTGGCTTCTTCTTGAGGAGGTAATACTCATCAGACTCAAATATAACTTGTATGCCCACCTCTTAAATATGTGGCTATGTCTAAAGCATAAATTTTGTAACATTAAATTCCGTTGCATCTCTAATCCTTATAAGTGTTGTCGTATTTCCTACCATAGGTTTCTTAATAGGCTTTATGCTATCTAGTTGTGTGTAAGCATGTTTTTAAAATTGGAATTTAGCAATGAAATAGGAATTCTTTTTTTTTATTTCTTTTTTTATTGGATATTTTATTTATTTACATTTCAAATTTTATCCCCTTTCTGGGTTTCCTCTCTGAAAACACCCTCTCCCATCCCACCTCCTCCTGCTTCTATGAGGGTGCTCCCCCACCCACACAACCACTCCCTCCTCACCACCCTGGCATTCCCCTACACTGGGCCACTGAGCCTTCACCAGATCAAGGATCTCTCCTCCCACTGATGCCAGATAAGCCCAACCTCTGCTACATATTCGGCTGGAGCCATGGATCCCACCATGTGTACTCTTTGGTTGGTGAGTTAGTCCCTGGGTACTCTGAGGGGTCTGGTTGGTTGATATTGTTGTTCTTCCTATGGGGTTGAATTTGCAATTATAACCTCAATAGTACTAAAAAATCAGATATACATAAAATCATGAACATGACTGTAATTGAATATACTAACTAGCGCTAGATATCAATAAGAAGCCACCTTGAAATGTGATTCTCAAAACAGGAAAATATTTTGTAGTTTTATAGCAACTGCTAACATAATTATATTTTATTATAATTTCATAATATATAATATTAATATGAAAATATGTTAAATAAATATTGTATACTTGTTGATAATTTGTCTTTCATATTATGATGTTCTGAATGAGACTGGCTCCAATAGATATATATGTTTAAATAGTTAATATCTGGTTAGTAAAACTCTTTGGGGAACATTAGGAGCTGGGACCATGTTGAAGAAGGTGTGTCACTATGGTTGCAGTGCTTGGGCTTTCCAAAGATTTTTATCATTCCCTGTTAGTTCTATTTGCCTCTTCCTTATTAATCATGATGTAGGCTCCAAGCTGCTGCTCCAATGTCATGCCGTGCCTGCCTGTTGCCTTGCTCCTCACCACGATGTACATAGTTTCAAGTCTCCAAAATGCTAAGACTTAAATAAGCTTTCTCCTATAAGTTACCTTGTTCAATGTGTCATATCATAGCAACAGAAAAGACACTAAGACACATATAATAATTAATATCATGACTTTTACTCTTGATTTTTAGTACTTGCGTTCATTAATTGAAAAATATATTTTTAAAATCAGCATAAACACATAGTAAAAGTATAAAAGACAAAAGGAGCTGTGAAAATTAAGTCAGGGAAGATCTCCCCACATATTGTCTCCCTTGTTTTGCAGGTCAGTTCACATCCTTTAGATTTGTACTAATGCGTGAAAGGAGAGCCAATACCCGCCACTCTATAAACAAAATCCGTCAATCTATTTGCTGCACTGATTATACATTACTTTACTATAGTAGTCAGTTTCAGTGTCTGTCCCATTAGAAATATGACTAATATGTCACGCTTATTTTTTCTAAATAGTATAAATGTTTTATACTATGTGAAACCTGGTACAATAGTATATTACTTTATCTTATGGTGAAAGAATATGTGAGAGTATTTTAACATGTACATGTTTCAATGTCGGAGACAAAGGCTTTGGCCTTGGCATTTTTTGCTTGATGAAGGATCCCAGGTTTGACTTAACCTTGCTAGCCACAGTGTCTTGAATCTCACAGCAGGCATTCCTTGGATTCCTTTCTGCCTGATATCAGATTATCTAGGGCCTTGACTTTTAGGCTTGGCTGGATTAGCAAATCAAGGTGTTCCAGCTCCAGCAGGCCTCCCTTTGTTTCCTTCACAGTGTTACTGCCCCCAGGTAGGGATTAGACGTCCGGCCTTCAACTCAGGGACAACTATGGCATATAATTATGTATATTATGTGTGATCGAATTGTGGAATTTCCCCTCCCTCTGCCATTTCCTGCCCAAAAGTGTTTAAAAATACGTAACATTAAAGATTAAACGGAGCTTGAATGGAATCTCGTCTTGCTCCAACACGTCCTTTGTTTCCTGCTTCTTTCCCCAACCGACGGTTTCTCTCTACAGCACGGAGCACACGGGAACTTCGAACCTAGTAAATAGCCTTTCTTGGAATGGCCCTCCAAGGCAAGGCGGGCAGCGAGCTCTTTGCATTTCAATATGGAAACAGTCTTGATTCTACTTCAATCTTTTCTGTTATGACATCTGTCTTTATGTCACTTTTGGAAGAACGTTCTGTAATTTCAAGATAAAAAGTGTCTTAGTCAGGGTTTCTATTCCTATACAAACATCATGACCGAGATGCAAGTTGGGGAGGAAAGGGTTTATTCTGCTTACGCTTCCATGCTGCTGTTCATCACCAAAGGAAGTCAGGACTGGTACTCAAGCAGGTCAGGAAGCAGGAGCTGATGCAGAGGCCATGAAGGGGTGTAACTTACTGGCTTGCTTGCTTCTCCTGGCTTGCTCAGCCTGCTTTCTTATAGAGCCCAAAACTACCATCCCACAGATGGTACCCACCCACAAGGAGCCCTTCCCCCTTGATCACTAAGTAAGAAAATGCCTTACACCTGAATCTCATGGAGACATTTTCTCAGCTGAAACTCCTTTCTCTGTGATAAGTCCAGCTCCTGTCGAGTTGACACTCAAAACCTGCCAGTACAGCAAGTAATTGTCTCATGATTCCTTTCAGTGCCTTTATCAATAAATACTGCTTTTAATCTTTTAATTTTTTATTTATTCACTTTATATCCCACTCACTGGCTTCCTCTCAGTCACTCTCTCCCACAATACCAGGTCCCCTCTCACCTTCTCCTCTGAGCAGGTGGGGGCCTCCTTAGCTATCCCCCCAACCCTGGTCCATCAAGTCTCTGTGGGGATAGGTACTTCCAAAATAAATAATGGTGTATGTAAATTCTGAGATACAAATTATTTTTCAAAATATTGACCCAGTTGTTACAGCACTATTTAACACAAAAGGTTTTTAATTACTTAAATAAAGTGCTAACTTATTTTAGGCCAGATTCATATTTTATACTGGTCTAGCTTAGTGAGAATAATTGGTTCTCCTTAAGATCCCTGACTTCACTAGCCCTGGCTAGTTGCTTAGGTTTACAATACCAGGTAGATTTCACTTCTGTACAGTGGGCCTCAAATACAATAAAATGCAAGTGGGTTACCACCTTTTTGAGATGTCCTGTTGTCAACAAATCTGTTTCTTTATTAATGTGGCTTATGTTACGTCATTTCATTTATTATAGTTTTATTATTCAACATATGTAATAGGCCTATAATGCCTGCAATTTTGTACGCTTAACAGTTAAATTGCAGATAATTAGTGTCTTTTTAAATTTTGTTTTTACTTTAAGGAAGATGTTGCATGTGTATTCATTTGGCATTTTATTCATTTATTTGGGATTTAAAAAATATTTTTCTAATGTATGCATATTTTTCTCAGTGAACCGAGGATTCTTTGAGGATATTTTGACTGCAAAGAAATGAAATCTATTATTTATCTGGTACCTTTTTTCCAGAGAATCTTGGATTTCCCTGACCAAAAATTTGAAAAAAAGGTTTTGAAGGCTGGTGCTTTGTTTTTGTTAGATGATTAGAGCAAATTTGAATTTGTTCTTGAGATTTGCACACATTTTAAACAGTTTGATCTTATAACTATCTTTTGGTAGCATTTTCATAGTCTGATTTTTTTGGAGTTTATTTTGTTTTTGTTGAAAATGTAAGTGAAATTGTCCAAACACTGGTTAATTTTATGTCAACACAGTAAGAAGCTACAACATTGTTTACTACAGGACTTAAAAAAAATCATAATCAATCATTACATGATAGGATTCTTATCAGACTTTGGATCTATTTGTGTGCAAGAGTATTGATGTATTTTGGGTTTAATTTGCCTGTATCTTTGTCTCATAGTTAATGATACTGAATACTATTATTTGGTAATCTTTGACCAGTCAAAAACATTCATTCTTGAATGGTCTATCCAATTATTTCTTGTTAGGAAATCTTAATATTTAATTACTATGTGTTTTATATTAAATTTGCCCATTTCCCAATATACAACTAGAATGAGTTATGAAAAACCCACAGATAATTGTAGTTGCACCTAAATGTAAAGGCTCTATTTCCATCAGTTTTCTATCCAGGTTACTTTCTCCTATGCTTAGTACCCACTCTAACTTGACTAGCCTGAGATAAATACTGAGTTACTTTCTCTAACTGCAGATCAAATTACTTGTTCTAGATTCCAATAGTTGTGAAATTATAATATACACTATTTTTGTTTGGCAAAAATGCTCAGCATAGTGGTGGTGAAATTCAGCCTTATTTTGATTCACTATTACTCTGTTCATGTATTTTGTTAACAGTTTCCCACTCCTAATATTTATAATAATTATTTTATACTTCAAAATTATCATTATTAATGAATTGTGTGTGTTTGTGTGTGTATATTCATGGTGCATGTATGTGTGTGTGTGTGTGTGTGTGTGTGTGTGTGTGTGTTAAATATATGTGTTTATGTGTGTATGCCACTGAAATTGTTTGGAGATTAGGGGACAACTTTGTGGGGTGAGTTCTCTCCTTTCACTAGTATGTGGGTTCATAAAATTAAATTTGGGTCATCTATCTTATAAAGGAAGCACTTTTGCTCCCTGAGCCACCTCATTGTGTCAATACTTGCTGGTATCTGTGCATTCATGTTTTTGAAAGATTTTGTTTTATTTTGTTTTCTTTGTATAATAGCAGTTAGCTTTTCTCAATATGTTTGTACAATGATTCCTACTGACATACAACTATTTGTCACCAGTATTTGTATGATTTTTAATAAACTGAAAATTATTTATAGCCACACAGGAGTATGAGCGTTTTTGTTTGCTTTAAGACAAGTGCCATTTTTAACCTGTTTGAATTTGAATACCATCTAGAGGACATGGGGGGAGGGTGTTTCTCAAGGATTTAATGATACCTAAAGATGGTGATCATCCTTTTACATACAAATTTGTCAGTATCTTTGCAAATTAATAGTTCAAATATATTGCATTTTAAATGTTTTGTCTTATTAGAAGAAATGGATAGTTATTTATGTATTCTATTCAAGGATCAGTTTTAAATGTGTATCAAAATGCTCTCTACTCATTTTATGGCCACTATCCATAAAATGCAAGCATACAGCTAACTTAGGAAGCATTTAGAAAACACTGAGGTGAACAAAGCCTCTTTCTAAAACATGCTACTTTTTCATTATTATTATTAGTTTTTGTTATCATCATAATCATTATTATTTGGATCTATTTATTCTGTCTTAGGGGTATGAATGATTTTATTGTATGTATGTATATATACCATGTGCCTGCCTTGTGTTCATGCAGGTCAGAAGAGGGTACTAGATCCTCTGGAACTGAGTCACACATGGTTGTGGACTACAACATGAATGCTGGGAAACAAATCCAGATCCTCTGTAAAATCAATGAGTGTTTTCATCTACTGAGCCAATTCTCCAGCCTCTACAACATACTATTCTTTTTTTTAAAAAAAGTATAACTTATAATGGAACATCTTATATTTTGATCTAATTAATATCATCCTCACCTACTTCTTTTCCTATTTTCATAAGTAGAAAGATTGCAACAAAATAAAAGTATATCTGTTTCATTATTTTAATAGAACCAAATGGAATTTTCTTCCTAGTCAAATCAAATAATTCAGTTCCTCATACAACTAGCAAGGACTTTACATTTTAAAATTTATTATATATTTCATTTTATAACGTCTCCTCTACTTTATACTTTCTACCTGAACAAAAAACAAAACAAAACAAAACAAACAAAAATACCTCTAAAGAAAATAAAGTTCTATTGAAATAACTTTGTTTAGGTTAAGCTCTATATTTAAATACAATTATTAAAGGATAACACATGTTTTATGTCTCACTTCTCCTAGTGTAGAAATATTAACCTTCTAACTTCTGAATCTTCTTGGTTTTTTGAAAGTTTCATATTAATGCTGACCACATTGGGTCCTGTCAGATTTCAGTGTAAACCCACAAAATTAAAATAAGAAAAGGCATAATTATATTTATATATTATTTTAAACCAACATTTTAACATACTTTAAAAATAAATACTCTGAGAATATAAATCAGTAGAATACAATGCTACCTGTTATACGATATTCTGTACAGCCCGAAGGGAGTATGTGGAATTATAGAGATGGCCTAGAACAGAAGAGTACTTCCTGCTTTGGGAGAGGACTAGTGTTAATTTACAACATAAACATTTGCAGCTCACAGTCACCTGCAACTCAAGCCAGAGGATCTAATACTCTTCTCTGGTCTCTGTAGCACCTTCACACACAAAACATTCTCCTCACCTCTCTCTCTTACATAAAATAAAAATAAATCTAATAGCAAAAGAAAACATTAATTCCAAGGACTCTCAAATTTGAATTTGCTACTTTCAGCTTTAATTATAAGCAAACATTCTTTCACCTTTGCTTAAAGTTGACCTTTTAAAAAATTGTGAAATATTTCAGAAATAATTGACATTTATTTTCAAATGCCTTATATTGCAGGAATCACTGTAATTATTTCTTCTAGGGTAGCTCAAACCTCTGTAAATTGCTGGCTGAAAAAATTCAAAAGTCTTCAATCTTTAGTTTCACTTGATAATTTTTTCTTGTTAATTACAAATTTTATAATTATTCTTTAGATAAATAATTCTAAATTACTTATTGAAAGAATGTGCTTATAAGGAAAAGCCAGTGTCTGATTTGCTCTTTTAGTTGTCATTTAATTAAATAAAACACCACCAACATTCCTATATTTTCATTGCTAATACCAAAATTTTAATTATAAGGTGAGTGTATGAAGTGGCACAATTCATCAAACAAACCTAGTGCTAACTCTCTACCACTTCTCTGCCTTATATCCTAAAAATATACTCCTCTGGACCTCAGTTTTGTCTGCAATTAAATTGTGGATAGATAAATCATATCAAAGACTTACATTCTATGTGTTTTAATGGGAAGTTTCTAGTATTCTTTGAATTTTAATTCATAAAAATGAAGGCCTTCTACTTAATATAAATAATCAGAAAATATTGCATACAAAATAAGAACATTTTATCCACTGTGACTAGAATGTCTGTTGAACAATGCTTTTCCAGATAAAGGAGGTATCACGGTTCTAGGTAAATACGTAGGTGACAGTAATTTGTTTGTTGCTGACTATAATGATTCCTTTTACTGAAAATAGAATTTTTTTTCACATATTATGTGGGAACAACCTGGCGTGGTCTGGAGAGTGAAGCTCTGCATGTCTGCCCTGAGTGCTCACGGCACCTGAGTGAGCCATGGGACACAAGGGAAGTGGCCGTGCATCTTCCCACACAGTCCAACAGGCAGGTGGGGGCTGTGAGAAGCCGTCAGGACACGCCTGTGGGTGGGGGAGGGGGCCATTCCCAGGGAACACTGCAGCCAGCTCTGGAGTTCCCAGGCACTAGAGGGCTGCTTGGATGAATGGGTGCTGTCTGGAAGTGTTGAGACGCCCTCAGCGAGAGATTAGGCATGGCTCCTTAATCGAAGGCCAGACCCCCTCCCTTCCCACAGCAGATCAAGATGAAGAGAGACAGTCCATAATTCTAAGGCATTTATTGTCATTGTGGAGAGTGGCGTGGATAAGATCGTATCCCACAACCTCCTGGAAGGGCGAGATAGATATAGTAACTGGGAAGGGGCGTGGCTAAGTCTCTAGGTGTCCCATTAGCATGGGGATGGCTTGGGGCTGCATTACCACACCTCTACCTGAGGAGGGGCTTGGGGGGATGTGACTCATTTTTATGTGACCGAATGTCACAGATCTATGGAGAGATGTAGCCACGCGTTAGAAGCTTTGTTCTAGGAGGTTGGGCAAACAGCTGCCATCCCTTGTAGGCCAAAGATAGCCTATTGGGCCTGCATCGTTCATACCTTAGCTCTACCAGAAAAACAGACTTCCAACTATGGCCTGACAATATTATATCCTGATTGTAGTTTTCCTTCTCTCTACTCCTCTTAACTTCTCCTCCCCTCCTCTCCTGTTTGGATCCACCTCAATAAAAGATAAGATAAAACAAAATTAACACACTGAAGTTGGACAAAACAAACACACAGAAGAACCTAAGAGGAAGTATAAGAATCAGAGAATCATTCATTCATATTATCAGGCTTCCCATAGAAACGATAAGTAGGAAGCCACAACAGAAGCCAACAGAGGACCTGGTACAGACTCATGCAGGCCCTGTGCATGCTACTTCATTCTCCATGAGTTGGTAATGAGCTTTTATCAGGTTGCTTTAGACAGCCTTGTTTTCTTGGTGTCCTCCATCCCCTCTGACACTTACCCTGCTTTTGTCTTTTCTTCTATGGGATTCCCAGAGTTCTGAGGGGAGGGATTTGACAGAGATATCCCATTTAGGCCTGAGTTGTTTCAAGATCATGGTTGGCCACTCTTTACCTCTCTGTTCCAAATTCATCCTTGCACATCTTGTAGACAGGAAAGATTTTGGATCAAAGGTTTTGTGGGTGAGTTGGTGTCTTTATCCCACTGGGAGTCCTGCCTGGTTACAGAAGGTAACCACTTCAAGCTCAGTATCCCTCACCACTAGGAGTCTCAACTAGAGTGACTCCCAGAGATTCTCTTGAGTCTTCCCCAAATAAACTTTTGTGACACAATGTATTCTGATTAGAGTTTCCCCTCACTCTGTGGCTGCCAATTGCTTCTCAGCTCCCATCTTGTCCAGATCTACTCCCTTTCTGTCTCTCATTAGAAAGCAAACAAGCTGCTAAGGGATAATAATAAAATAAAATAAGATAAAACAAAATTAACACATTAGAATTAGAACAAACAAAGGAAAGGAGTCAGAAAAATCAGAAGAAACAGAAATAGCTCTCCTTCCCTCATTCTCTCTTTCCTTCTTCATATCTCATTTTTTATGCCAGGCTGACGTTTATTTCCTTCCTTCCTTCCTTCCTTCCTTCCTTCCTTCCTTCCTTCCTTCCTTCCTTCCTTCCATCCTTCCTTCCTTTCTTTCTTTCTTTCTTTTCCTTTTTGATACTTTATTTACATTTCAAATGTTTTCCCCTTTCCAGGTCTCCCCTTTGGAAACCCCCTATCTCATCCCCCCAACCCTACCTCTATGAGGGTGCTCCCCCCACCTACCCACCTACCCACTCCTGTCTTCCCTCCCTAGCATTCCCCTACACTAGGGAATCTAAAACCCTCAGGCCCAAGGGCCTCTCCTCCCATTGATGGCCAACATATGTGATGGCCACATATGTGCCCAGCACCATGGGTCCCTCCATGTGTATTCTTTGGTTGGTGGTCCAGTCTTCAGGAGCTCCAGGGGGTCTGGCCAGTTGACACTGTTCCTCTGCCAATGGGGCTGCAAACTCCCTCAGCTCCTTCAGTATCTTCTCCAACTCCTCCATCCGGGACTCCATCTTTAGTCTAACAGTTGGCTGTGAATTGAATCTTGGGTATTCCAAACTTTTGGGCTAATATCGACTTATCAGTGAATATATACCATGTTTGTTTATTTTGTAACTGAGTTAACTCACTCAGGATGATATTTTCAAGTTCCAGAGATCCAAATAATCCTATTTAAAAATGGGGAACAGAGCTAAACAGAGAATTCTCAACTGAAGAAACTCAAGGGGCTAAGAAGTACCTAAAGAAATGTTCAACATCCTTAGTCATCAGGGAAATGCAAATCAAAACAAGTCTGAGATTCCACCTCACACCAGTCAGAATGGCTAAGAGCAAAAACTCAGGTGACAGTAGATGCTGGCAAGTAGTAGAGAAAGAGGAACACTCCTCCATTGCTGGTGGGATTGCAAGCTGGTACAACCACTCTGGAAATCAGTTTGGTGGACCGTCAGAAAATTGGACATAGTACTACCTGAGGACCCAGCTATACCACTCCTGGGCATATACCCAGAAGATGCTCCAACATGTAATAAGGACACATGCTCCACTATGTTCATAGCAGCCATATTTATAATAGCCAGAAGCTGGAAATAACCCAGATGTCCCTCAACAGAGGAATGGATACAGAAAATGTGGTACATTTATACAATGGAGTAATACTCAGCTATTAAAAACAATGACCTTTACTTTCTTATCCTCCTGCCTCAGCCTTCCAAGTGCTAGAACTGTAATCATGTACCTGTTGGATGTAAGCAGAAGGATTCATAAAGTCACACCATGGATCAGGTCTCAAGTGACAGGTTTATTTAGGGAGACGGGGAGGATACTCAGAGGCTGCCTCTGGGTGGAGGAATGAAAGAGGGGAGTGGAGGAGAAATGATGTCTTTTATCATGGATGTGGCGCATGCACAGGAGGACATGCAATAAGAGGCAACAGTGAGCATGTATGGCTTCTGCCAATGATGATGTGTTCTGACGTTGCTGGGCTCCTAGGTCTGACTGTGGTGGTGCCTGATTGCTAATAGCACCACCATTTTCAGATTACGGACCTCATTCTTATATAGCTCTGCTTTTCACACCAAGATTTTGAAATGTAACAGCAAAACAAAATATTCTGTGTTGTTAGGGTCAATCAACTATCCATTAAAACCTTTAATTTTTTTCTTACGTTGTGGGTATGGGACTACAAACTGATTGCTTAGACAGTCTATAAAAACTTGCTGGGAAATGATATGTTCTTACGCATATTCTTCCCAGTTACCTCTAAAGAGGATATGCTCCATGTCCAGGCTGACATAAGTAAGGAATAGGTCTCATCTACCTATCATCTTCTTGGTTTGCCAGCTGGGACCAAAATAACTCAATGTCCCAGAAGAAGGCAAGATGACAAGTGGAAATGAAGTTGGCTTTCTGAGTCACTGGGTAGAAAGAAATGCCTCATAGGCCAGGGAGCCATTGTCTGCATGGTAAGATCAGTGTTTTAGCCATGGATTATAGTTTGGGTTCTGCAGAGCATGTATCCTTCCTTGATCCATCACTATAGTACAGACTACTATTTTCAAATAAATTTTTCTTATTCTAAACATGAATGAAGAAATAAGTCCCTCTACTTCATTTTTATATATTTATTCAGGAAACCATGACACATTGTGGACAGTGATATAAATCACTGAAAATTTCACCCTTAATTCTTGTCAGCCTTCCACCTAGGCATCCTGTCCTTGTGAGTTTCTGATTCTTAAAATATAGTGGGGTATACGCTTAATGGATTATCAGTTGCTGAAAAAATCTTCCAGCATCTAAAGAATTCTTCTAATGAGGAATACTACAATCAACACTCATCAAAGTGTGTATTTATAAAAAACATTTTTATATCTAAAAATACATAGGTATTAAGTGGATGAGTATTTCAGATAATAAATTTCTTTGACTTTTGGTGTGTTTTAAGGAGTTTCTTCAATGGCTCTTTCCAGGTCACTGTACCTAGCAGCAGCAATTTCTGTTTTAAAATTATTTCTTTTAGTTATATGTCTGTTTTAATTCTAGCCAGCTTAATGTCATATAGTTGGGTTCTTTATTTTCTCAGTTTTAACTTCACACAGATGTTCATTGATGGCCATCACAGCTACCCATCTAAATGTTCTTCCACCCAAATACCCCAAGATATAAATGAAGTAAAGGCACATAAATGTAGAAGTTTTTTAATTATAAGATACATGAAAATTTGATCTTAGTAGACTCAAAAATACTTATACTAATTAAAATTAGACTCAAAAATACCCTTTTACTAATTAAAATATTCTTTTAGGTAAAGAAGAGTCAGCTAAAATATTAAGAATATTTTAATCTTCAGCTTGGGAAAGAGTTATAAACATAATGAATCAACTTAAAAATTTTTAAATGTATATTATTTTGGTGAATTGCTGTGGTGAATTAAGGGTCATGAGAACTTCTTCAAAGTACACTGCAATATTTACATATTATATTGGACTTTATATTCTATTTAAATATTATATGAGTCACATCCAGAGATATACTGTATTACATGTGCTTACTATATCCTCTTGATTATACTCCATTTGTTCCAAATGTTACTTATTAGTCATAGAGTTTTATACTAAAACATCTGAGTTCTACTATGGATTAATGTAAGAACACAAATAGTTCTCTTTATGACAGCATTTTAATTTTCATAATTTATAATCATGTGTACACTTGACTTTTTTACATCCTCAGGAATCCCTCCTGTCTAGGAAGTATTCCAGAGATTTTAGGGTTAATATTAGCTCTCTTGCACTGTCTTGCAGGGCTGTCACTCCATATTATACTAGATTCTTTAATTTTTTGTGTGTCCACAAATCACCACATTTTATATCACTTGTCACAAAAGAACCTTAGATTTTTCTGAACAAATCCTATCTTTTACGGCTAAAGAATCAATTTGACCTGAAGGTCATAGCTTTTGAACTTCAGCTTCTATATTTTGTGATATAATATCAATATTCCCAACTGCTAGGTCAAACCTTATCTTACTAGAAGTTAGTAGGATGAAACTCAGAAGTCTATTCTGAAATATGATAAAAAGGTAAGCTGGATGAAGAGAATTCTGTCCCTATATTCTGGGCCCAGTAATCCAACACCATACATTTCTTAGTATGTGACAATAACCTCCTTGGGTTGTCACCCTACTGTGTATGGTACAAATAGCCAGATACTAAGGCTAAGTGATACGGTTCTGGAAATTTTGTTTTATGCTGAGAGTGAACATACTTTCCTCTTTGATAATGAGTGCAAAATACTTAACCTCTTGTGCAGGCTGCCAAAAACCTTAGAACCAGCTTTTAAACTTAATTAAAATAGCAAATATGACCCTTTTCATTGATTTATACAATATCTTAAGGAGACTCAACTGTTTAGTTTGTCTTGCTTTAATTCTTCATATTGTCTTTTTGAAAACTCCATATTAACTCACTTGGAATGAGAAAGAGCTTATGTGTTTCATCTTGAAATGTACTTATTCTTACACCTATGTAATAATATCTTTGGTTCAAGAAGGTACTCTGCATACTACCAAGGGAGAAATGCAAACAAAAACTGAGCCACATAACTTTTGGTCTACAGTGGTGTACTGACTGCAAGATATGCTCCTGTAAAGGTGACACAAAGTTTGTTTTAGTAACTAATCAATATCTGATTCACTAAAGACCCACTCGACATTAGAAAATCCATCCCTGTCATTGATTTTGTGATCAAGAAATAAAGAACAGACAGCCCAAGGACCAAGGGTAAATCCAACTACTTATGTTCAAAGCAACAACAATAACAAACAACAAAATAAGCAGGAAAAAAAAACCCTTATAAAAAACAAAATCATAAGCAAAAATTCAAAACACATAGCAATAAAATGACATTCTGCTAAACTCCTAAATCAGTCAGTGCCTTGCTCGGACATCCTCATTAAAACTTCCTTTTGCAGCACATGGAAACAAATACTGAGATCCTACATTATGCAAAGAGTGAAAGCACCTTGGAATACTCAGCTCTAACCTCTATATTTGATGCCTTCATCAAATTTCTTCCCTCAGGGCTCAGGGAACCCTGCAGAAGAGGAAGTGAAAAGGGTAAGAGCCAGAGGGGGTGAAGAACACCAAGAAAACAAGGCCCTCTAAATCAACATGAATTATGCATGTATGAACTCACAGAGCTGGAGGCAGCATACACAGGCCCTGCATGGGACTGCACAAGGTTGGGGGATCCAGAGCTGAAAGAAGAATTGGACACATGCCCCCGATCCTAACACACAAGCAATCTCTAATTTATAGCCACTTGAAAATGAAAATCTAGTTTTCGCCAAAAGAGGCTCACTGGGGAAGCAAACTACTCTTAAGCGTTGGCTGCATGCTTAGCAGTAGCTGGACAGCAAAAAATGAACTCAATGGTACCACTGGAGGTTTCTAGTGTCATATATTTCTCTTCTCTCTTTTTTCCCCATAGATTCTTCACATATATGTATGGCTTCCAGTTTAGTGTTTCTATGGGACTCCTGCGTGTGCAAACAAGTGAGTCTCTGTTTTCTGTACCTTCTCTTGGGCTATTTTTTTGTTTATTTGGGCTTTTGTGTGTTTATTTTCTTGCATGCCGGTGTGTTAGTCTTTGTTTCATCTTATTATATTTTATTGTAGTTTGTTTTATTTATTATTATGCCTTAGAAGCCTGTGTGTTGTCTAATGAATGACAGAAGGGCATGGATTTGAATGGGAGGGGAGCTTGGGAGGAGGTGGGGATGGTAGAGGGAGGGGACCCAATAATGAAGATGTGAGAGAAAAATCACTTTTAGTAAAAGGAAATAAGAGTCATATAAAAGTACAATAAATAAGATATGCAGCTTGATAATCTTTATGATCAATCCTGTCTTGTCATAAATATGTCATTGACAATTAACTAAATAAATATTGTAAATTTGTATGTTCATTTCTCCTAGACTGAGGTCATAGAAAAGGAATAAAACAAGACAACCATGGGCTTCACATTAACATTGTTGACAGAACTAACTATTACTCAAAAATAAAGTGTTTAATGAATACTGAATTCTTAATTGAAAGCAAGGTTACTTTAAACTGATTATTACTATCATGTACTGGAAGATAAAAATGGAAGCTTTTTTTTTTTTTTCCTGACAGCACCAGAAAGCACACTTTCATCATGATTTCTACTTTCATCTCAATTTCATTTTTGTCTCATGCATGCTAATGATTTGAATATAGCTCCAGTGAACTTAGATTTTATTAAAATTCAATGTCATATTATTACTGAGGGAATAAAATGAGAACAGTTCCTGGTGAAAACATTTTAAGAGGAATGCTTGACCTGATAGTCTGCACATGGTCAGCATTCCCTATGTGCCTGGTTATTTGAAATGTTCGCTGTTGCCAGGCCATGGTGGCGCACGCCTTTAATCCCAGCACTTGGGAGGCAGAGACAGGGTGGATTTTTGAGTTCGAGGCCAGCCTGGTCTACAGAGTGAGTTCCAGGACAGCCAGGGCTATACAGAGAAACCCTGTCTCGAAAAACCAAAAAAAAAAAAAAGAAAGAAATGGTTGCTGTAGTTGAGAGACTATGCCTAGTAAAGATAATTTATTATCTAGGGTAATAAAATGCTATAATGTGAGAACATAGTAGAGATATTCTAGTATCCCAATATAATAAACTGACTTAATGAATAAAATGATACATCTTTTAGAAAACTATATTTATATCATAAGCCAAGGAAACAGACAATGTGAACAACCAAAAGCTATACCATCTATCAAATATTGGTTATACAAGCAATAATTGGTTTGGTGTATATGAGAATCCTGAAGTTTTTTAGAATTTGCCACAGATTACATCTGGTCACTAAAAGTATTAGCAAAATGTATGTTTATTTCTAAACTGGTTGTTCATGGTACAGTTATTTGACTGTATTTGAATATTGATTCAATACTCAATCTCATGGTTTTTCTTAAGGTGGCATATATTTACATAATATTTACCTAAACTTCTTTTACGATTTATGTGCATATTTTCATTATTGCTGTTGTTTTTAAATATTAACAAAATCATAGTGAGCATAGTTATATATAGATAGAGGAAGGCAATAGTTTGCATGAGCTCCTGTCCTTAGCGGGGAGCGTCGGCATATACTCAACCATGACCTCATAAGATGCAGTACATTGCCTATCCTTTTTGCTATTTCAGCATCATGCCCAGAGGAAATAGCATCTGCTCAGACCTCTGTTGTTTCCAGCCTGCCGAGGAAGGTGCTTACACCAAGTCTGCAGTCTAGCAAAGCATGGTTATGCACTCTTTCAATTAAGCAAGCCGCCCATGGAGTCTCCTCGTTTAATGCTCCAGTAAGAATTGCAGTGGATATTGAACTGGAAGCAAGGGAGCCATCTCTTTCCTTTAGAAAGACAGAGTTAGAAAGACAATTGCTTGTGTCATGTAGTGAAAAGAACATAGTGCCTCAGAGAGGGCTGCCCTTACTTCTAGGTCCTGCTCTATAACATAAAATTGTGTCCATTCATCAAAAGAGATGCCTTGCCTACATCAAGAAGCTGGTAGAAAAATGGGTCTTCATAAAAATATAAGACAAGATATTTAAGATGCAAATTTTCCTACAAATACCAGCGGTGCACCACAGGGACTTCACATTTTATACTTCACACAAGACTGTCTTAGAAAATCCACATATTCTGAGTCAGTTTTTCCTCTCAGCATTCCCTTGATGAATCTTCAAATGAAATTGCCTGAAAGGTTTAAACACTTTCATCATCCAGCCCCTTGCTCTTCATTTTGCTCAGTCTCCCTTGTCTTCTCCTGACACTAATATATTCCAGATACTATAATGGCCCAAAGCATGCCCACTTAGCCAGAACATTGTAGATGCTGACCCCAGTTCAGCTGCAATATTTCACATTAGATATAACCATTCACTTTTGTCTGTGTAAGAATTCTTTACCATATTAGAACATTTAGTTCCCAAATACTCACTGCCCTTTTATGCCTAAATAAATGGTTGTCAAGTAGGTTTTCTTTCTCAGTGACAGTTAAAGGTTTTTAAAGACAGATGGGCTCATTAGCTTGAGATATTTAAAGGCATCTATCTTTCCCTAACTAATTCGCAGCTCACTGGTTTTTAAAACAATATTATAATAGAGACGGGCAAAGTTATTCAATATAAAAAAAATCCCTGATTAATACTTTTCAGTTTGAAATTTTAATTCAAATGAATGAGATTTTTATAGATGGTAACTGGCCTAAAGTAGGTCACTAAAAAAATTGGTACTAACACCATTTATGATTTTTTTAGTTATCTATTGTTTTTATTTACATAGATTGTATCAAATATTTGCAAGTCTCAGAGTGCCACCAAGAAGAGTAGAGAGACTATTTTACATATGTTGACTTAGGACCTTGAAGAAAGTCTAGTTTTTATTTCATAGGACACTAATACCACTGATGTCAATGTGAAGGTCTCTATAGTTAAGTAGACAAAATGGCTTCTCAAGAGCTCCTTCATTGTCATTTATTCCTGTTCCTGCTCCTTGTACAGGATACATGCTTTCTCCTACTTACTGTATCTAGAATTCATTCATACACAAATATTAGTACAAAGCCAGTACATTTTGGAAGAATTCCTGTAATAGCTACTCAGATAAAAGAGGTTTAAAATGGAATGTAAAAGAAAGAACGTAGTACATATAAAACTTGTCCTCTTCAAAGTTGATCTACTTCAGAAGAACTTGGAACATGAAAATTACAATTACTTCAAATCGACATACTTTAGAGGCATATTTTTGTATGCTCATGACCAAGCAAATTTTATTTATGAAAAGCCAAGGAGGATTTCCACTTACATAAGTCAGAATTGCTATGTTTGTAGAATTTCCAGATAGGTAATCGTGCTTAGATTTAGCTATGCTTTTAAAACATATGCACAATAACTTGGTATTAGCAGGAAGTGATGAAATCATCCAGCCAAATAACTAACCAGATGAGGCCCCTTTGCACCTGAAGCTGATTTAAAGCAAAAGAGAAACAAGTAACTATGTGACGAAAATACATGCTGATGACTCAGACCAAACTCTGTCTGTCTGATAGATACGTACAGCCAGCAAGGCAGAAGATTGTGTTGCTCAGACCATCTGCTGTTTTGTTCTTTTCCTTGTTTGAGATAACATCATATATAACACCTTCTAATCTTAAGCTCACTAAGAAGTCAAGACTGGCCATGAACTCTTGATTGTTTTATTTGTACCTCCCAAATCTCAGAATTATACTCACAGGACACCAGTTGTTTTCTAAAATCTGTGATGTTATATACCATTATTATTTAAGCATCTCAAACACTGTTTCTCTTATTTAAGTGATATTATAAACTACATCCTTATTGCTTCTGTATACCTTTGAACAGTCCGACCTCTTCATATGATTAGTTCCATTCGTTAAAATAAAATATGAATAACTATCTCTAGATAATTGCATATTCAGGACAAGTAAATCCTTCTAGGTGATTTATAGTCATGAAAACATTTTTTTTTAATCTACAGGAAATTCAAGAGACCAAATATAATTTAAGAACTTTGCTGCAGTGTTAATGGCTATATTTATGTTTTTCTTCATAACTCATGAAAATGAATTGGCACAGAAGGTAAGCTATAACTCCAGCAAATTTTAGCTCTTGCTTGCATCTCCAGCATCGGCATTTTTCTGACCATGCTAGAACAAGTACAAGTCATAAGAACAGCTTGCATGTAAGTGGTGTAAGCTACATTCAATTTTTGTTGAACCAAGCCAAGGCAGGAGGGTGGGGAGAAGAAATGAGGCTTTTATTCTACAATATCCTTTCTGCATTTTAACAGGGTGGTATCCACAAGGTGGTACTTTTGCTATAGCAACTGTGTTTAATCTTTGACCTTTCACAAATAAGGCTTCGGATACTGTATCTTTCCTTGTGCTTTTCTACACCATTTAAGGACTCTCCTGTTAGTACAAATGATACTACTGGAGCATACCATCTATTTCCTGAGAGTGTCAATAGTTTTGTGGTCAAAATTCTTTGTTTCCTTGGTCAGTGAACTCAAGGACAGACACAGAGGAGATGAGCAAAAACATACTTACTGAGGCAACGTGAAAGCACATTCCCAAGAAGGAAGTAAGAAATCTGCCAGGCTGAACTACCCAATGTTCAGAATTCTTATTAATGGATGCTTTTATGGAAGTAAATTTTATATCAGTCCATCATGGAGTCTCTTGATAATGGGAGACTCTTTCCAGGAATCTGGAGAGGAGAAAAGATTTCACCAAACATTGAATCCTGCGAATCCATTTAGTAATATGATGAGCTGGGCCCCTGTTTTCCCTCTTTCAGAATTTTTGCCACCTGAATTCTCACAAGAATGACCATTATGTGTTACTAGGACATTTCTAACAATCTGATCTCCAAACAGTTCTAAAACTTTAGAGCATAACCATCAGATTTACCACAGAAACAAACCCATGCCTAGTACTACTTTCTAGTGAGTAGTTTCTTTCCATGTTTCTGTGGAACAGTACTCTGACAAAAGTAACTAACAAGAAATGGCTGTTTCGGCCCACAGTTCCAGGATATATACTATGCTTGTGGTGGAGGCAAAGCAGCAGGGGCTGAGTGCAGCTCGACATACAATTTCACATCTATAATCTTGCACTTATAATAATGAATGGATGCTGCTTTTCAGGCCCCTTATACACTCCAGGATCCCAGACAATCAACAGGCAGGTCTTGCAGCATCAGTGAATGCAATTGTAATGATCATACAAATTTTTGTGCACAAGCCCACCTTCCATTGGATTGTAGATTCTGTCAAGTTCACAATTAATCCAAACCATCACAGTTATTCTCTTGTCTCAATAGATCGACTGATTAATTAGTTGTTATTCACAAACAATGTAGGTAGGTCTCCTTAAGATTTATTCATTTCTAATATAATTGTTTATATAATATTTCATAGGATTTGTATTTATTTCAACATATTCCTCATTTGAGAAATTTTATTAGTTTCAGGTTTTTAAGTCATAAATGACACAATGATGGACACATCTCTGCTTAGAGCTTGTTCTTTGACTAATTTGTTCCAATTTATTTATGTTAAACTTACTGAGCAAAGTGAATGAATAATGTAAAGGCACTTAACTGAAAATAGAAAGCTGCTACCAATGTGTAGTGCCAATTTGGATTTTGAGTAAACAGCATTTAAATAATGTTTCTCAGTTTCTAGAAGTATTGTCAGCTTCTACAAGTATTTTCAGTAATGATATTGCTAGCTAGGTGTTTTGTCAACTTGTCCTAAGCTAGGAAAATCTGGAAAGAAAGAGCCTCAATACCTGTGGGCAAGTCTATGGATGACATTCTTTATTCACGAATGATGTGGAAGAATCAAATCTACTGTGGACAGTAGCATTCCGACACACATGGTTCTGTATAAATCTTTCAAGGTCTTCCTAAAAGCTAAGTACAAAACCTGCTGAGCCCTATGATAAGATGCAGTTACAGCTGTAACACAAGGTCCAATTGCTAAATCACAGCCAGTCAACTTTTCGTGACTGTGGGAAAACACCTAATTTAATCAATTCAAAAGGAGAAAATACTTGAGTTCGTTGTTTCAATGATTTAAAATTGAAGTCACTTGAGCATGTTTTTATGAGCCACATGGCTGAAGTGTAAAGCAGAGAAAGATGTTCAACATTCAATGGCCAGGACACAAAAGATAAAACTGGACTAAAATTCCAGTATACTTTAAAAGGGACATTCTTAAAAGACTCAACTTGCTTCCTGTAAGCCCCATCTCCTAAAGGTTTCATCAAATCCTGGTGAAGCAATCATCTGGGGACTGAGTTTTCTGCACATGAGCCTTTGGGAGGCATTTATGAATCAAACTATAACAGTCCAATTCTGTAAGAATCATGAATGATTGATATTCGGGTCTGGTTTTTGAAAAGACTCATTTGCTGAGTGCATCCATTTAATTTTCTGTGCATCAGACCAAATAATTGCTTTTCTATCTTTTTTTTTTTTCTAAATGAAAAATAATAAAGCCTGGCCTTTTATACCACAATACATGTAAGTGGCTATAATGAACGATTAGGACATGAAACCTTCAACTCTAGTTGGGGATGTTTAAGTTGAGGATATGGTTGACAGTCCTAAACTCCCACTCTTAGAAAGAGAACAGTGTGTCACAGAACTGCCAAAGAAATTGATACAGGTTCATTCTTTCAGAATTTCTATGTGCATTCGGTAAATCAACACTGAAACTCTAGCTAAATTTCATGCCCTTAAAGCTTGAGAAAGCTGCTGGATGAAGTGTCTTGTTTGCTGAATATCTATTGGCCAGACATCTATTCTACCAAAATCATAATGAAGTGTGTAATGAGGGATATATAATGCTTTTTAATTTCAGTCTACTTACTCATTGTTTAGAGCGGTCAACCTTTACTTAATTTTCCCTAATTTGACCTGATTATCAATCCTTCTTATGCCCCAATGCCATTAATAAAGAATGTTAGCTTTTTGAGATTTAATTTTCTTCTCTGTAAAACTTGGACTTCTACTTAGGAGACTATGGTAAACAAGTGAGACGTTTTCTACAATGCTTATCACAGAGTAGGACTGATATCTAGGATTTACTATAGGTAAATAATATTTGAAGCTGATTAATTTAAGAATTATTCTTTGTACAGCTTTAAGACATTTTTAAGAGTATCCATTTCCTTTTTAGAAAAGAGAAAGGAACTATTGAAATATTAAGCTTACTTTAAGATTGCTCTTTTCCCTTAATCAACCTCTAGTATCAATACTGACTCCAGGATTTCCTATAACTTACAATATCATGGACTTATATTTTAGTGTCCTTTCTGTACATTTTCCCTTCTATTCATTTTTCTTCTGTTCATTAAGGTGGAATTGTAGGACCCTCAATGCAATGTGATGTTGCCACCTTAACTATCAAATTAATTATTAAACATTAGCTTCTCAAATATACTACTTTTGATTTCTTGAAAATACTTATAATGACATTATGTATGACACTTGACTCATCACAAACATTAAAAAGAGAATTAAAAAGAGAATTGTAGCAAACACCTTTTCCACTCATATAGCCTTTCCATTGATTTTTATGTGGAAAAAGAAACTTTCGAACATCTCTCCCATCCTCTTTAAAAAAGAAATAAAAAGTACTCTGGCCTTCTCTGTCACTAGGTGACTTAGCCTCTTGTTAAATACGACTAGTGATTAGAAAGCTTTACAAGGTCACCTATTCTGTTGTTTGAAAGTTTTATTTGCCTAGGGAAAAATCTAAATATTTCAATACCTATGTCTCTGGAAAAAGAAATCCATCATTTGGCCTTTACTGTGATCTCAGAAGCAAATAAAGCATGTCTGTTCCTATCACCCTAGTGCATTTTTAAAATGCTGCCAAAGGTGGAATTTGTTACAAGAACACATATAAGTTTAATAAAACCTGAGGCATAGACTTAGCAGGAAGTGACTCAATACAGTAAGATGAAAAGTTATAAGAAAAAAAGCAAGAAAGGATAGCTTCTTTCTGTACACCAGTTTCATTCTTTTTATGTTCTACATGGTACCCTTTTCTTTAGCATAGGGACAACAAAGAAAGACTACTGTGGTCTCTGAAACAATTAACCAATGAACTGTGGTTAATTCGACAACAGACTAGTGAAGGTACGCTCTTGAAGGTAAGAAAGAAGTAAAGTAAGACATCTTCCTTCCTTCCTTCCTTCCTTCCTTCCTCATCTTCATTTTTATTACTTGTAGATACTGTACCATGAACCCAGGGATTCATTGATGCCAGGAAAACATTAAATTACTAAGCACTATATTCCCAGAATATTTTAAACTAAAATCTGCCAAAGGTGGAATTTGTCTGTCTGTCTGTCTCTCTCTGTCTCTCTCCTCTCTCCTTTCCCCCCTCTCCCTCTCTGGTTTCATACAGAATCTTTTTGATTATGTTCACCCCCTCCTTCAACTATTCCCAGAGCCACCCATCTTTGTATCTTTTCTTTTCTTTTTTATACCCATTTAGACCAGTTTGTGCTGCCAAAATATTCATGGGTATGTGATGTTCCAGTGGAATGTAGTGGAATTCCCCAGTTCCACACTCATAGAGAATACTCAGTTTCTGGGAACTAAGAATTGCCAATACCTCCAGGACTAGGGATGGACCTAACAGCAGGGAGATAAAATCTGACGAAATCACCTCCAGTAGACCGATAAGTCCCCCAGTTGAGTAATGGGGCCATCCACCCATCTAAAAAATTTTAATCCAGAATTATTAAAAATAGGGCAAAGATTGAAAGAAAGGCTATCCAGAGACCACCCTACCTTGGGATCCATCCCATCTGCAGACACCAAACCCAGACACTATTGCTGATGCCAAGAAGTGCTTGCAGACAGGAGCCTGGTATAGCTGTCCTCTGAGAGGCTCTGCCAGCACCTGGCTAAAACAGATTAAGCTACTCAGAGCCAATTGGACTGAGCTCAAGGACCCCAGAGTTCTGCCTCTATGTGAGGTGTTGGCTTGGCTTACCCAGGCCTTGGCCATGCTGTATCAACTGCTCTGAGTTCACACGTGCAGCTGTGCTGCTGTATTGAGAACATACGATTTTCTTGAATTAAGGCACCTCCACTCCCCTTTAAAATTATTTTTGTGAATATCTTACAATTTATTGTTTAGCAATTTATGTAGTCCAACAATGCATCTTGATAATATATGATCCCAATTCCCCCTTGCACTCCTACCAGAAGTCTTCAGGAATTGAAACTAAAGATGCTGAAAGTGAAGGAGCTGCAGGGTGAAGCTAATTATAGGTATATAGGCATGAGTATATAGGTATTAGGCGGAGAGAAGCAGATAAAAAGGAGCAGCATCACCAAGTGCATCCGCACACAAGTAGAAAACAAGAGAAGGTGTTCATAAAACGAGACATCTATTATCATAGTCTGACAACAGAGGAGCCATAAAGTACAAAGGAGCATTGTAGAGAAATAGAAGAGGCTACATTATCAGAGAAGCTATCGGATGTATGATAAATGATGCTATCCAAAAAGCAGCATTCTGAGAATGAGTCTGTGGAGACAAGTCGGACTCTCTATCATTGCTTTCTCGGTACTGCAATGCATTGCTCTCACACTCACATTTTGAAGCCACAAGTCCAAAATGTGGTCATGTTTAGAAAGAGTAACACTTAGAGGCATAATTGAAATTAACGGAATCACACTTGCTTGAGCCTCATTTCTGAACACTGGTATGCCAATAAGAGGAGACACCTGAGTCCTCTACCTTGAGTACAGACAGAAGGCTGTTTTCTCATGAAAGCTTTTGCAAACTGTCTATGTCGTACTCCTGCTTAACTTATTACGTTTAGTTTGTGGTTTTGTTACTAACTCAGAATAATTATAAGAAGTCGTAAATTGTATGATGGACTTAGAATTAGAAACACAACTAACTCAAATACAATGGGTCCACTGAGAAGACAGCTGCTGCTCTGTAGTGTGTTTACTTCAAAGGTCAGTTATGCATTTTAGTAAAGATGACTATTTTTTTTGGTGGGAGAAATTAATTCCATTTCACATAGTCAATCAAGCTACTAGATATAAAGATGCAGGTGACCTAAATCAGAGATTTTTTATCAAAACAATTTAGGACAGAGAGTTTCAAACTAATTATTGAATTGAAATTATGTCATCATTCTGTTATGTCATTTTATTAGACTGGACCTGTATATTTAATACAAAGTGAGGAATTAATAGACCTGCAATCCTAATGCAGACACATTAATCAGGAATTCAATTATAATGACTGGTAAATCAATATAACATATCTAAGCTACCCTTGGTACAAAGAAAATATATTGTGTAAGGCATGACTATAATTTTAAATTTCAGAAACAATCACATTTTCTAGTATTTTTTCTCTGACATGCTGAAAATATTTTATTATTTTTGGGAGGAATTCTTTCATTCTATTTTGATCATAATAACTATTCCCCCAAGTTCTCCCAGATCTATCCTCTATCGCGTACCCAACCAAACTTTATGTCTGAAGAAGAGGAGGAGAAGGGGGGGAGGAGGAGGAAGAGGAGGAGGAGGAGGAGGAGAAGGAGGAGGAGGAGGAGGAGGAGAAAGAAAGAAAGAATGAAAGAATGAATAAATGAATGAATGAAGAAAAGAAAGAGAGAAAGAAAACAACTCATGAACTGTAAATTTGCTGCCTATATATTTTGGATGTGTGGTTATTAACCAGAAGACCGTCAAACTACCAGGGGCCATGATTAACAAAAACATTTCTCCTCCTCCAGGAAGCAATTAAATTCCAATAGTGTCTCATTTTTACTAAATTTAAACCTGCAAATAACCTAATAGTTACTGAGGATTTTGTTTGTTTGCTCATTTTAAAAATTATTCATCATGTTAAAGTAATGCTACCATTCAAAAACCAAGGGTTTCTTATTTACATTGTTATTTTGTATTATATGCTGCTAAACAAATACTGTCTGTGAAGTTGTTGCTCAGGTGGGCAGGCAGATTACTGCCTGTCATCTTTCCAGAATCCTTCTTAGCATTTAAAAAGTGGTAGTCATACAGAATGTGTAGTTACAGAAAGTTGGTTTATGGAAAAGAATGTATGAACTGGGTAAGACAAAATGTGAGAATAGGTTAGGGATTATGTACATACTAAGAAAAGATGAATATAGTTATTGATGAAATGTACAAGAGATGACTAGAGATTATTGAGGCAGATAAACAAGGGTTGTTGACTGAGTAAGTATGAGCTATATTATGAGATTCACTACAAGATTTCTGACTTGGACAACAGCAATGTTGAATTGTAACTTGCCATAAACTCCCACAACCCTTTAATAATTACCACGGTTTATAAAAAATAGTAGGACATAGAAAAAATAATAATTGTGAAAAATCTGCCTCTACTTTAAAACAACATTGTCTTTGTGCTATCAGTGGCCTTGTAAATATGCTCAGCATGAGTACCTACCTGCTTCACAAGTACCTCATTCTAACTCTCTGCATCTATCATTTCTACAAACTTTGTCAACAAAACATTTACTTCCCAGTTGACAAAGTTAAATTGTTGACATTTGCTTGCCTACTCAATTCCTTTAGGATATGATGTTTGGTATAAATATATTAGCAAAAAGATAAGCCATAAAATATCTTTCAAATCTAATCATGTGAACGATGAATTTCTTAATTTCCTGATTAACTTTAAATGATACTAATAATATCCCTTTATATCTTAGGTTCTATATAAGGAATATTTAATACAAATAAGTTTTATAAATCTACAACATAGTTCTAGAGACATATACATTGTAACTCTACCCTGATAGATGACCACATTCCAGAACAAGAACACTGCCATCTCTGCCAGTAGTTTCTTGGAACATGCTAATACACCAGGACAAATGTAAATGTTAATTACTACTCTAATCTTTATTCCTTGTTCTGGATTGTTTTCCATTACTGTAATAAATGACCAAAGCTATGACCAAAACCAAATTGGAGAATAAAGAGTTCATTTGGTGTATAGTCCATTATTATCAAGGGAATCCAAAGCAGGAACTCAAAGCACAAACCTGGAGTCAGGAACTGAGGAAGAGACCAGGAATGAATGCTTCTTACTAGTTTGCTCTCCCTAACTTGCTCAGCTACCTTTCTTATTCAGTCCAGGCCTACCTGCTCAGGGATGGAACTCCTCGCAGTAGGCTGGGCCCTTGTACATCAATGAGCAATCAATAAAAATTCCCCCAGACAAGCCCATAGACTGATCTGATGCAGCCAGTTCCTCAACTGAGGTTCCCAACTCTAAGTATGTCAAGGTGACAGCTGAAGCTAACAATAAAGCTACTCTAGATCTATTAGTTCTAATTTTATAAAATGAAAGTGGATTAATAAATGAAATACTTTTTTAGAAAACACCATTTGCTCTGCAGCTTTATCCATTCACTATCTGTGGGATTTAGCTCACAAAATAGTGCATTGGAGTGCTGTGTTCAATGTGATTGTTACTTAGTGAATTTTTGTATGAAGGAGTTGTAATGTAACCACTATATTAATTTGATTCTATTGTGGTACTATTATAAAAATACTATTAATACCACTTACATATGTTTATAGGGCACACATTATATACTTCTATTGATAGCATATTTCCAAGCAGGATGTTGGGTCATCTCTGATACAAATTTGTCAAATAGGGACCTTCTTAAAAATAATAACAATGTATACTTTTATCAACAGTATGTAACTCCATTTTACATAAGGAAGAATTGGTATGATCTGTATCTAAAATTTTGACAGCTCAAATGTGTGTATGTAAAATTTCATTATAATTTTGTCATTTCATAGCAGGTGACCTTGTCATAAGCTATTAGCCATTTATATTTCTCTATGTTTTATATTTTGGTGAAATTGTTAATTATTTTATTGTCTTAAAACATTTAGTTATGGTCATCTATGTGATAGAATATGATTTACTGGGTGTACTGTGGGTTTCATTGTATTTTCATAAATTAAAATGATATGTAACTTTACATCTTCATAAAATCCATCTCAGCTGTTAGTAGAACAGTTATGTAGTCTTCATGAAATAACTTGAGAACTTATCACGTTTTTTCTATATTCCCTAATGTTTTGTGTCTGAAAAAGCATCTACATGTGAAGTTTATAAAAATGTTTAAATATGCATTAAAATTCCATAAAATGCTTATTACTATTTAGAATTTTTAACTATTTTGTCATTTCACTAAATTGGATTAAATTCATATTTACTCCCTATGAAAACATTCTAGTTTATTTCCATAATTCAATTTATACTATGTTATTATAAATAACTTTATAATATCTACTAGTTTTTTCAAAAACCTTTTGATGCTAATAAGGAGAAGATGTTTTTGAGGACTATAATCCCATAACTTTGGAGGACAAGACAAGTGACTGAGAGTTCAAACCCAGTTGGGGTTTTCTAAAACGGGAGGCCATTTTTTCACCTGCTTTATTCACACAAGGACCAATATTCAGATAACAGAGAACTACAAAATGTAAAAGCAGAAACAAACATGCTGATCAACAAATAGGTAGTGAAATATACACTTTTCAAAAGAAGAAATACAAATGCCTAATGACAGTTTTTCAAAGTGTTAAACACCCGTTCTTATAGGAAAATACAAATTAAAACTACTTTAATATAACATCTCATCCTAGTCAGAATGACAATCAAGAAATAAGGCAATAACTACTGGATATGGTTTGGGATGAGGGGGACCAATGCATCTTTCTTTAGTTTTCTCCATTTAAAAGGAGTGCATGAATTTTCACTTGTGAGCCTCAATTCTAAAACACCATTAATAAAATGTAACTTAAAACAGAATTTAATGGCACACCAAGAAACGTTATAGAATAAAGAAATTAATTAGGATAAAAATTTCAGAGATATCTACCCAAAATTTCCCCACCCATTCATATGAATACTTGGCTATATCAAATGTAAGGGAATTTATTATTGCAATTTAGTTAAATTGACAAAATTAAAGTGGCCATTAATGCCGGTAAAAGTCATTAATGAAGCTCTTTAGTCTTTATGCTGATATTATCATACTGATAAAATAATTAGAATTTTCTTTTATTTCAATCCTAATTAAAGTCTACATTATGCTAGTCCTCTTATAAAATGAGATGTCTAAAACACGGATTAGCAATTTATGATAATAAAGTTCATATCTTGACATTAATGGCTTAAACCCTATTAAATACTATTTTTCTGAAATAGTGAGGTTAACATTACTGGAGTTGATGGTGACGATAGTGAAACATGTGTATAAAATTTTGATTTATGTTAAAATAAAGATAATGAGCTAAGATTTTCATTAACTCAACACAGGCTGGAATCATCTGCGAAGAGGGGATATCAGTTAAGAAACTGCCTCTGTCAGATTGGCCTATTGACATATCTGTGAGGAATTTCCCTAACTTATGATTGATTTTGGAAGAGATAGTTAACTGTGTGTGGTACCATTTGTGAGCAGGTGATTCTGGGCTGTATAAGAAATCAGGCTGAATAAGCCATGTAGAGCAAGCCCGACAGCATTCTTCATGGCTTTTGCTGCAGTTCCTGCCTACAGATGCCTTCCTTGAGTTTCTACCCTGACTTTCCTTCATAATGGACTGTAAGCTTTAACATAAGATGCATTCACTGCTTCCCAAGCTGTTTTGTGTTATAGTGTTTAGCACAGCAATAGAAAGCAACTCAATTCAGAGATGTTCTAGAAAATGCAACTTTCCATCTCTGACGGGGGATTTTCCTATAGGTATTCAAACTATACAATAAGCATCAGTACCCTTTATACTGGCATGCTATTACTGAGTAGTTCATCCTTGGCTCTAACCTTGAGACTAATAAAACAACTTGAGGGAAACCTCAGCTTGGGCCACAGGGCCCCACAGCTAATCAGCGCCGGGACAAAGATCCCTCTCAGGAGATCGCAAGACCCAGCAGAGGGCCAAAGACACGCCCCACAGCTCACCAGG
>CM052719.1:41856884-41884136 GCA_028551405.1 Uromys caudimaculatus
ATGGAGGGGTTGGAGAAAAGTCTGAAGGAGCAGAGGGAATTGGCAGCCCCATGGAGGGAACAAGAGCGTCAATGGGCCTGACCCTCTCCCTGGTCGTCCTCTAGTTCAGACCACTAACCAAAGAATACACATCTATTGACCCATGATTTGGACTACATATGAGGCAGAAGAATCACCTCGATGGCCACCAGGGAGAAAGGAGAGGACTTTGAGCCTGAGGGTGCTAGTGGCCACAGTAAAAGGGTATGTCAAGGTGGGAATATGGGAATGGTTGTCGGGTAGGTGGGAGGAGGAATTCCCTCACAGAGGCGGGGAGGGGGAGGGGACACGGGGTTTCCAAAGAAAAGGGGAATCATCAGAAATGTAAATAAAGTATCAAAAATAAAAAAATAAAAAAAAAAAGCAAGAAAAAAAAAAAAAAAAAAAACAACTTGAAAGTAGAGTTGAGTGTTTTTCCCAAAAATTTTTAGACCTCAACTTTCTCTGTGACATAATTTTTCACTTGGAAGTAAAATAAAAGCTTTTTTTTTTTTTTCTGCCAGAAAACAACTGTTAATATTCATATTTAAAAGACTGAAATATCCAGTTCTAAAGTAAATAGAATTATATTTCAATTATGTTGTAAGTTGACAGTATATGTGTGCGTGTGAGTATCTGAACCTGAGTGTTTAACACTTATAATTTGCTTTGCCTTGTTGAACATTGTAAGACATTTATTGAATGGAATTTTCAAGATAGGGTTTTAAGGATAGTTTACAGGGTGAAAGTTTAAGCCATTCCATTGTCTTACTATGAAGAATAAAACTATTGTCAGCAAAATCTAAAGTATATTCTTGAACTAAACTTGGTCATGGGTGATTATGAGTAAATCTGAATTCAAGGAAATAAGTGATTCTAAGCAAAAAAGTTTTTCTTATATGCCTCCTCATCCCAAGCCATGAGAATTTTATGAGTATTCCAGAGCATTCTGTGTATGAGTATTCTACAGTATTCAGCAATGAGGTATTGCCAGCTTAATGAAACTGAAACATGGGCATGAGGAAATGCTTGCTGAGACATAAGTCCACCTCCTTGTCACTGTAAGACTTTGAAATTTTCTTATTGCCTAAGGCCTTGTTCTCCTTGGTAATAGGTTGATACTGAAACAGTTAATTTTATATCCAGCCACTTTGCTGAAGTTGTTTGTCCGCTGTAGGAGTTCTCTGGTAGAATTTTTGGGGTCACTTAAGTATACTGTCATATCATCTGCAAATAGTGATATTTTGATTTCTTACTCTTAAATTTGTATCCCTTTGACCTCCTTTTGTTGTCTAATTGCTCTAGCTAGAATTTCAAGTACTATATTAAATAGATAGGGAGAGAGAAGGCAGCCTTGTCTAGTCCTTGATTTTAATGGGATTGCTTCAAGTTTCTCTCCATTTAGTTTGATGTTGACTACTGGTGTGCTGTATATTGCTTTTACTATGTTTAGGTATGGGCCTTGAATTCCTGATCTTTCCAAGACTTTTAATAGGAAGGGATGTTGCCCTATACCTGGGGATGCATCCGGTATACAGTCACCAAACCCAGACACTATTGTGGATGCCAAGAAGTGCTTGCTGAAAGAGTCCTGATATAGCTGTCTCCTGAGAGACTCCGCCAGAGCCTGACAAATGAGGCAGATGCTCACAGTCAACCATTGGACAGAGCACTAGGTCCCCAATGGAGGAGTTAGAGAAAAGGCTGAAGGAGCTGAAGGGGTTTGCAACCCCATAGGAAGAACAACAATATCAACTAACCAGACTCCCCAGAGCTCCCAGGGACTAAGCCATCAACCAAGGAGTACACATGGAGGGACCCATGGTTCCAGCCACATATGTAGCAGAGGATAACCTTCTCAGGCATCAATGAGCAGAGAGGCATTTGGTCCAGTGTAGGGGAATTTGAAGGTGGGAGGTGGGAGTGGTTGGGTGGGTGGGGGAACATCATCATAGAAGCAGGAGGAGGGGGATGAGATTGAGGTTTCAGGAGGGGAAACCAAGAAAAGGGATAGCATTTGAAATGTAAATAAAGAAAATATCCAATAAAAGAAAAACAGTTATATTCACTCTGCTAACAATTTGGCACCTTTAAGTTGTTGTTTTAAAACATGTAAACATCTGGTAGTTTTATTCAACTGCATCTTATTAATATCTGTTGAGACTATTATGAACATATGCCAGTTAGTTATTTTAAGTTTTGTTAAATTAATATCAACGGTTTGGGAATGCAAAAACATGTAAAGGATGTTTTTCTCATAAAAATTGCAACATATTAGGACTGCATAATTTCCCTGCATGGAACTAAAATTGTCCTTGAGTATTTAACATTTTAAAACTTTGAGCAATTATCTAAAGCTAATGAGGGGAAAGCTTCTTAACCGAAGCCATTGCTGCCAGTTACAGTTACATGTATAAATACACTCTTCTTAGTCTCTTAGTACACTTTTAATTAAAATATAACTACATTGCTTCTCTTCCTTTTCTCCCTCCAGCATTAATTCAGATCAGCTATATATGATAAGTCTACAACCAATATTATCTTAAAAGGAGAAAATCTCCCAGAAATTCCATTAAAATCATGAACAAGACAAAGATATCAGTATCTCTACTTTTTTTCCAACTTGGTGACCAAAGCAATAGGAAAAAGAGGAGAAAACTGTATGAATACAAACCTAAAAATAAAAAGTCAAATTATTTGCAGATGATATGATATTATACATAAGAGATTCCCAAATTTCCAGCATAAAACTAGACATAGTCAACCATTTTAAAAAAAGTGGCAGTGTACAAGATCAAACATTGCAAAAACCAGTAGCATTTTTATACACAAGGAAAAAGCATGCTGAGAAAGGGGTCATGAGCACACTTGCATTCACCTCAGCTTCAAAGTCAATAATATATCTTGGAATAAAGCTAACCAAGGAAGGGGAAAACCGCTAAAATGAAAACATTAGATTTCTAAAAAAGAGGTAGAGAAAATACTAGAAAATAGAAGGGACCTGCAAACTAATGAACTGATAGAATTAGTATTCTGTAAATGAACATCTAAACAAAAGTAACTTGTAGATCCAATGCAATCCCAGTCGAAATATCCACATATTCACTGCACTAAAACAATTCATAGAAATCATATGGAACCAGGGAAGACCCCAGATAGCCAAAACAATCATGAGGAAAAAGCGTGATTCTAGATAGGATGCTATTACAGATTTTTGGTGTAAATTCTATGTTTATAGTAATAAAACAGTATGGTAATGGCAAAGAAACAAACTACATGTAGCACAATGCAATAAAATAGATGGTTGACAAAGAGGCCAAAAAAGTATTATTCCTAGGGAACCATTTTCAAAATATGGTGTTGAGAAAACTAAATATCTGAATACAGACAAATGAAAATAGACCTGCATCTCTATCTCTACATAAATATTAACTCCAAGTGTATCAAAGCTCTCAATCTGAAGTCTGATCTATTAAAACTGCTAGAAGTAACCACAGTTAGGACCCTGCCAAATATGAAGATGTAGAGAAGAACATCTGAATAAGACACCAATTGCCCAGGAATTAAGGGAAACAATGGGCAAATGGGGCTCCATAAAACAGAAAACGTCTGTACACCTAACAAAACGACCTACCTAGTGGGTGAGAAGAGACACAGAATGAGAGAATATCTTTGCTGGCTATGTATCTGACAGAGAATTGATATCCATTATAAGTATTTTTGTTCAGATGGAAGGGTCTCCGGTGACTACGTTGTGATGGTCCATTCAACTGTTGAAGGACATAGGTTGTTTCCATTTTCTAGATATTCCATACTTGCTAAAAATAATAAACACCTTTTGAGGTATTTTTGTCACTTTATTTATGGTTTCTATGTTTATAGTCTCTAGTCCACTTTTTAATTGGGTCATTATTTCCTTGACTATAAACCATCACAATGTAGTATATTTATGAAATGGAATACTATTCAGCTATAAGAAATAAAGAAGCTATGAAAATTTCAGGAAAATGGATAGAACTGAAAACGATCGTATTAAGTAACATGACCCAGACACAGAAAAACAAATGCTGGATATTTTTTTCATTTGTGGTTCCTAGTTTCATTTCCTTGAATGCAAATATATAGCCTGGAAAAGCTATAGAATCTCAGAACAGTAAAGAGACCAGAGAAAAGGTTCTTGAGGTGAATAGCTGGGTGTGGGTGATGAAGCAGAAAATTGGAAAATGAAATTATGCCACTTGGGCTACAATGGTTCATTTCAGAGCCATGGAGTACCTAACAAAATCATCTGTATCCTGTAATGAGAATCCTCTATTTAGACTGGTAGTTAGGTAGTCCAAACAAATCCCCAAACAGTATAGGCAACTGCTGTTGCCTTCATTTGCCTCTCAGACATTGAAAATAAATCCCCTGTTTATGAAGAACTTGTACACTTAGGACTCAGGATTCAGGTGAATAGAATTGGAACTAACCTGAAAGTCTCCTCCCTGCATTCCACTTTTCAGTGTACCAGAAATTATTAACGAAAGCTGCAAATTGAAGGAAGCAATCAGCAATCCTATTCATTTATGATGCTATGAATTATACCAATACCCATTGTGGCAAAATATTCCTAATGGTGCAATGGTTACACTCATATTTCCAGTAACCAACAGCTGTCTCATTGGACTTAGGAACTATTGAATAGGAGAAATCATTCCTAGTATTATAATTTACCCAGGGCAAGTGAGGTCAGATTTCTTAGAAAAGTAGCTTTTTCACCTTAAAATATTTTTTTAAGGATTAAATCTGGAACTCACTCTTTCAACTGGGATGACAGGAAGCAAGTTCCCAAGAATTTTCTGGGTTTTTTTTTTTTGATATTTTATTTAATTATATTTCATATGTTATCCCCTTTCCTGGTTTCCCCTCTGGAGCCCCCCCATCCCATCCTCCCTCCTCCTGCTCTATGAGGGTAGTCCCCAACCCACTCACCAACTCCTACCTTCCCACCCTGATACTTCCCTACACTCGGGCATCGAGCCTTCCCAGGACCAAGGGCCTCTCCTCCCATTGATGCCCAACAAGGCCATCCTCTGCTACATATGCAGTTGGAGCCATGGGTCCCTAAGTTTCAGTTTCCAAACCTGCCTTTTTACATAGGTGCTTAAAGGCTGAGTTTAGGTCTTCATGTTTGTGTGAGAAGCATGTTGCTCTTTGTAACTGTAGCCATGTAACTGCATGACAGAAAAATACAAAACAAAATACTAATTTTCAAAAAATATCTCTTTATAAAAATTTCTTCTAATTGTTCAACTTTAAAAGTCACAAGGCCATGAATAAATATCCTAATTAATTATTTCTAAGTTTGAGATAACAGATTTTAATAAGCACGGTGATATGTTTACAAACAGTTCTTCACACTTTTCTGGACTTAGCATTTCCAAAATAACATCACAGACTTACAGCTCTTTTACTGATTGTGATATCAAAGGCAGAATATTTTTCTTGCTAGGTCAGTTGTTTTGTGTTATACTTTTACACATAGCTTTAGATTATGTCTCATTCTGAAAACCTAACCTTTTAGAAATAGAAAAAAAATGTTTTATCCTCAAGGCGAAATATTCTATAGCAGTAACCACAATAAGGTATTCATGTGTAATTGTCCAAACTTCTGTTTGTGATTTCAGGCCTCAAGTTGAAGGCAATTGATGTTCATAGCCTAGTGACTCTCCTTTGGGACCAAGGAAGTGTGACAGTATTTCCTTGACCATAGTTTGTCAACTCAGCCATAAAGCTCACAAAACTAAACTGAAGAAAATGGACACACAGGACAGTTCTAAGTTGGTATATGTGTGACCTTACTATTCTTAACATCTATCAAATTTACATTAAAAGGAAACAAGGGATTAAGGCCTCAAAAGTTGAGATAATATACACGAAGAGATTTTATTGTCTGGAATTTTCTAAACAGAATTGGTAAGAAGTAAAAATCATCATAGTGTTTTATTATACTATTTAGCTTAGCAGCACAGAATACAAGATCACTAAGAGAAGTTGGGAAAAGCATCTCTTCATAGGAAAATGCAATTATTGTTGTCCCTAAAGTTCTAGACATAATCACATGATACTGTAAACCACAATCGTTCCCAAAGTTATAGCAATCGCACAAGTAGTAGTTTTTATGTTGTCCTGGATATCTAAAACAGCAAACTGGCATAACATTTATATTTATTAAAATTTAAAACTAATTTTTTGGGAGCAAGAAAGATAGCTCAGTGGTTACGAGCACTGACTGCTCTATCAGCGGAACCAGGTTTTATTTTCAGCACCCACACAGTGGTTAACAGCTGTAACTCCAGTTCCAGGTTACCTGTTCCAGGTTACCTAATGCCCTCTTCTGGACCCTAAGAGTGCTACTTAACTGTTAAATGCTGACATACAAACACTGGCTTACTTTTGTATAAATATATGTAAGATCAAAATAAAAGATGTGGTTTGTTCTGTTTTTATTTCTTTGTAAATGACTTTTAAAAACATTTTTCACACGATATATTTTTGATCATATTCTTCCCCTTCCTCACAGCCTACTAAATTCTTATGACCTACCTAATTCCTGCGTTCTCTCTCTCCCTCTCTCCCTCTCTCCCTCCCTTCTTCCTCCTTACTTCTCTCTCAACACACATCAAATCAAAAATCAAAAGGGTACAAACCGCCAAACTGAAGGAACAACGTTAGAGTTCACAAAAATGACAATCTGTTCTGTGATATTCAACTACTCCCGAGCATGAGGCCCTCTCTGGAGTGTGGCTGATCTTCTAAGTGTCACCACAATAGAGAAACCTAATGTTCCCTTTCCTAGAAGGTCTGAATTGCAAATATCATCTTGGTTAGAGGTGAGAATCTGTGCTTGGATTTTAGTCAGCTTGAAGTATGGAGGACTTGTACAGGCTGTCACAATCACTGTGAGATCACCTGTGCATAAGCCCATTGTATCAGGAAGATGCTATTTTCTTGGAGTCATGCAAATGTCTGTATCTTAAAATGTTTCTGTCCCCCTTTCTGCCTAGGTTCTTTAGCCTTGGGGTGGGGTTGATGAAGACAACCCATTGAGAGCTCAGAATTCAAACTTCTCTGACTTTCTATACACCGCTCATGTGAGGATCTCTGTTAATTCCCATCTTAATGCAAGAAGAAACTTCTCTGGTAAGGGTTGAGCATTAGGTATTGATTTGTGGGTTTAGCAATATGTCATTAGTCTAATTTTCAAAAGACTGATTTGTCTTGTCTTGTAACTGGCCTGTCTGTCTGACAAGAATGAATATACTCTAAAGAAATACTATGTTTCCTCCTATCTGTGACTATTAGAGGAGTGAAAGTACACACACACACACACACACACACACACACACACACACAAGACTCAAGTTCAGTTTGGAGAACCTACAATAAGTAGCTCCAGATCTAACTGATGCCCTCTTTTGTCTTCTATAGGCATCCATACATGTGTGCCACATACTCACACAAATACATATACATGAACTTTTTTCTGATATTATTATTACTATTATTATTATTATTATTATTATTATTATTATTATTATTATTTAAGTTTTCCCCATCCCCCTCCTGGCCAGCCCTCTGACAGATCCTCATCTCATTCCTCGTCCCCCATCTCCAAGAGGATGTCCCCACCTCTCCACCCCCACCCCCACCCCACCATACCTCCCCATTCCATGGGGCTTCAAGTTTCTTGGGGGGTAGGTGCATCATTTTTTTCTCATTTTTTATTGGTTATTTTATTTACATTTCAAATGTTATCCTCCTCAATTTCCCCTCCACAAACCCCTATCCCCTACTTCCTCCTCCTGCTTCTGTGAGGGTGCTCCCTCATGCACAAACCCACTCCTGCCTCTGCGGCCTAGCATTCCCCTATACTGGGTCATCAATCCTTCAAGGGGCTCCCTTCCCAGTGAAGTCAGGCCAGACAAGGTAGTCGTCTGTTGTATATGTGTCAGGGGCCTCATATCAGCTGGTTTATGCTACCTGGTTGGTGGCCCAGTGTCTGAGAGATCTCTGGGATCCTGTCTAGTTAAGACTGCTGGTATTCCCATGGGATCATCCACCTCCTCAGCCTCTCCCAGCGTCTCCTTAATTCAACCACAGAGGTCCATAGCTTCTGCCCATTGGTTGGGTGCAAGTATCTACATATGACTCCTTCAGCTACCTGCTTGTTGGGCCTCTCGGAGGGCAGCCATGCCAGGCTCCTGTCTGTAAGCACACCATAGCATCAGCAGTAGTGTTAAGACTTAGACCCCCCTCACTCCCCTCCCCTTGAGCTGGATCTCAATTTGGGCTTGTCAGTGTACCTCCTTTTCCTCATTCTCTTCTCTACTTCCATCCCTGCAGTCATTCTGGGTCAGAGTTTCTGACTGTGGGATAGCAACCCCATTCCTCCACTTGATGCTCTGTCTTTCCACTGGAGATGGACTCTACAAGTTCCCTCTCCCCACTGTTGGGCATCTCATCTAAGGTCCCTCCCTTTGAGTCCTGAGAGTCTCTCACTTCCCAGGTCTCCAGTACATTCTAGAGGGTCCTCCCACCTCCTTCCTTCCAAGATTACCTATTTCTGTTCTTTCTGCTGCCCTCAGAGATTCACACACATCCACCCCCAATACCTGATCATGCTCCCCTTTTCTCCTCCTCTGTCCCATCTTCCACTCAGGACCTTCATTCCTCTACACCCCGTGATTGCGCTCTTCTCCCTCCCAAATGGGATTGAAGCATCCTCACTTGGGCCCTTTTGCTTGTCATCCTTCCCGAGTTCTGTTGGCCGTATCCTGGGTACTCTGTACATTTTTGGCTAATATTCATTTATTAGTGAGTACATACCATGCATGTCCTTTTGGATCTGAGTTACCTCACTCAGGATGATATTTTCTAGTTCCATCCATTTGCCTGCAAAACTCATGATGTCTCGTTCTTAATAGCTGAGTAGTATTCCATTGTGTAAATGAACCACATTTTCTGTATCCATTCTTCTGTTGTGGGACATCTGGGTTGTTTCCAGCTTCTGGCTATCACAAACAAGGCGCTATGAAAATAGTGGAATGCGTGCCCCTGTGGTATGGTGAGGCACCTTTTGGGTCTATTCCCAAGAATAGTATAGCTGAGTCTTCAGGTAGACCTATTTCCAAGTTTCTGAGGAATCTTCAGATTGATTTTTCAGAGTGGTTATGCCAGTTTGCAATCCCACCAGCAATGGAGGAGTGTTCCTCTAAAACATTAACTTAAAACTGGGTCTCAGAATGTAGCTCAAGCTAGTTTTAAGTTTACTGTGTAGACTATGCTATTCTGAAAATTCTGCTCTGCTTTCCCAAGTACAGACTTACGTGAATCCATTGACAAGTCCAATGAATATGACCTTCAGTGAGATTTTTTAATTGTATGGTTGTATTTCATGTATAAAATAAGTATAAACAATATTTTCAATAGAGCTGATCTATTTTTACCCCAAGCTTAAAAATGTATGTTTAGGAATAAACATACTTGACACAAATTATGAACTCTATTTTTACTACGGGACAATACAGACAGCACCTAGATATGCTTCAGGTATAGGCTACAGAAATGAGTTCCTCCAGCTCTGGCAAAGACAACTCATAGACATGCAGGTGAGGCTTCATTAAACCTTTCCATTTCACTAACACTTCAAATCAGTGGACATATGTGCTAAAGACCAGAATAAAAAATTCATAGGGACAAAAAGTAGTCAATCATTTATTTGCATTCTATAGGAAGATTTTCAAAGTAAACATAATTAGTTAGGGCATTTATTATATTGTTGACAGATCTTTTCCAAAAAATCTTCAGTCATTGAAATTGATAAACCTTAATTTTTCCTTTTGCTTCAATGCACACACTAAATATAAGTTATCACATTAGTGTGCTTTATACTCAACCTATTAATATCAAAGTTTTTTTTTTTTTTTGCTTAGTTAAACTCACAGCTGGCTTTATTTTAGAACCCTCATTTCATGAGTCAGAAAGAATCTAAATTAATAGCTCATAGATAACTTGATGCTGAGAATAATAAGGCAATGATATATCTTTATTTATTTATAAAGACTCGGTGTCTTTGCATAATAATTTACTACATATATATGGAATTTAGATTTTCTGGCTGGAAAAGTGTCTGAAATAGACCATCCATGCAACAACCTGATAAATTCCCACTGCAGAAGGAACAACTTGAACTGACCTGTTCTCTGGGAGATAGAATAACATTTCCAAATCCTTCACAGCAAACTAGAACTTCTTCATTATCTTTTATGAATTTAAATGTCAAGTAGATGTGTGTACAGTTGATACTGAACTCATTCTTGAGTAAAAGATTTTAAAATATAATTAAGAGGTATGTGTTGCTAAATTTTATTTCTCCTTATCATTGATCACAATAATCAATGGACAATATGAATAAGTAGATTAAAATCATCAGCAAAATTTACAAACAACTCTTTATTGGCTGTTAAATTATATGTGCATAGTTTCATCATCAATGAGTGATATTTTATCATGTTCTATAAATGTCACCATTTATTGATATTTGGGTATCTGTGTTTAAGTATATATGAAGGATATCTAAATCAAGGTTGTTTACAATAAGTTTATCTAGAAAATTATTTACAGAAATTTGTGGTAGGGATCCTGTATTTTTATAAGGGAGTTTCATGATTTGAACACCAAAATCTCATGTGCATTTTAAAAATTATTTTTAACAAATCTATTATTGGTATTTCTGTCAACATAATAATTCCTTCCTTCCTGACCAACATACAGAATATTTTGTCATAACATTGTTACTTATCAATACTAAATAATATATAGATAATATTGTTTAATTTTCTGCTTCTCTGTTAAACACTCTGACCAACACAACTTACAAAAAGACGGGTTTACTGAGCATACGGTTCCAGAGGGTTAAGATTCCATCCCAGTGAGGGAGGCTGACAGCCAGAACAGGAAGTTGAGTTCTCATTTTTCTATGACAAACTCAAAGCAATGTGAGTGGACTGAAACTAACTCAAGGCTTGCAACCTCACAGCCCATAGTCAGTGATGTCCCACCTCCACTAATGTCACTCCTTTTAAACTTTGCTAATAGCATCGCCTCCTGGAGACCAAGTATTCAAACATCTGGAACACATTCTATTTCAAGCCACTACATAGAAAATCAATTAAAGCTACTTTACTTTGGGGTGATAGATTTTTTTTCCAACTGGCCCATATATCATAAAAGAGGAGGTTCAAGTGAATTTATTGATAATCTTTCTATATTAATTTTATCATTAAACATGTTTAGTGGCTAGTATGTACAAGGAAATCCTTGAGTGTCAGATTTACAAGTATAAAATGAAATCATAAACAGATCATTGAGATTAGGACTTTCTAAATTATATTTTTTTTCAATTCCAGCATAATAGGAAGCAATATAATGAGAACAGAGATAGTCCTTTCCTTGTGATACTTTCTGGCTCCTAAAACTGTACAGTGAGACAAGGGTCCCCATAAGCCAGATATGTGACACACAGAACTTACATATAAGATCAAGTCACTGGGCCTTATAGGCTAACGAGCCTATATATCTATATAAACACACACACACACACACACACACACACACACACACACACACACACACACACACATTTCCGAGCTTTTGTTTAGTTCAGTTCTATACATTGGAATGTTTCTGTAGGAAATAAAGAAACTGACTAAACGGACCCCTTGTTGCTAATACTATAAGGAAATTCAGTTCCTCTCCAGATTTTTAAGCAATTTTTCTTATTTCTTAGATGTAGGATTCAGACACAGAACACAATGGCAGTGCTTTTACTGCTTAAATCTATCCTCACAATTCGTGCATGTGATGATTTTATGTTTCCACAACGTGGAAAAATCTGCATACTCTGGAATTAAGACTTTAAATACTGTAAAATCGTTCATTAGAAAAGTGCACAGTGTCACAGCTGGGAGATTGTAATGTAAAATTTCATTTCATTTAAAAAAATTGTCTATCAAGAAAATTAAACCCTTAGAAATAGGATACATTTTGAGATCCAAATCCTGCTACATCTGTAAGACATACAGAAGAATAATTATTCTCACTTTTAAAGTAAAAGCTTGCAATTTCTATAAAAAATTTATATTGAAGATTTTTATATTGAATGTGTAAATTGCTTTTGGTATGCTGTTCATTTTCACAATATTAATTCTACAAATCCATGAGCATAGGATGCATTTCCATTTTCTAGTGTCTTTTTTATTTATTTTTTCTTCAGAAATTCTAATTTTTCATTTTAGAGGTCATTCCCCTATTTGTTTTGATGTATTCCTAGATATGTATTTATTTATTTATATTGATGCCATTACGGATGGGAGTGTTTCTAAGATCTTTGTCCTCAGTATGCTTGTTATTGGTAGCTAGATTAATTTTTGAGTTGATTCTGTACTTTGCCATGTTGCTGAAAGCATTAATTATTTATGGAAGTTTTCTGATGGTATCAATTAGGTTTTATGTATAACATCACATGATCTACAAATCGAGATAATATGGCTTTTTATTTTCCTATTTGAATACCTTTACAAAAACCTAGTAGTCTTTGTATATATTAATACATAATATGTCTCATATATTATGCTAATGTACATATATAGTTGAAGTGTAAAATACAGCAAAATTATATATATATATATATATATGAGTTTATCATATACATACACAGATATGTGTATAATATACACATATAACAGAAATATAAGAAGAGTAAGAGGATCAGGATGTCTGCTGCAAGAGAGTGATTTCTAGATATATACGACAGGGAATCTGCATCTGTGAAATATAACAATATAGTTGCTTAAACAAGACCTAGACAATGATAGTCCTAATTGGCATATCAGCATACACTGAAAATTTCACAAGACCCCATCCATAAATGAGTAGCTATAGACAATTTATGGCTTCTAAGAGAGTCAGATTAAGCTTGCTTCCAGGATAAAGCACTCAAAAGATTATCACCAATAGCTGATTAGTCCTAACCACAAATACATATGAGCAACATTAAATTGAATCAGTAGAGCACATGTACATTGTGTGACTCTGTTCCTGGGGAGATTTTGAAAAGAGCATCTATTCACCACAGATAAGAAGCTGAGGACAGATGCAATTAAAGATAGTAGCAATCTCTACCTTTTTAAATCAATGAGTTGCATTAGGTTTATGGAAATAAGGGGGAAGGCTTGCTATCAGAAGCAGGCATAGCTCACTCCAACAGAGGTGACAGCTCATGAAAACCCAGAATGTATTACACAATCTCTATATAGCTCAATATGTTGGAGAGTGTCCTTTCTAGGTACCTCAGTTCTGAGCATTTTCCAAGCAGTTTGGCTAGTTTTTGCTTCTTTCAGGCAGCTCAGCTTGTCTCAGAGTTTTCTAGACATCACTTAATTGTCTAAGAATGTCCCCCAATGGTTCTTACTGATTACATATGCTTGGAAAAGTAGCAGCATGGTGAGTATTTTCAGTTTCAAGAACTTCTTGAAGCCATTGAAATGTTTATTTCCTGAACATAAAGAACGTACTGAAAGGATGAAATGTTTAACACCTTTCTTAACATTATGTGATTTAATAAGCTCCCTCCAAGAAGTAATCTAGGAGCAGACTGCTACAAAATGTACACACGCACACACATACACGAACATGCACAGATAGGGAAGACCTGGGAGGAGTGGGCAAAAGAAGAGGAAAGAGGGAAAATAATGTGTAAATATAATATTCATATCCTTCCAGTCTGAGCCATTACCCTGAGCAGATCTTGGGTGCTGGCTCTGTACCCAGTCCCACAACACCCAGAAGAAACTCAACTCCCAGGTGCTCTAACATGCTCAGGATCATGGGTGCTCTAACACACCCAGGATCATAGGATCTCAGGAGCTTGGTCACACCAGAATTTCAGGATCTGAGAATGTAGCTTGACTCCCAGGAGCTCTGACACACCCAGGATCTCAGGATCACAAGATCCCAGAACCACAGGATCACAAAAACAGCTGGACTCTGAGAAGTTCTGACACAACCAGAATCACAGAATGGACAAGCTCCAGTTAGAGACAGTAAGACCAACTAATACCAGAGATAACCAGATGGCAAGAAGCAAGTGCAAGTATATAAAAAACAGAAACCAAGGCTTCTTGGCATAATCAGAACACATTTCTTCCACCACAGCAAGTCTTGGATACCCCAAAACACTGGAAAAGCAAGATTTTGATTTAAAATCACTGCTCATGATGATGATAGAGGGCTTTAAGAAGGACATAAATAGATCCATTAAAGAAATATATGAGAATACAGGTAAACAGCTAGAAGGCCTTAAAGAGTCAACACAAAATCCCTTAAAGAATTACAGGAAAACACAATCAAACAGGCAAAGAAATTGAACAAAACCATCCAGGATATAAAAATGGAAATAGAATCAATAAAGAAATCACAAAGGGAGACAACCATAGGGATGGAAAACCTAAGAAGGAGATCAGGAGTCATAGATGCAAGCATCACCAACAGAATACAAGAGATAGAAGAAAGAATCTCAGGTGCAGAAGATACCATAGAAAACATTGACACAACAGTCAAAGAAAATGCAAAATGCAAGAAGCTCCTAACTCAAAACATCCAGATAACCCATGAATTAATGAGAAGACCAAGCCTTAGGATAATAGGTATAGAACAGAGTGAAGATTCCCAACTTAAAGGGCCAGTAAATATCTTCAACAAAATTATAGAAGAAAGCTTCCCCAACCTAAAGAAAGAGATGCCCATAAACATACAAGAAGCATACAAAACTCCAAACAGAGTGGACCAGAAAAGAAATTCCTCCCGTCACATAATTATCAAAACATAAAATGCATTATACAAAGAAAGAATATTAAAAGCAGTAAGGAAAAAAGGTCAAGTAACAAATGAAGGCAAATCTATCAGAATTACACCATACTTCTCACCAGAGACTATAAAAGCCAGAAGATCATGAGCTGATGTCATACAGACCCTAAGAGAATACAAATGCCAGCCCATGTTCCTATACCCATCAAAATTCTCAATTACCATAGATGGAGAGACCAAGATATTCCATGACAAAATCAAATTTACACAATATCTTTCACAAACCCAGCCCTACACAGGATAATAGATGGAAAAAGTGCAACATAAAGAGAGAAACTACACCTTAGAAAAAGCAAGAAAATAATCTTCCTTCGACAATCCCAAAAGAAAATAGCCACACCAACATAATTCCACCTCTAACAACAAAAATAATAGGAAGCAACTATCACTTTTCCTTAGTGTCTCTTAACATCAATGGATTCAATTCCCCAATAAAAGACATAGACTAACAGACTGAATTTGTAAACAGGACCCAGCATTTTGCTGCATACAGGAAATGCACCTCAGTGACAAAGACAGACACTACCTCAGAGTAAAAGGCTGGAAATTTTTTCCAAACAAATGGTCCAAAGAAACAAACTGGAGTAGCCATTCTAATATTGAGTATAATTGACTTTTTACCAAAAGTTATCAGAAAAGATAAGGAATGAAGCTTCATACTCATCAAAGAAAAAATCTACCAAGATGAACTCTCAATTCTGAACATCTATGCTCCAAATGCACAGGCACCCACATTCATAAAAGAAACTTTACTAAAGCTCAAAGCACACATTTGACCTCACGCCATGTAGTGAGAAATTTCAACACCCCACTCTCATCAATGGACAGATCATGGAAACAGAAACTAAACAGAGACACAGTGTAACTTACAGGAGTTATGAACAAAGTAGATTTAACAGATATCTATAGAACATTTCATCCTAAAACAAAAAACATATACCTTCTTCTCAGCACCTCATGGTACCTTCTCCAAAATTGACCATATAATTGGTCGTAAAACAGGCTTCAACATATACAAGAAGATTGAAATAATCCCATTCATGTTATCATATCACCACAGACTAAGCTGGTCTTCAAAAACAATAAAAATAATGGAAAGCTCATATACACATGAAAGCTGAATAATGTTCTACTATATGATAACTTGGTCAAGGAAAAAATAAAGAAAGAAATCAAGGATTTTTTTAGAATTCAATGAAAATGAAAGAACAACATACTCAAACATATGAGACACAATGAAAGCAGTGATAATAGGAAAACTCATAGCTCTAAGTGCCTCCAAAAAGAAACTGGAGAGAGCATACACTATCAGGTTGACAGCAAACCTGAAAGTTCTAGACCAAAGAGAAGAAAATATACCCAAGAGTAGTAGAAGTCAGGAAATACTCAAAATCAGTGCTGAAATCAACCAAGTAGAAACAAAAGAACTATACAAAGAATCAACAAAACCAGGAGCTGGTTCTTTGAGAAAATCAATGAGATAGATAAACCCTTAGCCAGACTAACCAGAGGGCACAGACACAGTATCCAAATTAACAATGTCAGAAGTGAACATGGAGACATAACAGCAGAAGCCGAGGAAATTTATAAAATAATCAGATACTACTACAAAAGCTTATACTCAACAAAACTGGAAAATTTAGATGAAATGGACAATTATCTAGACAGATACAAGGTGCCAAAGTTAAATCAGGGTCAAGTAAACCATCTAAACAGTGCTATAACACCTAAAAAATAGCAGCAGTCATTAAAATTCTCCCAACCAAAAAAAGCCCAGCAGCAGATGGCTTTAGTGCAGAATTCTATCAGATCTTCAAAGAAAATATATAACAATACTCTTCAAAATATTCTACAAAATAGAAACAGAAGGAACACTACCCTATTTGTTATATGAAGCCACAATTATGCTAGTACCTAAACCACATGAAGACCCAACAAAGAAAGAGAACTTCAGACCAATTTTCCTTATGAGTATCAATGCAAAAATACTCAATAAAATTCTCACAAACCAAATCCAAGAACACATCAAAACAATCATATATCATGATCAAATAAGCTTCATCCCAGTGATGAAGGAATGGTTCAATACATGGAAATCCATCAAAGTAATTCCTCATATAAACAAACTCAAAGAAAAACACATGATCATCTCATTAGATGCTGGGAAAGGATTTGACAAAATTCAACATTCTTCATGGAAAGATCAGGAATTCAAGGCCCATACGTAAACATAGTAAAAGCAATATACAGCACACCAGTAGCCAACATCAAACTAAATGGACAGAAAGTTGAAGCAATCCCACTAAAATCAGGGACTAGACAAGGCTGCCCACTCTCTCCCTATCTACTCAATGTAGTACTCAAAGTCCTAACCAGAGCAGTTAGAAAACAAAAAGAGTTCAAAGAGATAAAAAGTGGAAAGGAAGAAGTCAAAATATCACTATTTGCAGATGATATGATAGTATACTTAAGTGACCCCCAAAAATTCACCAGAAAACTCCTAAAGTTAATAAACAACTTTAGCAAAGTGGCTGGATATAAAATTAACTTAAACAAATCAGTATCCTTCCTCTACTTGAAGTATAAACAGACTGAGAAAGAAATTAGGGAAATGACACTCTTAACAATACACACAAATAATATAAAATACCTTGGTGTGACTCTAACCGAACGAGTGAAAGATCTGTATGACAAGAACTTAAAGTCTCTGAAGAAAGAAATCAAAGAAGACCTCAGAAGATGGAAAGATCTCCCGTGCTCATGAATTGATAGGAATAATATAATAAAAATGGATATCTTGTCAAAAGCAATGTACAGATTCAATGCAATCCCCATCAAAATTCCAAATCAATTCTTTATAGAATTAGAAAGAATAATTCGCAAATTCACTTGGAATAACAAAAAAGGAAGGACACTGAAAACTATACTCAACAATAAAAGAACTTCTGGGCAAATCACCATCTCTGACTTCATGCTGTATTACACAGCAATAGTGATAAAATCTGTATGGTATTGGTACAGAGACATGCAGGAAGATCAATAGAATAGAACTGATGACTCAGAAATGAACCAATACACCTATGTCTCTTGATCTTTAATAAAAGGCACTAAAACCATCCAGTGTAAAAAAGACAGCTTTTTCAACAAATGGTACTGATCCATTCTTATCTCCTTATACAAAGCTCAAGTCAAGTCCAAGTGGATCAAGGATCTCTACATAAAACCAGATACACTGAAACTGATAGAAGAGAAAGTAGGGAAGACCTTCAAGCATGTGGGCACAGGGGAAATTTTCCTGAACTGAATGCCAATGGCTTATGCTCTAAGAGCAAGAATCAACAAATTGGACCTCATAAAATTGCAAAGCTTCTGTAAGGCAAAGGATACTGTCAATAGGACAAAATGGCAACCAACAGATTAGGTAAAGATCTTTACCAATCCTTCATTTGATAGAGGGCTAATATCCAATATATACAAAGATCTCAAGAAGTTAGACTCCAGAGAACCAAATAAACCTATTAAAAATGGAGTACAGAGCTAAACAAAGAATTCTCAAAGGAGCAAATCGAATGGCTGAGAAACATCTAAGGAAATGTTCAACATCCTTAGTCATCAGGGAAATGCAAATGAAAACAACCCTGAGATTCTACTCATACCAGTCAGCATGGCTAAATTCATAAACTCAGGTTACAGCAGATGCTGGTGAGGATGTGGAGAAAGAGGAACACTCCTCCATTGCTGGTGGAATTCCAAGCTTGCACAAGCACTCTGGAAATTAATCTGGCTGTTCCTCAGAAAATTTGATATAGCATTACCTGAGGACTCAGCTATACCACTCCTGGGCATTTACCAAAAAGATGCTCCAAAATATAACAAGGACACAAGCTCCACTATGTTCATAGTAGTCTTATTCATAATATCCAGAAGCTGGAAAGAACCCAGATATCCCTCATCAGAGAAATGGATACAGAAAATGTGGTACATTTACTCAATGGAGTACTACTCAACTCTTGCGGGAGATATGTAAAAAGTGGCACCATTCCAAGCTATACCCTGCTACTCTCTGCCCTTGTACTCACTGACTCTAGGCTAGCCTCTGTGTGGTAGTCTTCCCAGTTCTGGTTCCCCTGCCTCAGAGCTCCTTGTCTCTTCTCAGCCATCTAACCCGTGCTGGTTGTTTGTCACAAATCTCCTTAACCCAGCAAATCAAAACTTTAGAAGCTTATGATTAGTCAGTTAGATTTTTATATCACTAAATTCTCAATTTACAAAATGCCCACACAAAGAACTCAGAGCCAATTGATACTGATATAAATTGCCAACCTAGATAGGACAAATTGTCTTGTAATTATCCATCCTTTATAAGATATTCATAGCGACCTGTGGCTATTGAAAGCCACACGGAATCTGGATCATCTTGGTATTCCTTCATCTTCCTTCCCCCTCCTCTTCCTGACTGTCTCTGTCTCTGAAACCCTTAGCTCTGCCTCCCTTTTCCCTCTCCAATCACAAGATTCTTGTTGTATTAATATTTAAATTAAGTAGACAGGGAAAATTCAGCTACACTCAGCTATTAAAAAACGTGAATTTATGAAATTTATAGGCAAATGGATGGAAGAAGATAATATCATCCTGAGTGATGGAACTCAATCACAAAAGAACACATATGGTATACACTCACTGATAAGTGGATATTAGCCCAAAAGCTCGGAATACCCATGATATAATTCACAGAGCACATGAAACTCAGGAAGAAGGAAGACCAAAGTATGGATGTTCCAGTCCTTCTTAGAAAGGGGAACAAAATATGCACAGGATGTAATGCGGAGACAAAGTGTGGAGGAGAGACTGATGGAAAGTCCATCAAGACACTACCCTACCTGGGGCTCCATCTCATACACAGTCACCAAATGCAGACACTATTGTGGATGTCAAGAAGTGCATACTGACAGGAGCCTGATGTAGCTATCTCGTGAGAGGCTCTGCCAGAGCCTGGCAAATACAGAGGTGGAAGCTCACAGTCAATAGTCCCCCATGGAAGAGTTAGAGAAAGGACTGAAGGAGCTGAAGGGGTTTGACACCCCATTGGAGGAACAATAATATCAACCAACCAGACCCCCCTCAAAGCTCCCAGGTGGTAAGCCACCAACCAAGGAGTACACATGGAAGCACCCATGGCTCCAGCTGCATATGTAACAGAGGGTGGCCTTGTCAGGCATCAATAGGAGAAGAGACCCTCCTTGGTCCTGTGAAGGCTTGATGCCCCAGTGTGTGGGAATGCAAACACAGGAAGGTGGGGGTGGGTAGGTGGGGGAACACCCTCATAGAAACAGGGGGGAGGGGATGTGATAGGTGGTTTCCAGGGGGAATACTGAGAAAGGGGATAAAATTTAAAATGTAAATAAAGAAAATATCCAATAATAAATATATATATTAATAATTTAAAAATAAAGAAAAGAGAAAATTTTAACTTCAAAACTTTCCAAAACCTTTTAAAACCCAAAATGTTATAAAATGCATCATTATATAATATATAGCATTTGTATGTCTATATGAAATCATGCATAAACCTGATACAAACAAGTAGCATAAATATAATATCATGTTATTACATGGCTCCTGTCCACATAGTTTTCAGAATTATAAAGATAATATTGTTATAGTAAATACCAGTTAATGAAAATTCTTCATGGTAAAATAATCCATGAGTCTTGTGTGGGAAAAATAATTCTGTCAGCTATGAGCTTACTACTACCCTTCACTCTTAGCTGTAGTAATATTGTCTGATGGTGTTATACTTTTTCCATCTGCTTTGGTCATTTAACATGATAAATATATGCAAAATTTTCTGTTTCACTCTAACCCAGCCCCTGAACTTTTCCCTAAAATCTTTTCAATGTTTAAATGTATCCTCTTCAGTTTAATGAGGTCTCATGTTTATGATCTTGGAGTCGCATTGAATTCATTACTTTCTCTACTATCCTATATTTCTACAATAGAGAATATTTCTTGAACGCATATGCACATCTAACTACTATGTTGTCATCTAGAACTGAGAATTTATATTTTGTTTACATAAGTATAGTGGTCTTCATATTGGCCTATGTTTCTCTGAATGTATACTTTTTGCTATTCAATTGAAAACTATGAATGGTTTATATTTTTTAAGGGTTCAAGTCCTCATACTTCATGTCCGAGTTTAATATCTCCCACTCTTTCTCCTACTCCTCCTCGTAATCACACTAACTGTTCCTCTCCCCCCAGGCTCTTAGTGTAGAGCATTTTGGAATGTCCAATTTCTTTTTCCATAACTTCTGTGAGTTGTACTAAGATATAACAAAGCAGCCTTAGACTGTTATTTTTGCCTTGTAGGGACTCAGCCTTTTTAAAAATGGCGTTATCAATGAAAATGTCAACATGGAAGGGGAAATAATTCGCTGCGTCATACCACCAGGCAAAGAACTACAGGTAACTCATGGTGCTAGGAGAAGGAGTCCTTTTCCAGGGATAATACCTGTTATGGTTGTTCATTGAAGAATGCTCCACCTTGAAACAATATACAAACCAGCAACAAAAATGCCTCAGCAGAGAGGCCGGGCAGTGGTGGCGTACGCCTTTAATCCCAGCACTTGGGAGGCAGAGGCAGGTGGATTTCTGAGTTCGAGGCCAGCCTGGTCTACAGAGTGAGTTCCAGGACAGCCAGAGCTACACAGAGAAACCCTGTCTCGAAAAAACCAAAAAAAAAAAAAAAAAAAGCCTCAGCAGGCAATAATCATATGTATTTGTGCATACACATATATATGTATATGCACATGCATATTTATGTATGTATTGATAATAATAAAAGATAATAAAAGAAAAGTATGCTATCATATTAAGAGGAATAGGTCATGGCAGGTTCTATGGAGAGTAGTTGTGAGGGACTGGAGGGATGTGAAAAATATCCACATCGAAGCCTATACCTGATAAGACACACACACACACACACACACACACACACACACACACACACACACACACACACACACACTTGAAAGCTAGAGGATAACAGTCTATTGACTCTATTGCTGATGGTTTCCTGTGCTGTGCAGAACGTAGTTGGTTTGTGGCAGTCTTGTTTGTCTAATTTTGGATTGGTTGCCTAGGCTTTTGGGACCCGTCCAGACAGCAGCAACAACACACTTCTCTTGGATCATTGTCACTCACTAGCTTCCCTGTTTCCCTTGGCAGCTGGTATTCTCAGGTGCTAGGCTTTCATCTGTTGAGGTACATGGATAGGTTTTACCCTATTTGTGCATCTCTAGCTCTCTTGGAGGCAACTGATGAACCCTCTTGTTCTCTGTAACTATCGTAAATTTATTCCTATTCATAATTGAATTCCTTATATCTATACTATTATGGATCTTTCTTATAAAGACATACATTTTGGAGAGCTTAAAACTAAGAATAATATGTATAGAAGCTATGTAACTGTCTTCTCTGGATCAAGCAGTGGGTATTTTACCAGATTTAGTTTTTAGAAGTTTCTTACTCCTATATAAATTAAGATCTAAGATGATTTACAGTCAAATTCTTATTCGTTAGATTAAGATTTTTCTTGATTTTCTGGATATCATTGTATGAACTTCTTTTCATGGTCACCTATTTTTCTATGGATTCTGATAGTTTTTAAATATGACAAATTTCTGCATTATGAAAACCTTCAGAAAATATCAAAATTGCCTAAAAATTCGACATTAGATTTTTTTATATTTTTGGTCATGAGTTAGCCTTTAACAGTGAAACCACCTATTAAGTCTGATAAAAGATCTCTTATTTCTTTATGGATATACCTAATACATAGTACATGTATACACACACATGTAATATTCAGATGTATGAATGTGTTTTGTTTCATTAAAACATCATTTTTATTTCTCTATATTATATAAAAGTCACATTTCACTGAGGAAAAACTAACATTTTGCTAATCTTACAAATCAATGGTTATAATGCTTCTTTTAAAAATCATTACTTGACTCACCTGAACTATTAAATTTTAGAGCATATAATGGAAAAAAATCAATTTATTGAAAGCCCAATTTGATTTTCACAAGTGACTAGCTCAAGCGAAATTCTTATGAAGCACTTGCTTAAATAAAGTCTTAAAAGATTTTTTTATGATAGTTAATTTTTCTTGGTAGGACTCATAAAATAGGTTTATCTTATCAAGCTTAATAGAAATTGAAAATGTCATTTCAAAAGCTGAAATTCATTATATTGAATTGTTAATCCCTGTTATTATAACCAGAATGATTTTATAGTCTAGAGTTTTAGTTGAAATTTCATGCAAGAAAATGTGATTTTCTGTCAATGCAGATTTTATGTAGCTATTTGAATATCTACCTTTAATTTATACTTCAATAGTCCATTAAAACACATGTACCTTCTTTGAATTGGACTAATTTTCTTACAGAAAATATTTCTCCACTCTATTCTGAGTTATATATTATTGCAGAATATAGCTTTAAGTTTTCAGTATATGTAAGTGATATTAAAAGATGCCATAGCCAGTTATAGCAAAACAAAGCTGTGTGTCATCACTCAAAATATGGAGCCGGGATCAAAAGTTCAAGGTCACTCTGAGACAGGATTCAAGGTCAGTGAAACCATGGGTTGTAAGAGATGTCTCAAAACAGCAATAATTACAACAAAACCAAAATAAAAAAGCAATAAAATAGACATCATATTTTAAATCTGTTATTTAATAGATATTGCAAATTTATAGTAACCTTCAATCACTGCAATACCACCTATATCTAGCCAGCTCTATCCTCTCTAGTCAACTATATTTTATTTATACAGTACTGAAATAAAAAATATCTAGTTATCAGTTCAGTAGTAACCCTAAGGTAAGAATTAATCAATAATCATTGATGATTGTAATATGCATATTTTATGTATTAAAATGGAATTGACTATATTCATTTTCTATCAAAAATTATTAACTGCTGGATAACTCTATTATATTCTCAAGTTCACAATAAAGAATTTTGTGTTTTGAGTGCTTCATATTGCATGATTGTAAATAAAACCTCACAATGCTATTTGTAATATTGTATTTTATATTTGAAGTTTGCCTGGAACCCTATCTTAAGTGAGTGGACATACACAATGGTGATGACGACAGGAGGTAGAAACTGGTCAGATATGGCAGGAACTACAAAGCAGCAGTACCAACAATGTCCTTGCTGAAGGGCAGGATTCCAGGAAAGAGTTTGGATTCCACTTCCCTTGCTATGTTTTCTCTTTAATGAGCACCTCCACCTCCACCTGGATGCTATATATAACTGAAAAGAAGAGGAAACAGTTAAGAGGCCGTGCAGATGGCCCTGCTGAATTCATTAGCTCTTCTCTTTCCTCATACCTCACCCATTTCTCTCATAAATCCTTTAAATTCCCCCAGATCAGGAGCAGCTCTCTAGAGGCTTTTCTTTCTCATAGCTTCACTTTGCCCCTTTCTGTCTCTGTCTCTGTCTCTGTTTCTGTCTGTCTGTGTCTCACCCCCTTCTTGCTTTCCCTCTTTGAGGTCCCATCTATGAATTTATAATAATTTTCTATCTAATACTCACATGGTCATCCATGAATTTCATTCTGTAAATCTGAGATATAAGAGTGTGAAAACCACTGATTTGAATGACTTTGGTGGCTTACTAATTCTCAGGGATCTTAGACACATAAGTCAAACTCATCATGAGTCAAAGAGGCTCCATTGGTCTCAGACTACATAACTCCATAAGAGTAATAGTGCAAATTGATGACGATGATAATTGACTTAATTTTGGCAATCATATCATGCTATTTAAGTAACTATATCATTATATTGTATCATTCATAAAACCAAGATTTTTGTCAAGTATAACTCATTAAAGATAGAAGATAAAGATTATTTAACTTTTAGTAACTGTGATTCACTTTGCATTAGGAAGACATCAAATGCTCTTAAACTATATTACATTGGAGAAAATACACATTTCTGAAATGTTTCAACTAAGAACTATCTTCATTATATTCCATTTTGGCTTAGAAAAATCAAAACTATAAAAGGATGCAATATAAATTAATAAAGCAGAGCATCATGTATGGACATTGTTGGAAACACTTTGTTCCTTGTTTAAAAAAATTAATAAAAATGCTTGTATAGTTTGAATGTAAACATTTAATTGGAACATAAACATATATGTTATAAGAAATGAACATGGCAATTTTAATGAAATGAATCATTTAAAATTTTGCTGTTATCAAGGAGTTATATTGCATTGTTGGTGTAAGTTGCAAGTATTTTCTTATGAACATATCAGGGAAATGAGCCTAGCATTAATGTTCTAGATAAAATCATGAACTTAATTAAATAAGAAAGATAAAAGTAAGAACTACATTGGAAAACTATTTACATATAATATCCTTAAATATTTTACATTAAGGTAACACAACAAAAAGTGCAATTTACTTCACTGTGGGATAGCACTGGAATAGGAGGTTGGCAAGTCTCATCTATGAGATCATCAACTGAGTTTCATTCATCATTTTTATCTAAATATAATGACAATTGCTTACATCTCCTTCTGTATTTATAGATACTTAAATAATTCATAGAATTTTTTATCAAAGCAAAAAGAACAAATTTTATGCTCTGAGTTTACAAGGATGCATTATGCACATACATAAAATAATTTCTATGTATGTGAAAGTCCTAGAAAATTATGTTTGCATTTGAAATAAAAGATAAAGTTTTTGTTTTCTTTTAAAAAATAGAGAAATGGCTTTATTTACAAAAAACTATATGAAGAATATCAAAGGGATCCCTACATTCAAGTCAATAGGATTTAATTTATTTATCTACTTTTGCAGACACTGACACATATTGTTTTCCATAGAAACAGTTCAACAGTTTTGACATAAATATCAACACTTCTCTATATTTATACTTATTATGTTTGTTTGCTCATCTTGTGATACTGGAGGTTGAATGAAGGCCTCTAACTCGCTAAGCAAGTCCTCCTCCACTGAACTATATTGCCAAACCTCCCAGACTTCCTTTTATAAATGTGATTTTTAAGGTTAAAACTGTTTGTACATTTTCATAATTCTTTCCCTCATGATGCTTTCCACCTCACACATCACCAAACTTCATGCTCTTTTCTTTCCTAACAGAACACAGTCAAACCCCCATCTTAGTCAGGGGTTCTATTCCTGAACAAACATCATGACCAAGAAACAAGTTGGGGAGGAAAGGGTTTATTTGGCTTCCATTTCCATGCTGCTGTTCATCACAAAAGGAAGTCAGGACTGGAACTCAAGCAGGGCAAGGAGCAGGAGCTGATGCAGAGGCCATGGAGGAATGCTGCTTACTGGCTTGCTTGCTTCTTCTGGCTTGCTCAGCCTGCTTTCTTTCTTTCTTTCTTTCTTTCTTTCTTTCTTTCTTTCTTTCTTTCTTTCTTTCTTTCTTTCTTTCTCTCTCTCTCTTTCTTTCTTTCTTTCTTTCTTTCTTTCTTTTTAATTTTATTTTTGATACTTTATTTACATTTCCAATGTTTCCCCTTTTCTGGGTCTCCTTTTGGAAGCTCCCTATCCCCTCCCCATCCGTACCTCTATGAGGGAATTCCACCTCCCACTCACCCATGCCCCTATTCCCACCTTGACATTCAGCCTGCTTTCTTATAGACCCCAAGACTACCAGCCCACAGATGGTACCACTCACAAAGGGCCGTTCCCCCTTGATCACTAATTGAGAAAATGCCTTATCTCTGGATCTCATTGAGGCATTTTCTCAACTGAAACTCCTTTCTCTTCAGCTTGTGTCAAGTTGACACACAAAACTAGGCAGTACAATTGACCCCTTGTCAACTTGACACACAAACACATCACCAATAAGCCTCGACGCTTACTTCCTTATTCATCCCCAAGATCTAAATAACTTTACAAGTCCCACAGTCTTTACAAATTCTTACATATTAACATTTCGGTCCCTTTTAAACATCCAATCTCTTAAAATTCAAAGTCTTTAAAAATTCAAAGTCTTTTAACTGTGGGCTCCACTAAAATACCTTCTTTCTTCAGGAAGGAATATATATCAGGGCAAAGTCACAATCAAAAGCAAAATCAAATTCCAACTTCCAATGTCTGGGATCTACTCACGATCTTCTGAATTCATCCAAGGGCTTGTGTCACTTCTCCAGCTCTGCCCTTTGTAGCACACATGGCTCCAGATGCCTGTACTCCACT
>CM052719.1:41884636-41986455 GCA_028551405.1 Uromys caudimaculatus
TGCCAAGCCTCACCTCCTTTGCATGACCCCTTCAATCCTGGGCTGTCAATGCAACTGAGGCTGCACCTTCACCAATGGCCTTCTGAGGCTTCTCACAGTGCCCGAGCCTCAACTCCTTTGCATGACCCCTTCAGTCCTGGAATTGCAACTGAGGCTGCACCTTCACCAATGGCCTTCCACGGCCTCTCACAGTGCCCAGACCTCAGCTGCTCTTCACGACTCCTTCATGCCTTCAAAATCAGTACTACCTGAGTGACTCTTACAAATTACCAAGTCCAGCCACGGCACAAGGTACAACCATGGCTATCTCTGGAATGCAACCTCTGTGCTCTCAGAAAACACTTCTCAGAAGATTTCACCCCAATGATGCTGGTCTCTTCTTAATCACCACTAATATCTTAGCTCCAGCTAACCAGCATCAATAGTCCCAGCAATGCAATGGTTTTGCTTTAGTAGTTCTGATATCTTGTTAATCACAGCTGATTTCTTCAGCCCCAGTCAGCCCCAGCTAACCAAAACTACAGAATCTTAAATCAAACTGGCAATGGCCCTGATAAGAGTCTTTAATCTTCCCTCTGAAATTTCACAAGCCAGGACTCCATCTTCTGCACTGTTCTCAATGTTATCTTCCAAGCTCCTACACAACATCCCACAGAGCTCTTAACACCGAATGGATCTTCTAGCCCAAAGTTCCAAAGTCCTTCCACAGTCCTCCCCAAAACATGGTCAGGTTTCACAGGAATACCCCACTACACTGGTACCAATTTGTCTTAGAGTTTCTACTCCTGCACAAACATCATGACCAAGAAACAAGTTGGGGAGGAAAGGGTTTATTCGGCTTACACTTCCATGCTGCTGTTCATCACAAAAGGAAGTCAGGACTGGAACTCAAGCAGGTCAGGAAGCAGGAGCTGATGCAGAGGCCATGGAGGAATGCTGCTTACTGGCTTGCTTGCTTCTCCTGGCTTGCTCAGCCTGCTTTCTTATAGACCCCAAGACTACCAGCCCACAGAGGGTACCACTCACAAGGGGCTGTCCCCCCTTGATCACTAATTGAGAAAATGCCTTATCTCTGGATCTCATGGAGGCATTTTCTCAACTGAAACTCCTTTCTCTGTGATAACTTCAGCTTGTGTCAAGTTGACACACAAAACTAGCCAGTACATCCCCAAAACAATAATCAAAGCAAACAAATGTAAACAACAAATAGCAGCCAAAAAGATGGAGTTTATTTGTGTTGGCCAAGGACTTTTGGGGATGATGACTGTCCTGAAGTGTGGTTGATATTTTTATTATTGCTCCATTAGAGAAAATTGATTTTCTCTTTTTTCAGCAGGTATCAAAACGATTACTGCTTTCCCTTTTTCACACTGGGATTTGGTCTGATTTAAACTTTTATAGGATCTGTGTGTCCTTCTACAATCTCTGTCCTTGTTTTGTCCAAAAAAATCCTGTTTTCTTAGAGTCATCTACTTCCTCTGGGTATTACAATCTTTCTGCCTTCTCTTGGACACAGATACTTGAGCTTTAAGAAGAGAGTTTTGATAAACACAATCCATATATGACCAAGTAATCCAATGTATCTGATTCTCTGCATAATGTTCAGTTTTGGTAATTCCATTAGTTATAACATATTTAAAGAAGCTTCTCTGATAAGGGTTGAATGATGCTCTTATCTATGGGTGACCTATATGTTATTAGGAGTCATTTCATTGATTTGTTACTTTCAAAGAATAATGGTAGCAGGTTTCCCCTTGTTCGTGACCTATCTAGTTTCAGGTTATTTGCTCCTATAGTAGTGCCATGCATGGGTTCCATCTTATAGAGTGGGATTTAAGTTCGATTAAATGGTAATAGGGTACTCCAATAACATTTGTCCCACTACTATTCTAGTATAACTTGTAGGAAAGTCACTGTTATACCCCAAAGGGTCTGTAGCTGAATATTACTGTTTTCTTCTTCTGGTACTGTGTGTAGTGTATCTTTCAGCACTAAATCTTACTGAGTACAGATGAAGCTTCTTGTTAGGCACTAGTATTTCTCCATGTTTGATGAGTAGTGTCTTCAGCAATAAGGCCTTGCTATCAGGTCATAGATGGTAACCCAGGATGGTTTTACAGGGATAGGTTTCAGGTGAAGACATAGTAGAGAGAAATTAATATGAGGACGTGTAAAATAGTCTGTGTTGTTTGGAGATATCTATGAGATTTGTTGGCATATGGTTTCTATTTGGGGCATTATTTCCCCAATTATATTGAGTTGCCATGCCTGGCTTTGCACTGAATGTTATGAATGATGTCCATTGGATATAACATTGACCTCATAGCCAACAACTGTGAGTATGATAAAGGGAACTAAACAGGATTAAGGCCATTGTTTTCCCTAATAAAATAGAACAGGATTTAAGAGGGCTTTCTCTTCTTTAAAAATTTGTAGACAGTGGTTAAGAGTGAGGAAGGCAATGTCCCTTCTGTATCTATATTGTAGAATGACTCTAGGAATATTGGCACTCAGTCTTCATTGAAAGTCTGATAGAATTCTGCATTAAAACCATATAACCCTGGGAGTCTTCTCTTGGTTGGGAGCCTTTTAATCACTGCTTCTCTTTCATTAGGGGTTATAAGTTTGTTTAAATAGCTTATATGATCCTGATTTAACTTTGAAAAATGATATGTATCAGGAAAATCCTACATTTCTTTTAAATTTTGCAATTTGGTGGATCACAGATTTTAAAGAATGATCTTATGATTCTCCATATTTTCTTCATGTCTGCTGTTATGTCCCTTATTTATCTCTAATTTTGTTAATTTAGATAGTTCTTGTACATTTTTTATTAATTTGGATAAGGGTTTGTCAATCATATTAATTTTTTCAAAGAACCAACTCATTGTTTCATTATTTCTTTATAGTTTTTCTATATAATTGATTTCAGGCCTGTGTTTATTTCTCGCCATTTACTCATTTTGAGTGTGATTTCTTTGTTTTCTTCTAGATCTTGCAGGTATTCTGTTAGTTACTAGTATAAGATGTCTCTATTTTTATATGAAGGCATGTAGTGCTATGAACTAGCCTCTTAAAATGACCTTCATTGTATCCCATAGCTGTGGGTGAATCATGTATATGGTATGTATTTCTTTATATATGGTATTATCTGTTAAGTCAATAACTAAGCTATAATCCATAGAACCACAGAGTTTAGTTATAGAGTTGGAGAAGGGCAAATAGATCTCTCTAGGAATGGGAAGTAGAATAGATAATGATGAACTGGGAAGGAGCAATGAGATGATCGATGGAGGAAGAATTGGGGGCAACAGAGAGGAAATACAGAGAGATTTAATATGGAAACCTAAGACAGTAGAAATTACTATTATATATACATATACATATATATGTATATATATATATATATATATATATATATCATATACATAGGGTCTAGGCTATAAGTTTTATCCACAAACTGATGGCAAGGCTGCATTGCTGAATTTAACATGTATACAACCCATTGAACATGAAGAAGTCAAACTGGTGCCTACATAGAACCTCCAACCCTATGTGCTAGTTTGACAGAAACTACTCTGCATACTGCCAAAGGAGAAATGTATACAACAACAGAGCCATAATGCTTTTGATCAACAATGACCTGTAAGATATGCTAGTGCAATGACAGCATAGCTGGTGGAAATGATGGAAATGACCAATCAATATCTGATTTGACTTAAGACCTGCTCTACAAAATGAAACTCATACATAATAGTTCTTGGGTAACCAAGAACCTGGACTACATAACCCAGGACCCTAGGAAAAAATGGTACTGTTCTAAAAAGCATGAACAAAAAAGTACTAATAAAATGATTCCTAAAGACATTCGGCTATACTCATAGATCCTTGCTCAGCCTTCATAGTGAACTGTCTTCCTGCCACAGATGTGAACAAATACAGAAGCCATGGCTAGACATTTTTATGCAGTGAGTGAGACCCCTTAGAACACTCAGTTCTAAATAGTTATGTTCAGCAAATCCCTCCTCTTAGGGCTTAGGAAATCCATTGAAGAAGAGGCAGAAAGCATGTAAGAGACAGAAGGTATCGAAGACAGAAAGGGAAAAAAAGGCCTTTAACTTAACATGATCAATGCATTTTTAAAGTGCACTTACATATCAGTTTATATTGTAAAAATATCTTATCTCAAATGATTCTTGGCCATAAATTCTGCTGGAATTCACCTCTCTGCACATCTCTACAGGGTACTGTCCACCTTCAATCTGAGCTCTTATTTCAAGAACATATTTTTATAGCAAACCTCCCTTGAAAGCAGCCTTTTTTATTCTACAGCAAAGATCAGTTTGGTTTACTGTTTGATGAGATGAAAGTAATATTTTGCTCTCACTCCCTGGAGCAAATGTCAGGTGAACTTAACTTGAGGTCAGCCTGAAAACTTTAAGTTGTTCTCCTGTAATAAGAATGGTGAATGTGTAGTAGATCAAGAATCTTCCCTTTTTGTGTCCAGTAGGATTAGCAGAGCAGGGACATTGCAAAAGGGCTGATACTCCAGCTAGTATTGATGAGATTAATAAAGACATTTTCTGGCATCTTCTGCTAACATCCCAGAGACTGAATCAGGCTAACTTGAAATATATTAATGATTACAGCGAAATATATCAAATCTCATATAAAATGTTAGCAAATCAAAATCAGTGACAATGCCTTCCAAAACATGTTAGAGTTAATCAATCTGAAAAATTCCATGTCATAAAATATTTAAATATTAACATATACATACAATAACAATCTAGCTGAAGAGGACATCAAGAAAACAAGTCCATTTTGATACCATCAAAAGCACTTAGGAATAAATTAAATCAAAGAGGAGAATCTTTTGTTCACTGCAAATTATAAAAATTGATAAGGAAACTAAAAATAAAAATAAGTGAAAATTTCTGTTTATTGGTTAGAAAAAATTACATTGTGAAAATGTCCATAGTACCAAAATCAATAAGCAGGTATAATGTAGTTCATATAAAAATTCTACTAGCATTCTACAGAGGAGAAACATAGATAAGAATACAGAAATAGGACTGATGAGATGGCTCAGTGGTGAAAAACAGAAAGGACCTGGGTTTGATCATCAGGGCCTATTTAGTAGAAAGAGAGAATTAACTCTGGAAAGTTGATCATGACATGGAATGGGACACAGGTGCCCTTCACCACACACATACATACACATACAAGTAAATATATAAAATGTAATATGTTTGTTAAGAACTATAAAAAAACTCTGAGTAGGCAAAACATTATTCAGAATGCAGCAAAGTATCATTCAACCTCATTTAAAAATTTAAAAAGTGATGATTCATGCCTTTAATACCAGTACTCAGGAGTTAGAGAGAGATAGATCTCTGAGTACAAGGCCAGCATGGTCTACAGAGTGACTTTCAGAGCAACCTGAGCTACACAGAGAAACCCTATCTTGAGAAAAACAGCAAAACTATAATACAAATATAAAGTGTCATAAAAGTAGAAACATAAAGCAATGGAACATAAGAGGTAATAAATAAATCTAAATATATTTGATAAGTTAATATTTTAAAAATTTCACCGATAAGACACAGTGGCAAAAGATAGACTTATAGAGCTGCAATGAACATGTTTGAGCAAGTGTTCTAAAATAGGATGACGCATCCTTCAGGTACAGCTGGATTTTGAGGTAGATCAATTTCATTTGGAAGAACATTGATTGCCATAGTGGCTTTATGCGTTTACACTTTAACCAGCAATGGATGAGTTTATCCATTCCATACTCCCCTTCCTTGCCAGCATGAACTGTCACTCGTTATAACACTCCTAGCCATTTTGACTAAAATCTCAAAAATCATTTTGACTTATTTTCTTTAAGACTAAGGATTTCGACAATTTCTTTAAATGCTTCTTGCCATTGGAATTTCCTCTTTTGAGAACTCTCCATTTAGATCAGTATCCCATTTTCTTTCTTTATTATTATTATTATTATTGTTATTATTATTGTTGTTATTACTGGTTATTTTGTTTATTTACATTTCAAATGTTATCTGACTTTGCGGTTTCCTCTCCGAAAACCCCCCATCACACCCCCAGCCCCTGCCTGCACGAGGGTGCTCCCCTACCCACCCACCCACTCCTACCTCACTACCCTAGCATTCCCCTACACTGGAGCATTGATCCTTCACAGGACCAAGAACCTCCCCTCATTTTGATGCCAGACAATGCCAACTTCTGCTACATATGCAGCTGGAGCCATGGGTCCCTCCATGTGTATTCTTTGGTTGGTGGTTTAGTCACTGAGAGTTCTGGTTGGTTGGTATTGTTTTTCTTCCTATGGGGTTGCAAACCCCTTTCTGCTCCTTCAGTCCTTTTCCTAACTCCTCCATTGTGGTCCTCCTGTTCAGTCTGATGGTTGGCTGAAAGCAACCTCATCTGTATCAGTAAGGCTCTGGCAGAGCCTCTCAGGAGACATCCATATCAGACTCCTGTCAGCAAGCACTTCTTGGCATCAGCAATAGTGCCTGGGTTTGGTGTCTGCATATGGGATGGATCCCTAGGTAGAGCAGTCTCTGGATGGCTTTTCCTTCAGTATCTGCTTCACTCTTTGTCCCTGTATTTCCTTTAGACAGGAGCAATTCTGGGATAAAATTTTGAGATGGATGGGTGGCCCCATCCTTCAACCTGGGGCCGGTTTAACCTCTGCATATGGTCTCTACAGGTTCTCTCTCCCTTTTGTCATCCCCATTGGATCCTGTATCCCATTTTCTATTTGGCTTATTTGTGTTCTTTATGTCTAGTTCCTGAGACTATTTTTTAAGTAAAAAACTACAGCTAGGATGTTAGCACTCCATTGGATATGTAGTTGATAAAAGCCTTCCCGTTCTGTAGTCCAAATGAAGGTGCCCATTGCTATGCAGAGGCGTTTCACAAACTGGAAATGTTTATCGACAGGTTTTAGCTGCTGATATTGCTGCAAGAAAAGGTGTGTAGGTGGGTTCCTGTGCCATGGTGTAGATGCCAAAGTGTGCATATGGATGTCAGAGGACCTCCACATATGTATATGTTTATATATATGCGATAAAACAATCACCAGCATACTCTCTGTATGATATGGAGGTAAAACGCACACACACACACACACACACACACACACACACACACACACACACACACACGCACACACTCCAGAATATCACACTTGGAGTCAAAATATGAGCTTGAACATATGACTGAAGAGGAGGTGCATATGACTTAACATATACATCTCATCAAGCCCGGAGGACTGAGTTTAATATCCAGAAACTACAAGGTAGAAGGAGAAAATAGATTCTTATAAGTTGTCCTCAGACCTCCACATGCACATTTTTGCATGTACACCATGGGCACACACCCATGTGCCTGTACATGTAAACAAAATAAATACAAAGGTAATGATTTTTAAGGCTAAAGTAAACATACTTCAGTTATGTACAATTCAATTATTTTATGTAAATAAGCATAACAAATGAGAAATAATTATTTCCACAGATTATCTTTGAAATGAAATATGGTTTTCTTAACAACAGAGGAAATAACAAAAAGAAAAGGCAATGTACCAACTGAATAAATAATATTTGTAAATCACACACCTAATAAGGGCTTAATAACCAAGTCTTATGAACACTAGCAAGTCAATAGTCAAAACAAAGTGCCTAACACACATCTCTCCAAAGTATACATAAAAAATAGCTGAATAAATATACAAAAAGGCTTAGTAGAAAAAAATCAACATATATAATGTGCTAATTAGATGACATTTGTAGCTTAATTATTCTTCAAAATGGTTCAGGTAAGAAATTTATTTTCTACAATTTCAAACTAGAAAAGTTAAAGCTAAGAACTACTAAATAAAGAAGATGCTAATACTTACTGAGATAGATGAGAATTGGATCCTGTTATTTTCTTTCTAATTCGCATAGTTGTTCTCTTCTCCAGCTGAGGATGATGGTCAAAGGGAAGAAGGACAATGGGAAGAGGGTGGCCCCTCCCCCAGGCATCAAGAAAAAGCAGGAGGCCAAAATGGTGGGAGAACCCTCTGCTTGAGAAAAGTCCTAAGGTCTTCTACATTCCACAGGACATCCAGCCCAGAAGAGCTCTCACATACTTCATCAAATGTCCCTGGTAAGTCAAGTTGTATTGACATAGGGCCATCCTCTGTGAGCAGCTCAAAGTACCTACTTCCAAAACTAATTCACCAATGCCCTGTATCAGCAAATAGTCACCCAACTGTTTAAGTTTTCCCACACATACAGACTAAAGGAAAAGCAGAGAAGCAGCAAGCCTGCTGGCTAGTTCTAGGAAGAGAGATGGTGGAAAAGAGAAGGTCCCCTCTAAGAGACAATTTGCCTTTCAAGCAGGGGTCAATATAATCTCTGTGGAGAAAAAAAGGGCTCAGCTGGTGGTGATAGCCCAGGAGGTATACCCCATTGAGATGTTTGTCTTCCTGCTTGCCCTATGTGAAAAATAGTAGACCCCCAACTCCGTCATCAAGAGGAAGGATACATGGGCAGTTGGTGCACAAAAAGATATGCACCCTTATTATCTTCACAAGGGTTAACTTGGAAGACAAAGGTGCTTGAGCTAAACTGCTGGACGCTATCAGGACCAATTACAATGACAGATGCACTGAGATCTCCCATACTGGGGAGACAGTGTACTGGGCCCAAATACCTGTGGCTCCCATTGCCAAACTAGAAAAGCAAGGTTAAAGAACGAACCACTGAACTGGGCTAAATGAACATTGCTAAGATTTCGGCACATAAATATAATTTAAAACTTGCCGTAAAAATTCATGTAGTTAACCTAATAACCTTCCCCCATTTTCAGCTGCAGCTTTAATGTAGTTACTCAGATAATCATCTGACAATCTACTAAGGTGAGAGTAAACCATATTTGTGTGATGCATAAATATAATCCTGATAGGCAAAACAATATTTAGGAACAATGCAAATTAGAAAAAGAATAAGAAACTTCATAGGTGCTAAATAATCCCTGGAAATAATGAAAAATCAAAAGTTTATAAATCACTTTATAAAAATGACATTCTTTAAAAGGATGCTACTTTTAACAACTTTTATTAGAACTAGAAAAATGTTTAAAATACAGACTTTAACAGTTGGTTGACCTTTTCAAATGAGTAAGATTCCATGTTTTGTATTTTTATACATAACTGAAGATAGTGGCATATTTACAGCATAAGCCTATGAGAAAAGAAACAGAGCAGAATTAATCACATGAATTTAACATTTATTAAAATGAATATTAACTGTATAAGTTTTGGGTGTATAAATGGAATTTTTCAGTAATTGTAATAGAGAACATTAATTTATGTAACTATTTAATGGTAAATATTTTACGTTTTAAAAAGTATCTTTGTGTATAGCAATATAATCTGTATATTGAAAAACACTATAGTAGAATGATTTAATAATGTTTTAAATGTAAGATAAAATATAAGTAGCTTAAAATATACAAAAAAATATTGTATATATAACTTTTATTTGCCAGATGTAATTGGCATCTTGGAAGCTTTCTGCTGAATGAGCTCACCCTTTCTAGTTCTTTCTGTACTCTGGCTGGCTTGTTCATCTCAGCTGTTCTGGTCCAAACTCCTCTCCAAGCTGACTGATTAAAATTGGCTTCACTTGGCTTCTCGCTGAATTGCTCTGGACAAACTACCTCTCAACTTTATAAAATTAACTGCTGTAAGTACACTGCAGTGAACTCAACTAAAAAGCATTCCTTGAAGTGCCTTTCCCTCCCTACTCACTCTGAACTTCTCTCTTCAGTTGCCTGTCTTTCCTGTCTGTTCTCACAAAAGTTGGACTAATCCAATCTCTGACTCATTCTGTCAAATATTTCCCTGATTCATCACTTGTTTGCCACTCAATTAGACATCACTTTCAAACATGACTGTTTCCTTCTATAAACTAACCTCACTTTGATTGTTAAGGATTAAATATGTGTACTAAGGGCATGTCTGCATTCCAACCAGACATAGAATGTCTTTGGATGTGATCCCTTATCAGAACAGCCATGTTGCTGTGTTAAAATTCCTCTTTAATATAAAGCTAATTGATTCTCTAGGTCTAAGTGTTGGGTAGACTCTTTATTAGAAACATTAAGTTACAAGCTGCATATTCAGATATAGGCGTGCTATGAGCAAGATTTATCAATTCTAATACATTCAGAGATATATACAGCTACAGAAACAAATGTATACTATATACAGTAATATTATTAATACATTAATAACATAATTAACATTTTATTCTTTTGTGTACAATATTTTAAATCAAAATACCATAAAAAGAAATTTCACACCACAACATAATAACAAAAACATGACTTTGCTTTTCATGTTAGCAAAATAGGTTTTAATTAGAAGCTTTTAGTAGATAATTTACCCTGGAAAGGAATATTTGGAAACAAATCATGTTTAAACATCTGAACTTCATGACATTTTTAATAAAATTATTTAGCAACATGTATATCATCATGAAATATCAGCCATTCTAGCAAGCTGAGAAAACCAGTTGACAATAAAGCAAATTTATTTATTGTATCTTTATTCCTAAGGCTTAGAAGCATTTTGCTTTCATTACTGACTACAGAGAACTCTCTTAACTACTTTTCTCTTTTAATCTCCATGAGAAAATATAGTTTAGTATATGTAAATGTATTCAAAATTATTAATAAGTATGTTATATTCCTCAGGAATAAAACAAGTTTTGGAAATATGTATGCACATTGATATAATATTCATCCTGGATTTTAGCATTATTTACTGGATTTAAAAATTGATTTAAAGTAAGAGATGTTAATTTTGGGAGAATATCTCCATTTTCTAAAAGAATATAAGATATTAGAAGAGAAAAATATTAGGCAGAAGGTAAATGTAAGTCAAATTCTATTAAGCATATATACTTAAATGATATTTTTTATCAATAAATATGCTTAAAAAGGATAACTGATACAACATTAGACAAAATGTACCAACAAAAATATGTTAAAATGCTTTTATTCTCCATTAATTATCTTAATATTTTAAAGCAAACATAATGTGATTATATATTCATTTTTGTTGTAAGAATATTGTAATAAAAAGTTTCACTGTTTAACTGTTGTTTAGATAACAAGTGAGAATTTAAGTATCTACTATTTATAATTGTGAGTTGACAATTTAAGAACGAAATAGTTGTTTTGTTTTTTTTTAAATATTGTATATTTTGTGATATCCTGGTTTGGACTGGACTTTCATTCATACACTCAGTGACATTATATTGGTAGGGAGTACTGATTTTCTCTTTCCTAGCAGGTGTCAATTGCACATAGCTTTGTGGTTAAATTTTGTAAAAGTAACTTTTATTTGCTTGATGTAACTATCATCTCAGAGGCTTACTACTAATAATCTCACCCTTTCTAGTTCTTTCTGAACCGTGCTCGTTGGTTCAACTCAGCTGTTCTGGCTCAAACTTTCCAAGATAACTGATTCAATTTGGCTTTCTCCTCTTCTCTCTGAATTGCTTTGCTCTGCCTCAAACTAACTCTGTTCTAATTTTCTGACTCTTTCTTATTCTCTGGCTTCAACTGCCTCTGCTGATCTGTACTGAACTGCATGAACTCACAAACAAACTCAACCACACTGCTCTATACTTACTTACTGCACTGACTCCCAATTCACTCAACTCCAAACTCACTGACCAGATGAATTCTACTCAGTTGAACTGACTGAACTGACTCTTTCATCCTGCAAAGCTCCTAAATAGCTTTTCATCTGAGAGTTGGGCATATCCTTTCCTGATTCATTCTGTAAAATCATTCTTTGATTCATCATTTTATCTGTCCCTCATTTAGACATCATTGTTTGGGATTAAAAGCGTCTACTAAAGGATTCCAGCTAGAGGGATCCAAGGTGTGTATTAAGTGTATGTATGCATTCTGGTGGGATCACTGAGACCTAGAAGACCTTGGATGTGATCAGAGGAGCCATGTTCCTGGACTAAAATTTTTTTTGCAGATTTTTGTTTTAATTTTTTGATCGAAAGAAGAACATGAACTTGGAAGAGGGTAATATTTTGGAGAAGCTAGAGGAGGTGAAACAATATAACATACATAAAAGATTTTAATAAAAATACAAAATTGTTGTATGCATAATGATCATTAACACACAAATATCTGCTTATTGAATAAATACTTCAATTTTCTCATTTCCATATATTTAATTTCTTTAGAAGGCAACAAGAGCAACCTCAAAAAAATTAAAAACATGCTCAATTTTAAATAATTAAACATTGAAATTATAATATAGTTGTACCATTTCCATTGTCCCTTCAAGCCTTCTGGTAGAAAAGAAACCATCAATTTATTAAAATGCCTAAATATGTAGAAAATCCCAAGTTTTTTGCACAAAGATTAGGAAACAGTTAAAAGAAAATATATATACATATATCTATATAGATTATTTTTATAGAAGATGTATTTGGAATGTGAAATACAACATATATGCAGCATGTATATTTAATATAAAATCAAATTCTTGGTAAAATACCAAGAATTTTGTGGTAAAATGAGAAGAACAGTATGGTGAATGGGTAATTAAAGTCTCTTAATGAATTTAAAACACATTGAAGTTTGAGTATTACAAGTAGATTCATAACCTATAAACTTGAGATATCATTCTCCTCTTTGGTAGTCATGCTTATTTTATATCTCTGGAGTTTAGGATGCACCAATTAATATTTCTGTGCTTCCAAAATGAAAATAAGAAGTCATTAAAGATTAAAAACTGTTAAGCAAATTCATTGCATTTGCATCTTACAAAGTACATTGATAGTTATAGAATGAATTGAAAAATTCAAATCGTGTTCTCTAACACTTATTCTGATGTATAGTTTATTGATTATCAATACTGAAAGGCAAAGAAAAGATTAGATGAGCAAAAAGTGACAGTGAAAGGATAAATGTGAATCGAGATTTTACAATATCCACATAAAAGTTAGTACTTAACAAAAATTTCAAGGGTTCTAGTGTTCTATTAGAGACATGTATATATAAAGAGAAATAATTTTAAAACATACATGTGTACAAGAACAGTTGTAAAAGTAACTTTTATTTGTGAGATGTAGTTGTCATCTCAGAGACCTACTGCTGAACAAACTCACCTTTTTTAATTCTTTCTGAGCTGAATATGGCTGGGTCAACTTAGCTGTTTTGGCTCAAATTTATTTCCATGATGACTGATTCAAACTGGCTTCTCCTGGCTCCTTACTGAATTGCTGTGCTTAACTTCAAACTAACTCTGGAAATGTGTTCTAATCTTCTGGCTCCTTCCCATTCTCTGGTTCATTCTGTCTTCACCTAAAGCCTGTTCCTGAAAAACTATCATGGGAAAACTGCCTTTCAACTGAATTCGATTAAATGGTACGAAGCTAAACGCCACTCACTGAATTCCACTGTGTTTCCTGAACTCAGCTTAACTATAGTCATTGAACTGCCCTCTCTCAATTACATATTACTTTCAATCATGCCTGCTTTCTTTTATATCTAACCTTATTTTCATTGTACATACATTTTCATCCCAAACAATGAAAATACCACTAAATGATAAATTAGCATAATGTTCACATGCATTTTGACTATAGTACACTGATAGCATTTATATGCTGGAGTAGATGAAATTATCTAAGGTAACTTTGTCCACCCAAAAAAGTGGAACTGTCACAGTGTCACATGGAGTTTTAAAGGGAAACTGATGAGAGATAAAATGTATTGAAGCTGCTGATTGATTAGGCATAGCTCTTCTCATGAATAAGAAATTTTAGTAAGTATTCTTAGGATTTTGCTATTATCTGGTATTCTCAGCATCAACAAAGAGAAAAATTTAATAATAAAAACAGAGGAAGAGCACATGGAACTGCCTACCTACCAAACATTCCTTCAAAGAATTGACTAACATGCGTAAGTCTCAAAAATTACTAGGGTAGAAAGGATACATTAAATAAAAGAGGTTGCTTTCTTGAGAATATTTCAAATCTCAAATCTTATCATAATTGAACTGGCTAGGAAAAATACAAAGTGTGTGTTCTAAGTTTTGCTTGTTTGTTTTGGGGTGTTTTTGTTATTGTTGTTGTTTTGTTTTGTTTTTATTGCTTTTTTTGTTGTTTTGTTTTTAATTCAATCAGTCTCTTTCTCTATGTAGACAAAGCTGGCCATCAAATTTATATGTAGGTAAGCTGATCTCAGACTTTCAATGAGCTTTCGGCCTGTGCTTACTGAGTGCAGGGATTGCAGGTCTTCATTACTATTTCTGGGTAATACACTCAGTGAATGTCATAGTAAAACATACATGTAAATACATACTGTGTTGTTGGGTGCCAATCTGACACAAACTAGAGTCATGTGGGAAGAGGGAAACTCAACTAAGAAAATTCCTTTGTAAGATTGGCCTATAGGTATGTGTGGGGGTCTTTTCTTGATTGGTGATTGATATAGCTGGGTTCAACCCACCAAGGCCAGTGCAACAGCTGGATATGTGGTTCTCAGCCGCATAAGAAAGCAAGCTGAATAAACCATTGGGAGCAAGACAGCAAGCACTATTCTCCTTTCTCTTCTCTGATTCAGTTCCTACCTCTACTCTCCTACCTGCGTTCCTTCCTCAGTTTCCTCTGATGATATATATATATATATATATAATCTAAACACCAAGAAAACCCTTGCATCTCCATGTTGCTTTTGTTATGGTATGATATCACAGTAGAGAGCAAACTGAGAAACACATGAACTCTCTGCCTCCTATCTCAGTTAGCATCCCTAAGTAAATTGGATTTTTTTGTTTCTATGACTGAATTGACATAACCAATATTTCAGAAATTGTCATAGTGTAAACTGTTGTGCAGTACCCAGCATATATAGCATATGATGCCCTGCTGAAGCAAGAAAATCCCAGCGGTATAATGAAAAATTATCAATTGTATCATTTAACTTTAGTTCTGATAAAAAGGTCTCATCAGTTAATGAATGAAATTTGCATATACTTAAAATTTAGAAAAATCTACACTTCATTAAGATAACATTTATTGTATTACACCAGGTAATGATTACTTTTAAAAGTCATTCATGAGGGAAAACAGAACTAGAGTCTAATAAATTGTGTTTGAAAATGCACATTTATGTACTCAAATTTAGTCAAACCAGCAGAAAGTCATTTTAGAAATAAATGTAATAAGCCAGAGATGAGATATTTTTGTAAGAATCCTTAAATTACATAGTTATATTATTAAAAATCAACACCAAGGAGACTTGGTAATTCCTTACTGTCTGGCAGCAGATAAAACCCAAGGACTTAGTGATTATGAATTCCCTAAGTTCTTAGTGTGATATTTTAGTAATGCATTCCTTTATATGGTTTCATATTAATTTCTCTTGTATTGTCAGTTTTAATAAGAGTTTTCAGAAAATAGGAAAGCTCATTCTGAAATAATTTCATGACACTGTTAGATAAGGAAGATATTCTCAGAAAAAAAAAAAGAAAATATGGAGAAGATAGTAGTGGAAGTAATTATAATTGACCGTTTTGCCTGGCGGAAGTGGAAATTTTTTGAGTATTTTCTTCTAAAGGTGTTGCCTTGTTGCCTTTTCACCAGACAATGTCTATTTTTAGCAACAATCATATACTATGAGTCCATATTCAATATTATATTGTAAATAAGTTCAAAAATACAAGAGAAAAACATTTTTAATTATTGATTTCTTTCATTATCTTTACAAATTCTGCAGTTGTTTTCTTTATGTAATATTTATTTGGTTCTATTTATTGAGAATTTTTAAAATGTCTGTAATGTGACAGATATTATGACAGATGCTCAGGATATGACATGTAAACAGTAGATTTCTTGACTTGTAGAAATTCACAGGCAATATATAATTGTGTGTGTGTGTGTGTGTGTGTGTGTATAAATTCAAATTAAACTTATCTGTATAAGTTTGTGTAAATGTCACCAGCATGACAGTTACTACAATTACAGTAAACCTTTAATCTTCATCAAGGGTCATGTTTAATGTAAGGGGAGACTTGACTGCAAGTACCTCTGTGCATCACAATGAGACCTGAATTGTTGAAGCTGAAGTATACTGTGAAAATGGCACCATGTAAGATAAAAGACAGGTATAAGCATACTTTTCTAATGGCAGGAACTTGCCTTTATTATATAAATCAAGGAACAATTTAAAATGTTGAAATATTCATTCCATAGTAATTCAAAGCATAAGTGTGTACTTAGCCACTGGTTGTACATTCAATGTGTAGATCACGTGAAAGTGTCAATAACTTACAATTCCAGATTTTATTCTCCTCCTGATCCACCCTTCAACTGTTCTACAATCCCATACCTCCTCCCCCGTCTCCATGAGGATGTTTCCACCCCTCACAAAATCTGGAGTTTAAAATAAATAAATAAATAAATAAATAAATAAATAAATAAATAAATAAATAAATAAAAGTTATAATTCTAAAATAGAATAGGAATTTTAGTGAATGGCATTTTAAATATTTACCAGGTATCATATTAGGGAGCAGGTTTGAATAAAATTAATACAGAGGAAGAGAAATATAGCAGTATTTAATACTTTTAGAATGAGAAGACAGAGGTTTGAAATTTTCCATAACCTAATAATGCTGCGTATGGCCCTGAAATGAATTAAATATTGAAATTTATTGCATATATAGTGATTGCCATCACCTGGGAGATAGTGATAATTGTGTTAGACTCTTGAAAAAATTATAGGCACAAGATTGGTCTACTCAATCATAAATCAGAAAACTCTCAACTGATATGTAAACTTCTGTGTCTTTTAACTATTTTTTTTTTTTTTTAGTATAGAAATAGAGTTTATTTAGGGCATGGGCAGGGGAGTTAAGAGGGTAGTAGAGGCAGAGAAAGGCAGAGAGAGGAAGAGAGTAGGGAAGTAGAGAGGTGGAGGCCAGCCATGACCACATGGAGAGAGGGGGGAGGGAATGGAGAGAGGTAAGAGATAAGAGATGTAAGACAGAGGCAAGAGAAAGAGAGAAGAGCATCTTTTAACTATTAATAGTACATAGTAGCTTTGGGCTATATTGTTGAATCCAATTAAGGACTTTGTAACATGAGCTATCCAACCACATATATTACCAGTATTTTCTCTTTGAAACAAATTAGGTTTTCTTCTAAAGTGTGCATCACAAAGCATAGGTGATTTGATATTCTTATCTCTTATAGTTTGATAAATATTTTGTTAGCAAACATAAGAATAGAAATGAAGTATCAGCAGAGGAAAATCATATAAGCAAAAACTAATTTAATATGACACAAAAGAGTAAAAATATAAGTTTATGAATATTTAAAGCTTCTGGAATTTGACGATTTAATGATTTAACAGTATTGCCATTATATATAGCAGCTTGCTATGCTTTGATTAATTTTCCCTCTGCTTTCCAAGATTCACCTCACAGTAGTCCTTGTCTTATTTTTATCATTGCAGTTTGACTTTTTCTGCTATTTCAAACCATTATTGTACACAACTACTCTAGAGAATCATTAGCACACACTCAGTGGTACATATTGTAAAGCATACATATTTCTTCTTCCCAAATGGCAATTTTAGATTTACTTCTTGGTAACTTAATTAATGAGGAAATCAGCATCAGTTCCCACCTGAATCTCTTGTCTCAAAAGTATAGTCTTAACCAGTTCTAGAAGATAGTGAAGTCCTTCTAAAAGTACAAGTGAGCCAGCATAGATAAAATCATTTGTTAAACAAGATTATCTCAGGGGATGGGACATAGAGCTGTGGGGGGCATAGGGATGCATTCTGGCCATCGAGAATGGCATCTAAAGAGGTTGTACTTTTATTGACACAAACAACAAAGAACAAATTATATCAAATCTGTGGTTCAGGTTGCACTATTTGACAAAAATAACACAGTGTATTGGGCCAGTCAATTATTATTTACATTCCACATATGAATAGCAGGATGGAGAAGATTTCTCAGAGTCTATTTCCTATTTTATTTTATTTTTATTTTTTACATCTTGGCATCACATAGTACAGAAACATGTCACACTGGGTCAGAATGACCTGTATACCTGTTAGGTCATTCCTCTTGTTTCCATGTAATAAAGAATATTGTGATTTTCCCCAATTTTTCGTTTGAAATGCAGTCACAAAATCATTTCTCTCTATGTGCATAATAATGGATAAAAAGTTAAGCCAAATAAAAAATGGTGTAGGAAGCAACAAAATAGATCAAAGACAGAAACAAATCCAAGTGCATATGGGGAGAGAGAGAAAGAGCGAGAGGTAGGGGGAGTACTATAATTGTTAATTCACATGGAAAAGAATAAACTAAATAACTAAATATGATAACAGCTAATTTAGTCAAAATGCTAACCAATCATTTCAACAGATAAGTGTTTAAAGTTTCTACACTGAGGAGAAACAAAGTATTACTAAAAAGAAAGATTAGAAAATAGTAATCCTATCCATTTTTCAAAGTCGCAGGTATTTGCTAAGGTGGACTAATTACCCTGGAATTTTATTTTCAGTGCAGATTAATTCAGTTTAAAATGTTAATATAGGAAAGACTCTGTAATAATGGTTTGGTTCTGCACAAATGATGATGTACATATATAATTAATTTGGCAGTTAGTATATATTTATCGTCAAACCTCAGACACAAGAAATGTTTCTCAAGGGAAGGATAACTAGAATATTTATGTTAATTAGTTTCTTCCAATCAAGAGTTCTGTTGTATACTGAAGAAGCCAAAATTTAGAATCTTTATTCCTTCTATTTGGGCTCTGATCTTGGTAATAATAGAAGTGATCATAGTTGGGTCACTAATAATTAAATATTTAACATTATGTAGGTGGCTATAACTCAGAAGTATGATGAGAACTCTAAAATCTACCTTAATATGAATGGTCTCGTAGAATTCCATTTGATTTTTTCACTACATTTTAGATTCTCTATTGAATACTTTGTTAACTTTGAGGATTCAAACTGAAGTTTTGTAACTAGCCTTATCAAACATTGTGTTATTACTAGTGTATTAGAAGTGAATTTTAAAAAAAGATAAAAATCACTGTTTATAGAAAATATATAAATGTAGCATAAAATATAATTAATACAATGTATATACCAGGACACATGAAACTACAATGTAGTGCTAAGATAGAGTAAAGAGTAATGGGAGAAAGAGAGACCTATATTTATGACCTGGACAGTAAATATTATTAGTAGATCAATTTTTACAGTATTGATGTACATAAATTTAATAACGCTGCACCCCAAATACCACAGAAATAGCTCTATAGTAATTAAAAGTCTAATTCTAAATTAAAATGATAATAAGTAACATCAAAACCCAAAACATTTCTGAAAACAAATACAAAACAGAAGAACATGTATTATCTCACTGCAATGCATACTGTTCAATTTCCATTCTTAAGACAAGTATTGTCATAAAAATGAACCTAGTAAAATATACATATATACATGAAATTTACAGTCCCTCAAAAGACCTGTAGATATATACTCTACTGAATTTCTTCAGTGTGACAAGATGAGTCAATTGGAAAGGATAAACCTTCAAAGAGGAAAATAATGTAGAAAAAATAACTTAATTCATGTAAAGCTAAAATGTAAACTGAGACAAATCACAGTGAAGTTTTTTGATTTGGTAAAGACCAGCAGCATGGAAGCACAATGTAGTAGAGATGAAACAGCTACCTTGTGTTCAGGGCCTGAAGCTTCACGTCAACAGGGACCATCAAGACTCTTTGGAAATGAACATTTTTACTCTACATTTTCATTTCTTTCTATATTCTGTGGATCACTATACCTTGGTCCTCCTTAGGACATTGGCTCTTATTCCCCATTACCTGGAACACAGATTGAGATCTCTAATATGTCAAGTAAAGTTCTCTTAGGTTTTGTAGTGTCTAAGATTGAATTAATAAACAATTTGTATCTCAGATCACTTTTTAAAAATATCAAAAATAATGTATGATTCCTAAGTGCAACCATGAAATCCAAAGGGAATCCCCAATGGAGGAGTTAGAGAAAGAACTGAAGGAGATGAAGGGGTTTGCAACCCCATAGGAAGAATAACAATATCAACCAACCAGAATCCCCAGAGTTCCTAGGGACTAAACCACCAGTCAAAGAGTACACATGGAGGGACGCATGGCTACAGCAGCATATGTAGCAGAGGATGGCCTTGTCAGGCATCAATTGGAGGAGAAGTCCTTTGTCCTGAGAAGGCTTGATGCCCTATTGTAGGGGCCTTTGAGGTCAGGGAGTTGGGAGTGGGTGGGTGGATTGGGGATCAGCCTCATCTAAGCAGGGAGAGGAAGGATGGGATAGGAGATTTCCGGAGGGGAAATTGGGAAACGGGATAATATTTGAAATATAAATAAATAAAATATCCAATATAAAAAATAAAAATGACTTATGACTCCTAAGTCATGAAACCTAAAGTTAATAAACTTCTTTGAAAGAGTTTTGAAAAAATTGCAACCAAGATTATAAATTGCCTAGAAGTAAAATCTTAATAATTTTCTTGCCTCTAAAACTACGGTTAAAGAAAATATCACTAATCCAAAGCACTGCTTCTTCTGTTGGGGTTTTGTTTATTAATTTATTTGTTTATTTATTTATTTATTTGGAGCTACCACTTCACCATGTAGCTGTGGCTAACCTGAGTTTGTTATGTAGGCTAAGTATCTTCAAACTCATGACAATGCTCTTGCTTTGCATTATTAGTCCTGGGATTACAAGCGTGAACAAGCAAAACCAGTTTCTGAAATCTGTTTCTTATGAAGGACATCCACCTAGAACATTTAAAGAACATTTCTAGCCTTTTAATACAAAAGTAATCTCAGGACTGTTGAAATGGCTCAGTAGTTAAGAGTCTTTAATGCTCTTCTAGAGAACCTGAGTTCTGTTCCTTAGCACATACAATAGGAGTCTCACAACTATCTGTAATTCTAGCTCTAAGTCCTGACACCCTCTTCTGACCTCTAAAGTTATACACACACATACACACACACACACACACACACACACACACACACACACACACACAGACACACACAGACACACACACACACACACACCACAAGATGATAAACTGCTCACTTATTTTTCAAAGTCATTATGCCATTTGAAATTCTATCAAGCAATGTGTAAATTACAATTGTTCTACATTTTGATGTACATCCACTGGTTTTAATATTTACTGTTTTGATGAGGTAATAATGACATTATGTTCCTACTTCAAATTAAATTATTAAGTGCCAGTGATATGGACGTTTTTATGGGTATATTTGTTAATATTACATATCATGGTTTTAGGGAAAAAGTCGAAGTATTCTTTCGCAGTTCCAAAGAAAAGGGTATTATACTGCTGTGCTTACTGCCTTAATCCGAGTTTATATTGCTGTGATGACCACTGTCGCTTGGGGCAGGAGCATTTATTTAATTAACATATCCTTGGTCATAGTTCATTGAAGAAGCCAAGGCAGGAACTCAAGTAGGAATCTGGAGGCAGAAGCAGAGGCCATGGAGGTATGCTGCTATCACTAGTTTGCATATTGACTCCAGGACAGCAGTCACCACCCACTGTGAACTGGAACCTCCCAATCACTAAATATGTAAATACCTCACAGACTTATTTTTAGTCCAAACATATGTAGGCATTTTCTTAGCTGTGGCTCTCTTTTCTTAGATAACCCTAGCTTCTGTTAGGTTGACAAGCAAAGTAAAACAAACAGAAAACCCAGCACATCTACCATGCTTCATGCAGAAGAGCCAGTAGTGGAAATCATGGAACACTAGGTCATGAACTAGTGTTGACAAATGAACTTTATGAATATAAATAACCTAGTGTCTGTGTAGAGATGATAATACTCTAATCTATAAAACACATCTTTGAAAGCAAAATCTTTGCAAATTGTCTCATTTTTCTGCAAGTTTTTTAAAAGCACTGATTTCTGATAACATTTGGCCTGATTATTTCTTTAAGAATTGGTAGTAAAATACCACCCAAGTTATTTTGTAAGTTGTCCTCAGATAACTGAATATACTCTGTTGTTGTCATTAGTAGAAATTGAAAGCATCTAATAAGTGTAATCTGACAAGTACAAAAAAATTGGAGTAATAGATTCGTCATATATTTTCCATTATGGCCACTTTAAAAGTATACTTTTATCTTTGCTGGTAACTTTAAAATCTATTTTTTGGCAAAGTGGCATACCCTGAGCAGCCCTCACTTAAATTATTTATACTCAATATAACAACATTACTGAGGCTCTTGTATTTTTAACATTCTTTGAAATTGCTTTTGACTTGAGATATGTTCTCAAGGGGTGTTAGTAGTGAAAAATAACAAGTTTGTACAGAAGAGCGAAACAAGTACAGAAAGTTATAAATATCAAGAAAGAAAATTACTTTACTTTACCCTTGGTAGTTTTGTGTTTTACTTCCAAGGTGTATGAGTCTTTCTCATATAAACCAAAGGTTTAAATTTTCTAAGGTTTTCTAAGTTCTACCTTTTAAGTTGAGTTATTATATTTTTAAAATTTATTAAATGTATGACTATTGTTAATTTAGAAGGCTTGAACTGTATAGTTCATATGAATATATAGATATATATTTCTGAGTTGGTCATGGTAGTCTATACCCATAGCTCTAGTACTCAGGATGAAGAAACAAAAGGGTTAAAATAAATTTTATGAATTTAAAGCCAGTCTATGCTAAATCAAAACAAACAAAAATGCATATCATAAAATTTTAGTTTTTTTCTAGAAACATGTCAATGCCTTAAATATATACAAGACAAATAAAAATACAATATTCAAATACAATACAATATTCTAATTCCACATCCAATGATCTCCTTGGAAGACAGTGAATTTTATTTTCCCTGAACTATGTGTTAAGTTAATTAAGTGGACAGCAGCTGCAGTCTTACTTCTTGACAGTAGGAAAGTAACTCAGAGACAGCCCCTTTTCTTGCTGTTGTTGTTGTTCTTGATGTAAGCAATCTGTTTACATGTTTGAAAATTAACATTATTCCCCGGACTAGGAAAATTGCTTGGCTGATGAAGAAAATAAAAAAGGAAGAAAGAGAATAGGGAGTAAGAGGAAAAGGAGGAAGAGGGAAGGAATGTGATCTCTGTAATGAACTTTCAAGGTTATGTAACTCTTTAGCTCTCATCATCCACCTAGAGAGCTATTTTGTATTCCTCACAAGGCAGAATTCCATTCTCTTTTGATTACACAGTTCCCAGTTTAATAGGTACCAATCTAACATTACTTGGGAGGTTATTAAAGCTTGAAAGACTATTCTATTTCTTAGCAGTCTCATACAGTTACTGAAAAGAAATGAACGGCACAAACATACCTAGCATTCTTTCTTTATTATTATTATTATTATTATTATTATTATTATTATTATTATTGGATATATTCTTTATATACATTTCAAATGTTATCCCCTCTTCACCTCCGGAAGCCCCCTATCCCATCCCCCTCCCCCTGCTTTTATGAGGGTGCTCCCACACCCGCCCACTCACTCCTGCTTCCCAGCCCTCACATTTCCCTAGACTGGAGGATCAAGCCTTCACAGCACTAAGGGCCTCTCCTCCCATTGATGCCCAACAAGGCCATCCTCTGCTCCATATGCAACTGGAGCCATGGGTCCTTCCATGTGTACTCTTTGGTTAGTCCCTGGGAGCTCTGGGTGCTCTGGTTGGTTGCTATTGTTGTTCTTCCTATGGGATTGCAAACCCCTTCAGCTCCTTCAGTCCTTTCTCTAACTCCTCCATTGGGGACTCAGTGCCCAGTCCAATGGTTGGCTATGAGCATCCGCCTCTGTATTTGTCAGGCTCTGGCAGAGCCTCGCAGGAGACAGCTATATCAGGCTCCTGTCAGCAAACACTTCTTGGCATCCACAATAGTGTCTGGATTTGGTGACTGTATATGAGATGGATCCCCAGGCGGGGCAGTCTCTGGATGGCTTTTCCTTCAGTCTGTGCTCCATACTTTGTCTCTGTATTTGGATTATTTCTAATCTTGAGAAATACAAAAGTCCCTAAAAGTTAGGGTTTGGAAATAATATGAATATGAAAATTTACATAAACAATAATTAAGAATACTATAATTAAATTACTTTAGTTATAAGAGTATTTTCTTTCTAAAAAAACAAATGATACACATTATGAATTATAAACTCTCAGAGTTTTAATGCTGTATAGAGAATTGTTTTCTAGGAAGTTGATGAAGGCATATCTATATAACTCAGCCTTTCTACATAGTGGAAATTCTATAAACATTAACTCGAAATCCCTTATTTCCTCCTCTACACTGCTATATCAGATCACTATTTTATTTGCTTCTGTGGGATTTACTCCTTTAGATGGATTACTGAAAGTTTGTAGTGTTTGTCCTGTATAATTGACCTATGCCCTTTAGAATAATGTCCTCAAATGTTCTCCAAGCTTCACTGATGTAAGATTTTCCTTGTCTGGGATCAATGTGTTGGTGTTTCATTAAGGAAAGAAAAATGATACTTCTGCTTCAGTTCATTTGAAATCAGTTCAAATTTGAACTTTCAACTTCTGTATCTGACTGGAATCTATAGCTTTAAGACCTATCTTTCATGTGTGTCTATTTGTTCCTCCATATTTCCTGTGTGCTGTGCTGTGCTATGTCTCTGTGTGTACCTGATATGCCCCCTCTCAATCTCTCTCTCTCTCTCTCTCTCTCTCTCTCTCTCTCTCTCTTTCTCTGTGTGTGTGTGTGTGAGTGTGAGTGTTTGAGAGAGAGAGAGAGAGAGAGAGAGAGAGAGAGAGAGAGAGAGAGACAGGGAAGGAGGAAGAGAGAGAGAGAGATGTCTTACCTGCCCATAACAAAGGGATTTGCTCTATATTTATTAAATACTACAGAAAATATCTGTGGGAAATAAATAAAGAATACTTAATAAAAATATTTGAATTTTAGAAAGTAAGAAGTTACTTTCCTGATTCTAACTGAACAACAACTTGAAAAACTTCAGATGTTATCCATCCATATCCACATGTTTCTAGTGTTTATGGAACATTTGTGGTTGAAGCTGTTGGCTTTCTTCAGCAAAAGATTTCCAAAACACAGTTATATACAGCATGTATTATTCTGGGTAAGGGCATAGAACAGTACTTAACGTACGTTTAAAGATATATATTTAGTTTAGGCTGTAAAACTGACCGCAATGGAAACCTAAGGCAAGTGAGCTGTTACAGCGTTCATTCAAAAGCAGGTTAAACAGGCTGATTGTATAGGAGATTACGGTTCGGGTTAATGTTAAGGTAGTCCAGCAAAGTTCAGTCTCTTTGCAATCAAGATATATATTTAGAAAAAATGGATCATCACGGATAAATTATGCAGTATTGAGAGGGTGAAGTCATTCTACAATCCATTCTCTTAACTGCTCTTGCTTTCTTCTTTATTTTTGACTATCTTTTAGATAACAATTCCAATGTCATTTTAAAATTAAGGCATTTTTCATTAGTAAACAAAGTAACAGATTTTCTTAAGTCTTTATAATTAACATAATTCATAAGACTATAGATATTTTCTTTACCTGTCAGTGAAATGGTATTTTACTTTTAATACAACCCTATGCATCTATTATAATTCAATATACTTTGACTGTACAGATAATTTCATTATTTCCTCTGGTTGTTTTGTACTAAGAATAATATCAAACACTATATTATTTAGAGCAGTCTCAGCTAAGTTTGCTCCTGTATGTGGAATAAGCCACTGTTGGGACATGGTGAATGCAAACGCTACTCATTATAGAGCAGAGATAAATGTACAAATATGTAATTGGATTTCTAGCAGGCTAAGATCATTAATGTGAAACACACTTGAATAAGCATTGCTGAAAGGTTCTGCCCTACTGGCTATAAATCAAAGGGAAATGATAGCTGGGAAAAGTAGAGTGGGTGTGAAGGGAAGCAGAAAATAGTTAAAGTTGTTTGAGCATGCTCGAAAATTAACCTTAATAATTAAAAAGAAGTAGTTTCACTATTAGTTATAGAATTGAACAATTTATATTTGTTGCCCAAGGTCAAAGAAGGAGAAATTTTTCATTTATTTTGTAAATAATGTCTACCTCAGCATAAAAAGACTGAGAGCAAAATCAATATTAACATATTTCTATTAACTTTGAATCATGTTTATTTCTTTTGCTGATGATCAATATTTTCTATAAGATTCAAGCAGTTTAGCGAAAAGTATGAGGATTGATTATTATTATATTTGGAGTTTGTAATTTGAAGTTACCTGCTATTCTGTTTAACTTAAAAATAAATTTTGTATATATTCCACTTCACAAAATACTTTAGTTGTCATTAAGATATTCTAGAACAATAGTGTTTTATATTTTATAATACAGTTTCACCAAGAGCTTAAGCATAATTAATGTAATGATAACAATTTAGATGCAGAGAAAACTTCTGGATGAACTCTTCATGTTTTGTGGCCTAAACCAAGAAAACATTACAAAGTATCAAGATTGAAGAGAAAACTACAGAAAGACAAGTCTTCTTATGACAGGGTGACCTTTAAAATGTATTCAAGTAGCAAAAGACAATTATGCATCATTGCCAAGAGAAAGCCTTTAATTACATATTGTGGTCAACTATCTGTAGCTTAATGGTAGCACTGTGGTGATTGACGAGATTAATACTGTGACATAATTTTTGAAAACACTTCTGTGTGCATATCTTTCTTCCCTCTTTCTTTGCAAACCATAGTGATGCAAGGGATTGCGGAAAACAATGAACAGGGTGCTAATGAATGTTCTTCCACATGACCATAATAAACTACAAAAACAGCACTTTCCTTAACTATTGGTAACTACAGTATGCCGTCATAACACCAGGAATAAATCTGCGAGGGAAAGACAGGTAGAAAATTAAGAGAGCGCTTAAAGGAAAGTTGTACTTCAGAAAGTTGTATTTGGCAGTCATAAAACTGCATTTAATTAATGGAATGTGAGAACATTAAGGATGATGTGGGAGTGAGTGAGGAACTGTCAGTTATGAAACTGCCTCATTGTCCTCAACAAGTATGCTTGAGGTAACTGGTGATATTAGGAAATAAGTAGCTATTATAGTTTTTGTTTGTTTATTTGTTTGTTTTATGCTTGACAGTATGTTCTAAAATGTATAATTTAAAGTCCCAAATAGAGGAGAACTGAATTAGAGTCTGCCCAAGGGTGTATTTTAAGAAGTCATAAAATACAATGTGATTGCAAAACAAAATTCTATAGGGAGTAATTGGAAGAAGGGTCCAGGAGATTTGCGTAGCATATTTGTAATGCAAGCATAATTTTACTTCAAAATAAGGACATAAAAACAAAAATAGAAAAGATGATTCGGTGATACCTTTATACTGCCCATGGCAAGAAAAGAGAAGATCCAGAAGTGCAGGCAGAAAACATAAAACAGTGTAGTAGCTCGAGATGTATGAAACAACTGCTTTCCTCCCATTGATATATATTTTCAAATTTATGTTTATTATTAGTATGTGCATGATGTGTCTTGGAAGCATACGTGCTACAACATGTTTATAAAGATCAGAGGACAATTGTGTGGAGTCAGTTCTCTTACTTTATCTTTACATAGATTCCTGGGATTGAGCTCATGTGCTTTTACCCACTGAGTTGTCTCTATAGCCCATTCACTGATTTTTTTTTTTAGCATAATCAAATGTAATTTGTCCCTATAATACAAAGATGGGTCAACATGCAAATCAATATGTACTATGACACAGAAACAGAATAATGTATAGAAATCTAATCATTATCTTTTTTTGATACTTTATTTACATTTCAAATGTTTTCCCCTTTCCAGGTCTCTCCTTTGGAAACCCCCTATCCCATTCCCTCTCCCCCTGTCTCTATGAGGGCATTCCCCCACCCACCTACCTCTTCCCTCCCAGGCATGCAGCCCCATGGAGGGAGCAACAGTGTCAACTGGCCTGACCCCCTGGTACTCGCGGAGACTGGACCACCAACTAAAGAATACACATGGAGGGACCCATGGTACTGGCCACATCTGTGGCAGAGGAGAGCCTTGTTGGCCCTCAGTGGGAGGAGAGGCCCTTGGGCCTGAGGGTGTTAGATGCCACTCACTGACATTTTAAATGCATGTTTATTTTCTTCAGTCTTGTATTTATATCCCCATTCATAATGATCACCAAACACAAACATTGTTTCCTTTAATTACTAACACTTGTCTCCTAGAAATATATTTAAAGAGAACATAACAAAATTGTTTCTGGAAAGCATCTATTGCATTCCTCATTCTAACAGTCAGTAGGGTGGGTCCAAATTCCTGATACTAGATAAGATCTTGTTTCTTATATGAAAGTGTGAATACTTATTTTATGAATGCAAAGAAAATCAGAAGATGATTCAGGTATGTAGAGGGATTTTAATCCAGCAAAATGGCTGCTCTGACAAGCGTTCACATGCTAAGACCTTCTAGGTCTCTGGGATCAGGTAGGAATGACACATCTGTAATCCCTCTGTCTGGAATATACACACACCCTTAGTTTACATCTTTAATACAAAACAATGGAGGTAAAATTACTTTGTAGAAAGAAGAAGTCATGTTTGAATGCGATGCCTAATTGAGTGACAGACAAAGTGACTAATCAGAGAAAGATTTGACAGAATGATTCCAAGATAGGATCCACCCAACTCTCACAAGAGCAGACTGGAAAGAGAGTTCACTTAAAAGCAGCACGGAGGTTGAGTGGAGAGTTCAATCAGTTCAGTCAGTGCAGGAGACAGTTGAGTTTAGTTCCATTCAGTTTGTTCAGCAGAGGCAGTTGAAGACAGAGAATAATAATGATCAAGAGGATTAGAACAAATTCCCAGAGTTCATTTGAGGCCAAGCAAAGCAATTCAGTGAGAAACTGGGAGAAGCCAGTTTGAGTCAGTTAGCTTGGAAGATTAGAAGCAGCCAGGTTTATGCCTAGAGATAGTTAGAACAGAGAAAGAAACATTCTGGGCTTAGTCCAAGCAGTATACAGCTTGGATACAGCTCTCATCTTATCCCATCACCTGAGGAAATAAAAGCTTCTTTTACACAGATAGGCCTATCCATCCATCTTATTATATGCTAGAGAATCATCACCATGAATCCCTGACAAAATGAGTGACTTTGCAATGTGAACTCAGAGATGATAATGGCTGGTACCACTTAGGAACTAGAGTGGGAAAAATTCTCCCTTATGTTCTCTCAATAAGTGAAACAAAAATCAAGGTAATACATATCAGTCATCCACACACTCAACATTTCCATGGGCCAAGCTGGAGATTAGCTCAGTTAGTAAAATGCTTGTGGAGAATTAACAATGTACTGGATTTGATTTCCAGACCCAAATAAATCACCCATGGTGGCACAATGCTGTAATTTAAGCACTTAAGGAGGTAGAGACAGGACAACTAAAAATTGAAAGTAATAAATGAAATACTCTTTTGATCTACTACAACAAACACAGAATCCCATATTAACAATGTGCCTGTATCTCTCCTCCTGAATCTGTGCTCCCTAAAGTACTTCCCTGAAGAAAATTTAAAAAGTCAATAGCTCTGATAAATAGTCATATAACGTGAAAACATTAGAAAACACAATTAGACAGGTATAAACAGAAGAGTACTATGTAGGACTTATCTGAATAATGCAACAAAAACAAGAAAGCAAGCAAGAAAGAGAAAGCATGAAACAGAATATACAGTAGTATTCATTTCTCCTTAGAATAAAATATTAAAAATAATGTAAAATCATTTTTTAACTATGTTACCTGTTTTTCTGTAGATGTTCTAATCATGCTAGGATCTTTTCTGCTCTGATTACTCACAAAACAAAGACCTTTAAATGTTCTGAATGTTGTACAGAATGAGGCAATGACTGTTGAAAACATATTATCAAGAGTTAGATTAAAGCCCAAGCTTTAATCTGAAATCATAAACTATTCTGGGCCAAGGCACAAGTTACAGAGTCACATTAAAGAGATACTGAGTCTTTCACTCTGATTGCTAATTCCCACGTATTGAAACTCTGCCTTTGGATAGTTAAATCTACAAAACGTACTTGAGATGATTCCTCGAATGTAGTATAAAGCAACACAATAACAAAAAAAATTGACCAACAGCTTGAAACATATTTAAAGACTATTTTAGCTGGTAAGAAATAATCATAAAATAAAGACAACAAGGCAAAGAGAAGAAAATTCAGTGATAGTGGTGTTTTAGGCATCCTGATTTCTTTGTTGGAGTCACTCTGGCCATGGACCCTAAATATATTTGTGTAAATTATCTTACTTCATATGTACCAGAAACTTGGTGATTTTCTATGCCTGTCTGAAAATGGCTTGAGAGATCAGAAAAATAAGACTAGTTGGGCTTTTTGTTAGTTAATGGGTGAGACTCTGGGGATTGTTATAACACCAAAGTAGTCAATGGACTATATGATCCAATTTCTTCACTCTTATAAAAGAAAGGAGTCAACAGTCCTTCTTTCCATCTTCCTCAGATAAGATGCAAGAAGGAAGTACTAGTGCTATTACTTGGAAGTTTCCAGCTGGATAAGTATGATAACCTTTAAGTACAATAATTATTGGCCTAGTACAATATGCCCACTGTCTTAGTTAGGGTTTTACTGCTGTGAACAGACATCATGATCAAGGCAACTCCTATAAAGGACAACATTACGGCTTACAGGTCCAGAGGTTCAGTCCATTATCATCAAGGCGGGAACATGGCAGCATCCAGGCAGATATGGTGCAGGAGGAACTGAGAGTTCTACATCTTCATCTGGAGGCTGCTAGCAGACTACTGACCTCCAAGCAGCTAGCACAAGTGTCTTAAAGCCACACCCACAGTGACTCACCTACTCCAAAAAGGCCACACCTACTTCAACATGGCCACACCCTCTAATAGTGCCACTCCCTGGGCTGAGCATAAACAAACCATCATACACATTGATGCAATAGAGGTATAATGTCATGGGAGTAACAAATGACTTTCTGATTGGTTAAAAATCATGCCTGTTACTGATAATGGAACTAAGAAGCTGTGATTAGATAGGTTATAAGCTGTAGAGGAAAACCCACTATTTATACTCTAGCATTACACCCATGCCTAACTATTTATTGTTATATCCACAGATTAGTGTATCTTTCAAACTTCATCAGAAAAGTTTCTTTTTTGTAGCAGATATCTGTTAACATAACCCACAATTGGTCAAAGTGCACAGAATAAGGGACAGTGAAGTTCTGAACACTACATGGAATATGTATATCTTATCCCTTTTTCTTGAGGCTAAGAGACGACTGCAGAAGAAAGGGAATAACATTATAAGAGCCAAAGATGGTGTAAGGCTACATGGAAATAAGCCTTTCGGACATGACAAAGCATGTACACATGTGAACTCACAGCTATTATAACAGTTTATGACAGACCAGTGGAAACTCAAGCTGAACATGAAGGAAGGAAGGAAGTCACAAAGTTCCATCACTGGCTGAGAAGTTCCTAGTACTGTTGGTTTGGTTTCTTTTTAATTTAAAAATGTGGTTCTGATAGTCAAATAAGCCAGTGTATAGGAAGCACTATACACTTTGTGGAGTTTTAAATAGTTAGGAGACAAAGATAAGTGGGCAGGAAAGTAGAGGTGGATCTAAGAGGAGATGCATAATGTGAATATAATCAAAATATAATTAATTACATTCTCAAAGACTTAATTAAAATATTTTAAAAGATATGTGAACTGGAGAGATGGATCAGAGGTTATAAGTACATACTGCTCTTGCAGAGGACCTGAGTTTGATTCTAAGTACATGTGTCAGGTAGGGTACAACATTCTCTAACTCTTGATTCAGGGAATCTGATGCCCTTACCACCATGTACTTGGAAAACATTGCGATAGGGTTTTCTTTAGATTTTTCAAGTAAAACTGTATAAAATGTGGTTAAAAAGCAAACAAACAAAAACTAGTAACTTAATGTAGCAAACAAAAATACGAAGAGTAATCATTAGAGTGTTAAAATTGAGAAGTTACAAAATTAGATGGAGAAGATGACAGAGAAATATGAGAGAGAATTATGAGAGAGCAGGGCTGTGATGTTATACATATAATCAGTAACATGGCTGAGGCAGAAGACACATCTAGAGATATAGAAGGAACAAATATTTAATACAAAGCCTATGTAAATAGTATGCTAAGCAATCTTGGAAACAGAAAGTAAATTCCTTTAAAAATACAAACTGAAATTGATTTAAGATTTAGAAAAAATATGGAGAATCTATAATAATGAATTAGTTATAAGAAAAAAAGCAAAATAAATCCAAAGTTTGAATATGATAAACACACTAATATTTGTAGTTACATCAAAGTACTTAACATAGTCTCTTCTATATTTTTATAATTTTGTTGTTCATATTTTCTCTAAGGTATTTGAGTTTGTGTGTAATGGGACATTCTTTTAAACTCCGTGTTTTGCAGTCTGAGACAGGAAGATTTTTAAGCCTGAGGAAATCATGAGATATACAAGAGAATGAGAGGGAAAAAAACATATCCAAAATATTTTAGACAGCAGATAACACAGTTAACTATTTTTAAATAAGGTCTAAATTCACATAAGTACATAATATTTGGGGATTTCTATTTTCTCATTAGCCAAACTGTTTCCAAAATTGGTAGACATGTAAATGTTATTAATCATCTGGCTGTAATTTAGCTTTGTTCCACATGCTAACTTTATTATTAACTCAGCTAGAGAAAAATGCACAAAGCCTACATTTTTCTCTGTTTCAAAAACGAATTTCTTTTCCCTTGTAACAATAAATAAAAAATGACTAACTCTTTCAAAGGCAAATGAGAATTATATATTATTAGCTAATAACAAACATTTTTCCAGTAGAGTTTCTCAATAAATAACTAGGGCAGAAAGCAGATATCATGTACTGTCTTAGATAGGTTTTCATTGCTTTGAAGAAAACACCATGACCAAAGCCAGTCTTATAAAGACAACATATAACTGGGACTGAGTTACAGTTTCAGAGGTTCAGTCCATTGTCATCATGGCAGGGAGCAAGGCAGCATTTAGGCAGACACAGTACTGGAGAAGGAACTGAGAGTTCTACATCTTGATCTGAAGGTAACCAAGAAAGACTGTCTTCAGCAGGCAGCCAGGATGAGGGTCATTTCCACACTGGACAAAGCTTGCGCTCTAGGAGGCCTCAGAGCCTGCCAACACAGTGAAACAGCTCCTCCAACAAGGCCACACCTCCTAAAAGTGCCACTTCCTGTGGGTCAGCCATATTCAAACCACTGTAAGTACTCCTTGTGAAAAGTAGCAGGGAAAATGTCTACATCATCAGAGCAAATAGAAGATACAGACATTTCAGTACATTTATATTATGAATTACTAACGTACTATGCAAATTATAGTCGTTTATCATGAAAAGTGAAAAACGAAACTATATAAAATACAAAATGGCAGCCTGAAAATTAACAGTAGAACCAAATATAAATTCATTGTTGACTGCTTCTTCTAAAAAGTAAAATGAAAAATAACAATAAAAAAATAAAACCCCAAAACAATGATTTATATGTGGTGGAGCAAATGAAAGAACCTGATAAAGTATAGTAGGAAAAAATTATGCTAACAAATAGATTTGGGTGATTAGGAAGCAATATATATTTTAAAAATTAATGAGTTATAAATAGTAGAAAACTGAACTGTTGAGTAAAGTAGATATTGAGGTGTGTCCAATTCAAAGCAAAAGAATGAAAAATAAACATTTTAGGGGGTGAAGGGGTGGGGACATCCTCATGGAGATGAGGGGGGAGGTGTGGGATGAGGAAGAGTCAGAGGGTGGACCAGGAGGGGAGTAAAATCTGGAGTGTTAAAAAATAATCTAAACTGAGACACAAATGTAAGAAGGGGGAACATAAGGCAGAAAATGAAAGTGAAAACCAGAGGTAATAACCCAAACCGCCATTAGTCTCAAACAATCCCAAAATGTAACTAAATCCAGTTCATTTTTTTTTAACATTGTAACTCACATTTAATTTAGGGAAGCTATATCTTTGTTAATGAATGTAAGCATACTAATGTCACTTAATGTTCATAGTTTATACTTAATAGTGGATTTCTGTTATCTTTCAACATTTAAAAGGAATGTCATATTTGCTTAGTGCTTGTGCATTTTGTACTAGCTTGTTCCTTGTAATTAGATATAATTTAAATGAATTGAGAAGCCATCTAAATTTCTTACAAATTTATGGTTGGGAATTCTCAAACTATCACAGGCCTGTTTTTCTGGTTTTATTGTGAACATCAGTGATTTACTTTTGAGTAAGTTAACATTTAAAAAATATTTATTTTATTTTCTGAGATTATAATTATTTCATTTTCCTCTTCTCTTTCCTCCTTCTCAACTCTTCTATATAAACCCCTTTGTTCTTTTTCAAATCCATAGTCTTCCTCTTTGTTAATTGCTGTTATGTTTATGTATGTATATTCATATTCATCTTGGACAGAATCTCATTAAGACACAGGCTGTTCACAGTGCTAGACCTATGGGTCACAACCCCTTTGACAGTCAAAAATCATAGATCTTTATATTATAATACATAACCATAGGGTAAAAGTCTGAGTTCACTTCTAGGATTCGAACACACATCAAACCCTGATCTTGAAATCAAACAAATCCCTGAGCTTTCCTCAAGATCAAGCCACAAAATCTCATTAATCTCAAGCCACCATGGAAAGCCACCCACCTCAAGAAACCCTATAAATCCTGCCTCCTAGTCACTGCTTCCTCTTGCCCAAGTAAAGCAGCGGCCAAATGTTCTTGTGTCTTTCTCAATAAATCTCATGGGAAGTTTGTTGTGCACTGTGACTTTGTGGTATTCCTTGGCTCCAGACTGCCAAGACACCTTTCCCTTTCACACGGTAACACTTACAATCTCCTTCTGCCTTAGCTGGTGTTTTATTGCTGTGAAGAGACACCATGACCAAGGCAATTCTTATAAAGGCAAATATTTAATTGAGGCTTACTTACCATTTCAGAGTTTCAATTCATTATCATCATGGTGGGAAGCATATCATTATCCAGGCAGACATGGTGCTAGAGGAATCAAGAATTCTTAATCCAAAGTCAGCCAAGAAGAGACTCTCATCCACAGGCAACCAGGAGGAGGCTCTCTTTTGCAATGGACAGAGGTTAAACATAGGAGGAGACTTCAAATAGTATAGTATCTATTGTGGTGGATATCTTAGTTCACCAAAACCATCAACGACAGCAGATTAGAGGGTGACCATCTTGGTATCATAGATGATACTCAAAGGTTTTTATATTTGGATTTATTCTTCGGAAAATATCATTTTTCAAAGTCCCAGACCATAAAAGTTGAAAAAAAATTAAAGCTATCTAGGAAAATAATAGTTTTACATTCAAGCCTACTGAGCACCGAAATGAGCCTTCTGAGAAATACTAACGGGATCATTGGAGTGGTTCCTAGAAGTATAATATAATCAGCTCCTGTGATTAGTATTCAAAAGCATCTCGTCAACAAATATGCTTATTAAAATCTCTTATCAAATATTCTAAAACTGTAGCTCACTTTTAGTATTTTGCCCATTGTGAAATTCATATCTCATTTATAAATTTTAAAAACGAGACATGTAGCATGGTACAATGCCTCTCTGAAAATAATGAGTGTTGCTTGTAACAAATGAAATGTCAGTAAATGCACAAAGTATGCGGGCACTAAACTACATACTTTGGAAAAATAAATAGATGATTCAGACCTAAGCTGTTGAACTGCAACATAAATTTAGGCAGAACTTTCAGGATGAAGATATATGTGAAATCTTTTAAACTGTAAACAATACATAGAAAATATGTATCTTGAAAGAGTGAGCACTGTCTAGCATTCATCCAATCATTTCAGTAATAATCTTTTAACCAAAGAGCCATCTCTCTGCCTCAGAAGAGAAAGTAAGTTAAGAAATCATGATGTAGTTACAAAAGTGAAAAGAATAAAACATTTCTGAGTGATGGAAGTTGCTCTTATTAAGTACCACTTCCTATACCAGGAAGTACAAAAACAAAAGCTCCAGATTTCATATCTATCACATCCTGGTACCCGGGCATATTTTCCCTCCTCTTTCCCCCATCCTCCTCATTATTTTTATTAATATTGAATCTATTCTACATTCTTGTACATTTTCATGTAATTTTCTTGTTAATAATAGAAGCTCCCTTTCATGTAAAGTAATGATCTCTTCTTCATATCTTATTGCATCTGCTCATTAGTTCTCCTAAATTTTCAAAAACATCTCAACAATTTTCCTAATAGGTAGGGAACTTTCCTTTTTAAAATCTCCACAAGCCACATAGGCAAGCTATTTGTTTGCAATTTGAATTACTAAAGGACACTTTCTAAGCCATTAGACTCACAGTCATCTCATTAGGCCCATTCATAATTTTCTTATAGCAAATTTCCAAATCAATCTTGAATAATCTTTGAAAGATTATTTGATTTACTCTTACTTTTCCACCAAAGATAGTTTAATGTTCTTATTAACATATATAAATTATACATAATGAGTTTCATTATGACAGTTTTACACGTACATATATTTCAATCATATTCACCTTCTACTACACTCTTTGGTCCACTTCCCACTCCTATTAAATCTCCCTTTTCAATTAATATAATGGATTGCCATTTGTAAAATTTAGGCCCTGGTTTGTCCTCTCAGCTCCATGCTCCCAGAAATAAGGCTCAGACACAAATACCTTGGCCATATAGATAGACTCTTTCTGAAAAGAATCATAAGATAACCCATTTATTTTAACCTACATTCTTCCATGTGGTTGGTTACTTGCACTCAGGTACCATGCTTCAGTCTCCTTACATCTTCCTGGGCAAATATTCTGCCTGGCTCTATTATCAAATTCTTTCTGCCTCCCAGATGTCACAACTTCTATTTCCTGCCTAAGCCATAGGCCATCAGATTCATTATTAACCGGTGGCACATCCATACAGAAACAGACATTTTATTTATAATAACAAATGACTGCTTACTAAAAATGTAGTATTGTAAGACTAAACTAACAGTATTTATCTTAAGAATTTCAATTTGTAAGCATAAAAAAGAAAATAGTTAAAATTTTTAAGTCAAATTAATTTTATACATTATATTATTTTATGCCAAAACTCCATAGGCTTCCTGTAAAACTTTTAATATTTTTAATAATAATGTGGCATAAGTATTGTAATTCTATATGTACTTTCCAGAATATCTTGCTGGTATTCTCATAGAATTTAAATATTTGTTGCTAGGTAACTAAATCTAGAAGCCAACTGGAGAAAAGGATTTAAATTCTCTTTGGTACTTGTAGATCTCAAACAAAATGTCCCAATAGATGTTCTTAAAAACAACCATTCTACTTTCATTGTCTCTACCAGATTTCTTATCTAATGAATAAAGTAGTAAACTTTTAATTTATATGCTTAAAGATAATATGTGTCTTATATATTTTAATGCCATCTCTCCAGCACCCCTCACTATAGCTTTCTAATGTGAATGAAAAACTCAGAAACATTGGTAGCCACACATCAAAATGATCCACCTATTACATAAATGTTTTTAATAAAATAAAAAGTCAGCATTAAGAAGTTAAAATGGTACCACAAAGTACTAGTTTAGGAATAGTTTGTAGGCAAGTTGACTAAGTGTCCATAGACATAGAAATACTATGGCTTTGGAGATTTGCTCCAATATAATTCTATAAAGAGAGCATGTAGTAGAAGGAGTACACACCATTATTCCTTGAATGCTTATATAAGCAGCACTCAAACCGATCCCTGCAGTTCAAAGTCTTTCTTCAGCTCCTTAATTGGCAAACGCTTATGCAAGGAATTGAACAGAATTGATACTGTACATTTTTTCCTGGATGTCAAGAATTACAAAAAAAAAAAAAATTAGGAAATGGAGAGACAGAAAATTAGAAAAATTGCTTTGGATGAAGTAAAAAGCTCAGAGAGATGCTTTTACTCATTGAAATGTTATAGCCACAGAAAGACTAATTATGTGAAAAAATTCACTAAATTTTTTTATCTGCATTTCTCCCTGTATCCCTTTCCTCCTCTCTTTTGTTCTCCCTCTGTGTGTGTGTGTGTGTGTGTGTGTGTGTGTGTGCTTCCGAGACTGAGATTCAAATAGCTAGTCTAGCCTTAAACTTAGTAACAAACCCTGTATATCCAAGAATAGATTTAAGTATGGATCATTCTATCTGTTCTTCCCTAATGCCGAAAGTTTAGATATGTGTCATCATTTCTGCCTTTAAACTAATGAAAATTAATAATATAATAATTACTTCGATTTAATAACATGTTTATGATCCTGAAGTGTAATAAAATGTGAAAGTTTCTGTCAGTGATTTCTCATGCACATAGTATAGTAAGACTTCTTACTTTTTTCTTTATTGGATATTTTCTTTACTTACATTTCAAATGTTATCCCCTTTCCCGGTTTCCTCCCCAGTGAAAACCCCCTATCCCACCCCCTTCCCCTACTTCTATGAGGGTGTTCCCCCACCCACCCACCCTCTCCCGCCTCCCTGACCTCAAATGCCCCTACACTGGGGCATAAAGCCTTCACAGGAACAAGGGCCTCTTCTCACATTGATGCCCAACAAGGCCATCCTCTGCTACATATGCAGCTGGAGCCATGAGACCCTCCATGTATCTCTTTGGTTGGTGGTTTAATCCGTGGGAGTTCTAGGGGCTCTGGTTGGTGGATATTGTTGTTCTTCCTTGGGGTTGCAAACCCCTTCATCTCCTTCAGTCCTTCCCCTAACTCCTCCGTTGGAGTCCCAGTACTCAGATATGGGTGCAAGCCTCCACATCTATATTGGTAAGGCTCTGGCAGAACCTCTCAGGAGACAGCTATATCAGGCTCCTGTAAGCAAGCACTTCTTGGAATCAGCAATAGTGACTGTGTTTGGTGTCTGCATATGAGATGGATCCCCAGGTGGAGCAGTCTCTGGTTGGCTTTTCCTTCAGTCTCTGCTCCACTCTTTGTCCCTATATTTCCTTTAGACAGGAGCAATTCTGGGTTAAATTTTGTTTTTTTGATTTTATTTAATCTTTTTTTTTTTTTTTTTACACTCCAGATTTTATTCCCTTCCCAGTCCTCCCTCTGACTGTTCCCCATCCCATACCCCCCCATCTCCATAAGGATGCCCCCATTCCCCACTCCCCACCCTACCAGACCTCTCTACTCCCTCAGGCCTCCAATCTCTTGAGTATTAGGTGCATCTTCTCTGACTGAACCCAGATCTGGCAGTCCTCTGCTGTATATGTCTTGGGGACCTTATATCAGCTTGTGTATGCTGCCTGATTGGTGGTCCAGTGTCTGAGAGATCTAGAGGGTCCAGGTTAATTGAGACTGCTGCTTCTCCTACAGGGTTACCCTCCTTCTCAACTTCTTCCAGCTTTTCCCTAATTCAACCACAGGGGTCAGCAGCTTCTTTCCATTGTTTGGATGTAATTATCTGCATCTGACTCTTTCAGCTGCTTGATGGTTTTTTCTGAGGGCAGTTATGATAGGTCTATTTTTGTGAGTACTCCTTAGCCTCAGTAATAGTGTCAGGCCTAGGAGCCTCTCCTTGAGCTTGATCCCACTTTGGGCCTGTCACCGGACCTCCTTTTCCTCAGGCTCTTCTGCATTTTTGTCCCTGCAGTTCTTTCAGACAGGATCAATTATGGGTCAGAGATTTTGACTCTGGGATGGCAACCTCCTCTCAGGTGGCCCCATTCCTTAACTGGGGACCATGCCTAACATCTCCATATGGTCTCTACAGGTTCTCTCTTCCCTGTGTTGGGTATTTCAGCTAATGTCATCCTTGTTGGGTCCTGGGAGCCTCTTGCTTTCCTGGTGTCTGGGACTTTCTGGTGGCTACCATCCCCCATTGCTACACACCTCTGTTCAATTTCCTGACCTTCTGTACAACTCCAAATCTCCTCCCACACCTGATCCTGCCCTCCTTTTTTCCTCTCCCCCTCCTCTATTCCTCTCAAGTCCCTCCCACCCTCTACCTCCTGTGACTATTTTGTTTCTCCTTCTCAGTAGGACAGAAGGGTCCACACTTTGGTTTTCCTTCTTCTTGAACTTGAGCTCGAGTAGTAACCTCCTCCACATGACTTTTCAAAATGATTTTTATGTTAGTTACCTCTCCCAGTATTTGCTCCTGTATAATGCCTACTTCTGTCCCACCTTATTTAACCATTCCTGTTCCATTATTCCTTCAAAAGGCAATAGAGCACACTAATATAATTGCTGGATCCTGCTTTCTCTGTGCACTCTGAAACACTATATTGTACATCTATAGTTACAGTTTCATTCTTTTAAAGGTTTTGTTTTAGTTAATGAGTAGATTTTCCTAAGTAAGTTTATATCCATTTAATCAAGCTTTCTCTACAACCCATTTTTTTTTTATTAAAAAAAATCATTACCTACTCCAGGATCATTTTATCTGTTTTCTTATCTTTGCCTGCAATAACCTTTGGATTTGATATCAATGAACATGAACTAAAACTGTGTCATGAGTTGTCCCAATAAATTACCTAAAAAGTTACTTGACCTCTTGTGTTTTATTGATCATTGAATATTGTCTTTATGTTTACTGCTTTGTATTATGTCTAATAATTACAGTACAAATTCCTTAATTTATTGTTTTCTAAGATGCCATGGTATTATTTTCAGAATCAAGGTTCTTCTTTAAATATGTTTTTAATTGAGAAAAAAATTATATCACTCTTTACTTGTGCTCCTCCATCTCAGTAAGAATTTATAGGAATCATTAAGATAAACTTTCATGTACTTTATATTCTTCAAGGTCTATTGATATCATGATACCATTTCATTATATTATGTATCAATTATATTTTATGTGCATTTTGTTCCTCTTGAAAATCAAATATGGTATTCTTACATTATATTCAGCATTTTTCTAAAATGAATTCTTAAACCTAATATGTAACATACTTTTAGATTCAATGCCTCATATGAATAAGAATAGTTATTATTTATTTATTTACATATTTAGTTATTTATTTACTGGCTATTATCCTTGATAGCATATATTATCCTTGATAGTATATTTAGTCCAGGTCATTGAGGGGATTTTATTTCCCTTCCTAATCTTAAATATCTCTCATCAGTTTTCTCAAAGAGTTTCAAACAATTCACCAGTGGGTATTTACTGATGGATGTTTTAATATTATTTTGGAAAAACTTTATTATGTAAAACCTTCTTATGTTTCTTAGATGCTGAATTTTCTTCATTAGGTGTTTACAGCGCTGGAAATTTTTTGTAGCTACTGAATGTAACTTCTTTCTTAAATAGTGTGTTAACTTAATGTTGTTCTAGTTGAAAATACAGAACTCATAAACTATTTGACTATGCTACTGAATCATTTTTCAATTAAATCCACTTAACTTCGCTGTACTAATACTTACTTCTATGGATGCCGAGTGTCTTTTTTCCCTTCTCTGTGTTAAATAGTCATGTCAAAATTGGAAATAAAATAGCTCAAAATTGGGCTAGAAAGATGACTTAGAGCTAATGAGTCCATAGTGCTCTGGCAGAGGACCCAATCTGGGTTCCAGTCAAACCATCTTCATAAGACCTGATGCCCTCTTCTGGCCTCAACCATCACTGCACTCCTGTGAATACCGCTTGTCTTAGGATTTCTTTTTCTGTGAGGAGACACCATGACCAGGGCAACTCCTATGAAGAAAAGTATTTATTTAGGGCTGGATTATAGGTTGAGAGTTTTAGTTATCATGGTGGGAAGCATGGCGGCATGCAGCAGACATGATGCTAGAGAAGTAGCTGAGAGTTCTATATCTGGATCTGTAGGCAGCAAAAAAAGAGAGTGATACTGGCTTGTATATTTGATACCCCAAAGCCCACTCCCAGTGACACACTACCTCAGACCAGGCTTTGCCTACTTCAACAAGAACACACCTCCTAACTGTGGCAGTTCCTATGACACCATCCCTTCATATACACCATTTACTTTTATCTATTTATGTTTTGTAAATGAGACTTTTTGCCTGATATAATCTTTTTTTGCCTGATATAATTTTTATTGAGGAGGTTTACTGATGAATCTCATCCTTTCTAGTTCTTTCTGAACTCTCGCTGGCTAGTTCAACTCGACTGTTCTGGCACAAACTACTCTCCAAACTGTCTGATTCAATCTAGTTTCTCTCAACTTCTCACTGAGTTGCTTTACTTGGCCTTAAACTAACTTTGACAATTTGTTCTAACGTTCTGGTTCCTTTTTATTCTCTGGCTTCAGTTAACCTCTGCTGACCTGCACTGAACTGCATGAACTCAGGAACAAACTCAACTTCACTGCACCGCAGTCCCTGCATTGACTCCCAGCTGATGCAACTCCAAACTCACCGAGGAACTCACTGAACAGTATTGACAAACTGTCTCTCACTGCACTACACTTAAATAGCTTTTCTTCTGACAATTGGGTGTATCCTATATCTGACTAATTCTGTCAAATCTTCCTTTGATTCATCACTTTGTCTGCTTATCAATTATATTTCATTGGGATTAAAGTTGTACTAAGGTATTCCAGCCAGAGGTATTAAAAGTGTATATTACGGGCATGTTTGCATTCTAGCTTGATCACACAGACCTAGGTGTTTGGGTGTGATCAGAGTAGCCATGTTGTTGGATTAAAATTTCTTTACTTTTTTTTTTTTTTTTTTGAGACAGAACCTGATAAATTTCCCAGCACCCACATAGTGTCTCAGAAATATCCATTAACTCCTGTTTGGGTGAATTTTGACACTCTCTTCTCATTTTCTAAAGTATCAGACACACATATGGAATACCTACACCCATGCAGACAACACAGACACATAAAAATAAATATTTTTATTGCTTTTTTGGTTTGAGTCAAGATGTGCCTGTGTAACCCTGGCCCTGAAACGCACATTGTAGACCAGAATGACCTCATTCTCAGAGATCCACCTGCCTATGCTAAACAGTGCCTAAATAAATCCTTTTCAAGAAAAAAAAATCATTCCCTTTATACAGTTAGAAATACATTTCAATCACAGTAAGTTTGTAATTGTATGTCTCTGTATTTTGCAACACAGTTATTCTGTATTTGATATTAACAGCCTGCAGGGGCTATCTCAAAGCTTTATTCAATGTATTTCTTAGGCACTAGTGCCAAGCAATGATTGTGCATTATTATAAACTTGTTCAGATATCAGTGTTTTATCAACATTAACCCTAAAAAAGATCAATAGATTTCATTACTGTTACATGTTCAAAAATGCTGTTTGAATATAAATATCTATATTACATAACATATCCTTTCTTGATTCTCTGCAAATATCATATTGAATAGTTAGCTTCTTTATTTTCAATTCATTGTGATCTTCACCTATTTTATGATAAGCATGCCTAATACCTGATCCATGTTCACTGTAGCTGATCAGTCCACTTTCAAAAATACATAACTGAGACCTTTGTTTACTCACATTTTTTCATTTCATATGATTATTCTATTCATCACTATGTTCTGTCTACCACCTTTGACATGAGACCTCATCAATAGCTTCTTGTAATGTTTAGGTCATATATAGTGGCCACTGTGCTGGCTAGATTTATGTCAACTTGACACAAACTGTCATCTGAGAGGAAGAAACCTCAACTGAGAAAATGCCTCTGTAAGATCAGGCTGTTGGCAAGTCTGTAGAACATTTTCTTAGTGATTGATGAGGGAAGTTCTAGGCTGGTGGTCCTGGGTTCTATAAGAAAGCAAAGTGAGCAAACCATGCGGAGCAATCCAGTAAGTAGCATCCCTCACAGCCTCTGCCTCATCTCCTGGCTCTAGGTTCCTACTGTTTGAGTTCCTCTCCTGCCTTTCTTCTGTGGTAGACTAAACTATGGAAGTATAAGACAAATAAACCCTTTCCTTCCCAACTTGCTTTTTAGTCACAGTGTTTCATTGCAGCAATAGAAACCCAAACTAAGACACATCATACTCCTCTGCAAGATATGTCACTCTAAATGTCTCACTAGTTTCTCTGTTTGACTTTCCGTATTATAGGAAAAAATGTAGCTGTCCTTTTTGGTTTTAACATTTCTTGACTGATATATCAGTTTCTTCTATTGTATCTTTTATGCCTGAGATTCTCTTTTCTATCTGTATTCCGTTGGTGATGCTTACATCTGTTGTTTCTGTTCTCTTCCCTATGTTTTTCATCTCCAGGATTCCCTCAGTTTGTTTGCTTCATTGCTTCTATTTTGACTTTCAGATCTTGCACAGGTTTTTTCCTTCAACTTTTTAATTGTACTTTTCTGTATATCTTTAAGGGATGTTTTTGCTCTTCAAAGATCTCTACTTGTTTAATTGTATTTTCCAGTATTTCTTTAAAAGATTAATTCATTTCCTCTTTAAAGGTCTGTATCATTTTTATAAGATTGGACTTAAGGTTATTTTCTTGTGCTTCCAGTATGTAAAGATATCTAGGGCTTGCTGTGGTAGGGTAAGTGGGCTCTGAAGATATAATGCCCTAGTTTTTTTGATGTTGTCCTTTCTAGGACCTTTAGGCATCTGGATAGCTTTGATCTCTGGAAGTTCCTGTTGTAGTAGATATTGGGAAGAGAGTTAATCTCCATGGTCCTGGTGTGATGGGCTTTGACTGGTACTCTTGTGTTGTGTGGTTCTGGATCTGCAGGTCTATATAGTTTAGTAGTCACAGATCTGATAAAGCTGGGCAGAGAGATAGTGGTAGAATAGAGTTTTTTCTGGGCTAGCAGGCTGCTCAGTGTAGCTTTGCTTACCCCAGAAGATTCAGCAAGCAGGGAAGATAGGTGGGGAAAGGGAAGCTTATCTGTATGGTTCAAAATCCTTAGGTCTAATGAAGGTGGGCAGAGTGGTGGGGGTAAAATGGAGGTCACCCTGGGATGGCAGGCTGCCCAGAACAACTCTGATTGCTCCAAAGGACTTAGCAAGCAGGGTAGATAGGTTGGGAAAGAGCTCATGTGTCTTTTTTTCCATTCTTTTCATTCTGTTTTTTTTTTAACTATATATATATATATTTATATATTTTTATATATTTATATATATTTATATATATATATAATTTCATTTTATTTATTATTCCTTAGAAGTCTGATGGGAAAGAAAGTGTGAAGGAACCAGGAGCAGAAGAAAGAAGGTAACCATATTCAGGATATATATCATGAAAAAATATATATATTCATTTTTTACTCTTCTTTTTCTTCTTCTTGTTCTTCTTTCTCTCCCTCTCCCCCTTCCCCCCTCGTCCGCCTCCTCCTGAATGCTAGGACTAAAGGTGTGTATCACCATGCCTGGCAAAAATATCTATTTTCAATAAAACAGAAAAAATACAAGATGCACAAACTGTCTGTAAAAGCACTACAGAAAACAAAAACGACTGTTATGATATTTCTATGACTTAAAATTTCGGACCCTCAAAGCTATCAAAGTTTCACTTCAGACAAAGGATCAGAATATATTGTTTCATACCAATGAAGATGAATGATTTGAGTATGCAAAGAGGAATGCCATTTTATTGCATTACCTTTTATTAGGAATTACTATAGCAAAGAAGAATCTTCAGTAAAATGGAGAAATACCTAAGGCAATGTCTATTATGATGGGTTAATTTTCTGTACTATTATGGTCTGAGCTTATAGAAACTCCACAAAGCAGGGAGGGTCTGATGCACTGTTGAAGCACAGCCTTTGCAGTGAGTTCTGGTTGAAACTCCACTCTGTCAAGCTCTGTCTACTGTTAAATGCTAAGCCTGCATATCTGCTATTGTTAGTCATTGGCTGGTATTGCATCTAAACATACAGGACTCTCATGTTGTTGTGTACACTAGTATCTCTTTGTTCTTCTACCTACACATTTTTGGAGCTTTCTATGGCCAAGAATTAATTGTATCACCATGACTAATATGTATCTACAAGTGTTCTTCATTACTTCATATTTAGCTCTTTGTTTTTGGGTAGTCTGGGGGATTTTCTAGGTGAAAGCCTCTGTTTTAAAGACAAGTGTAATCTGCTACAATATAAGTACCATAAAAAAATAAGAATATATGAAACGAAAAGAATGTCTTATACATGTTCCTTGGAAGCTTTGGGGGCTTCGAGTGAAGGGCAGCCAGCCCACCATCATTAGCACACCTTATGGTGGTTTTAATAGATATAACCCCTATAAACTCATGTGTATAAATTCTTGGCCTACAGAGAGTTACACTATTTGAAAGTGTAGCCCTGTTGGAGTAGGTGTGCTACTATGGAGGAGAGCTTTGAGATTCCCTGTGCTTAAGCTCCATCCAGTATAGAACTAAGTCTTCTGGCGCCTTTGGATCAACATGTAAAATACTTTACTCCTTCCTTGGCATCTTATCTGCCAGGACACTGTCAATATTCTAGCCATGAAGATATGGACTGAACCTCTGAAACTGTAAACCTGCCCCAGTTAAATGCTATCTTTTATAAGAGTTGCCTTGGTCATACTGTTTGTTCACAGCAATGAAAACCTTAAGAAACCTGTCCATTTTCTGTCTTAAACTCTTATTCATCTTTTTTTTTTTTTTTGCATGCTAGACTTTTCTCTGCTGTGATGAGCATAATCAAAATATATTTTTTGAAACATACAGTAATAGCTTAGTCAGAAATACCACTACACTCAAGATTTTACCTGATAACTAAAACCCAGTGACCTCACTTGTTCAAGATAACCAGACGCATAGCTGTGCAAGTGGAAAAATCCAAGATGCCTACTTGACAGTATATAAGCAGAGACCAAGAGCAAATTTTCACTCTTTATTCCTTCAGTATTGCCAGAGACATCTGAGAAATGCTACCTTGAACTACTCTGTAGCTGGAGAGTCTCCCCTGGGATACAGCTGGAGACTACCATACCATGAAAGATTGGACTTGACCTTCAGCTAAAATATGTACCATGGGTGAGCAGCCTTGGAGTGATAGCTTAGGACCACAGTTAGGACTTGGAGTGTGAACTTTCTGTGATATCTCTTAGTATATTAAAATATAATTTTGTTATGCCAACTATGCATATCTACCTTCTTTCTCCTGATAAGTGGTAACCTTAATCTTTCAACCCCTACCTGTGTTCTCACTGTATCATATGGCTATCTTGTAGTTTTCACCATAGATTTTTTTCCTTATTTGTATATGGAGAAGAGCCTCCTTGATGACCAACAAGACTATGACATTCAATTGTCTCTGTACCCTAGTTATAGGGTTACAAACACTGTTTTGTTGTGATTGTGCAACAAGTACTTAACTCACTGAGTCAGTTCTCCACGTTCTGTCTTATCACTGTTGTCTACTTGAGTTTCTAAAGTCTTTGGAGGCATTTTTATTACCATATTTACACTATAGAGTAAAACAATACAAAACAAATTATAAACAAAAAATGTATAAGGCAGGTAAGTTTGGACCTAGAAGAGATATCTTAAAGAATAGCCATTGCTATCTCTATCTTGCATAGAGATCTCTTCATTGCCCTTTGTTGGAGTGCTTGCAAAAGAGCATCTGTCTTCCCAAAGAAAAGGGATATCAAAGTGTGAAAGGAATGGAATAAGCATTTCTCTAGATGATGCTAAAAAGTATGAACTGTGTGCCAGAGTCTTGAATGAAACCTATCATATGAAGTTAGATGTTTAATTTTGTGTCAGTGCTCAAAAGTTTCAGATTTTGTTGCTTTTCAGCTATTGGGTTATTGGATTAGTATTTTTCAACCTGTACAATTTCAATTTAGACCTGTACAGACAAATTTTAAAAGATTTTCTCACATATTTTTGTGATTTTCATATATACCCATGAGTCTGCATTTCTTTATGGCTTCAAGGTCTTCCTAAAGGAGTAGCACTGTTATTTCTTTGGGTGTTATCCTGTGGGAAATGATTTTTCTTTCAAAGAACATTTTTTGAAATTTGCTTATTCACAAAGTCTACTTGTATGAACAGAAGAATTTTTGGTTAGCAGTTAAATTTGTCAGGAATTGTCTTAAATGTTTTCTCTATCTTTAGACCATCTCTCGGGTAGCTTTAGATCTTTATTTACTATATTATTCATTAGCTATAATTTGTTTTGTCCATGTGAGAAATTCTTTAGATCTTGCTAGAAGTTACTGTAAAAGAATAATAGGACATATATGAGAGGCACACACAGTCCCCTCAGCTCCATTGTCTAGCTCTAGCCTTGCTTCTCAGTCCAGAGGAACCTTATGGAACTCCAAGGGCATCTTGCCTCCCTTTGAAACTTTTGGGACCAAAAAGCTAATCAGCTTGGAACCCCACTGGAGTACCCATTCTAGTTGGATCCACCTGCTACCCCAGCTGTGTCTGACTGGGACACACACTGTAGAGTAGGCTCTGCCTGAGGCATAGCCAAGGGAGTAAGGTTCCCTGACTTCTGTTGTTGGACCCATGGCTTCCACTACTTTATCAAGAAGTCCTGCTGACATCAGGATCATCTAGCCAACACATGGGCAAACAAAATGCCTAGTGGGCTGTTTAAGAACACAATCAGCAAGACCCAGGGCAATATAGCACCTCCAGAGTCAAGCTATCCTGCTATAGCAAATCCTGGATAACCTAATGAAACTAAAGCACAGGTAGAGGGTCTTAAATATAATATTAAAAGGATGATAGATGCAACATGAATAAATCTCTTTTTTAAAAAATACAAGAAAATACATTCAAACAGGTAGAGGCATTAAAAGAAGAAACAAATAAATATAAAGAAATACATGAAAATGCAACCAAACAAGTGAAGGATATGAATAAAATTGTCCAAAACCTGAAAAGGGAAATAGAAGTAATAAAGAAAACAAAACCTGAGGCAATCCTGAAGATGAAAAATAGTAAAGAAAACAGGAACTACAGACGTAAGCATCACCAATAGAAAACAGGAGATGAAAGAGATAATCTCAGGTATAAAAGATACAATAGATGAAATCAATATATCAGTGAAAGAAAATCCAAAATCTACAAAGTTTATGACACAACACATCAAGTAAATTTGGGATACTATGAAAAGAACAAATCTAAGAATAAGAGAAAATTCCCAGATCAAAACCCCAGAATACATTTTTAACAAAACCATATAAGACCATTTCCTAACCTAATGAAAGACATGCCTATAAAGGTACAAGAACCTTAAAGAACACCAAACAGATTGGACCAGAAAATTGTCCCACCACATAATAATCAAAACACTAAATATTCAGAAAAAAATTTTTAAGAGCAACAAGGGATAAAGGACATATAAAGGACATACAAAGGCAGGCCTATAAGAATTACACCAGTTTTCTCATCTGAGATTCTAAAAGCTAGAAGGGCCTAGGTAGAGGTCTCTTGCTTAAGAGATCCCAATATATACCATATCCAACAAATCTTTTAATCACCATAGATGGAGCAACCAAGATATGTCAAGACAAAACCAAATTCAAACAATAATTTTACACTAATCCAGGCCTACATGGGAAACTAGAAGGAAAACTCCAACCCAATGATATGAAGGCTACATATACTCAAAACAAAACAAAATACAATTTAAAAAACACAATAGAGAATTTCACACCATTAAAACCAATAGAGGAGGAAATACATGTGCACACAAGTGCGCGTGCGCACGCACACACACACACACACACACACACACACTTAACCACTACCACCATCAAAATAAAAATAACAACTGTTGGACAATAATATCTCTCATTATTAATGGACTGAATTAACCAGTAAAAAGACAAAGGCTAACAGAATGGATGAGTAAACAGAAGCTATCATTCTGCTGTATATAAGAAACACATCTCAGCAACAAAGATAGTTCTTGACTCAGTATAAAGGTCTGGAAAAAGTTTTTTCAAGCAAATGGACCTAAGAAAAAAGCTGGAGTAGCCATTTTAATATGTAATAAAATAGGCTTTCAACTGAAAGTAATCAAAAGAGAAAGAGAAGGACACTTCATACTCATCAAAGAAAATTCCACCAAGCAGACATTTCAGTTTTGCACACCTATGCCCCAAATGCAAGGGCACAAACATTTAAACAAAAATAAAATTATTAAATCTTACATCACATGTTGTACCCCACACATTAATAGTGAGACTTCAATGCCCCAGTGTCACTAATGGATAGGTCATTGACCAAGTCTAAAATGAGAAATAATGAAGCTAACAGTGGTTATGGTTCAAATTGACCTAACTGATATCTATAGAACATTTCACTCAAACACAAAAGGATATACCCTCTTCTAAGTACCTCATGAAACCTTTCCCAAAATTGGCCATATAATTGGACACCAAGCAAAATTCAACAGATACAAGAACATTGAAGAAAATCACATGCATCTTGTCAAGTTATCATGGGTTAAAACTGGACTCCAACAACAACAGCAACAACAAAAAGCCTATATACTCATGGAAACTGAACAACTCTCTACTCACTCTGCTAAAGAAGAAAGAAGAAAGAAGTATGAAAGAAAGAAAGAAAGAAAGAAAGAAAGAAAGAAAGAAAGAAAGAAAGAAAGAAAGAAAGACTTTCTAGAATTCCATGAAAATGAGGTCACAACATACTCAAACTTACGGGACACTATGAAAGCAGTGCTAAGAGTTCATCGCAATAAATGCCCTCACAAAGAAATTGGAAAGTTATTATAATAATGAATTAAAAATACATCTGAAGGCTCTAGAAACAAAAAGGAGGAAGAGGAGGAGGAGGAAGAGGAGAAGGAGGAAGAAGAGGAGGAAGAGGAGGAGAAAAAGAACAAGAAGAAGAAGAACAAGAAGAACAAGAACAACAAGAAGAAGAACAAGAGGAAGAGCAAGAAAAAGAAGCAGAAGCAGAAGCAGCAGCAGCAAACACACCCAATAGGACTATACAGCAGAAAATAATCAAACTGAGCCTGAAATCAATTAGAAACAAAGAGAATAATACAAAGAAACAACAAAAACAAGAGTGGGCTCTTTGGGAAAACCAACAAGATAGAAAACCCTTAGCCAACCTAACTAAAAGGCAGAGAGATAGTACCCAAATTAACAAAATCAGACATTAAAAAGGAGATATAACAACAGACACTGAGGAAATTCAAAGAATCATGACATCTTATTTCAAAAGCCTGTACTATGTACTCCACAAAACTGGAAAATCTAAATGAAATGGATAATTTTCTAGAGAGATACCAATTACCAAAGCTAAATCAAGATGAGGTAAACTATTGGAATAGTTCTATAACCCTAAGGAAATACAAGAACTCATTAAATTCTCACAACCAAAAAAAAAAAAAAAAGGTCCTAAGCTAGATTTTAGTGCAGAATTCTACCAGACTTTCAAAAAAGAGCTAATGCCAATACTCCTCAAATTGTTCTACAAAATAGAAACAGAATGAATACTGCTAAACTCATTCTATGAAGCCACAGTCATTCTACTACCTAAATCCTTGCAAACTAAATCCAAAACTAAATTAAAGACAGCATCCAACATGATAAACTAGACTTCATCCCAGAGATGCAGAGGTGGTTCAATATATGAAACCCCATCAATGCAATCCACCACATAAAAAACCTGAAAGAAAAAAAACCACACATGATCATTTCATAAGATGCTGAAAAACAATTTGACAAAATCTCATACCCCTTCTTGATAAAAGTCTTAGAGAGAGGAGGGATACAGGAGTCATAATTAAATACAATAAAGGCAATATACACCAAGCAATAGACATTGTCAAATTAACCAAAAAGAAACTAAAAGCATTTCTACTAAAATATGAGATAAGTCAAGGTTGTCCACTCTCCCCATAGGTCTTCAATATAGTACTTGAAGTTCTAGTTATTGCAATAAGACAACTAAGAGAGAAAAGGGGATACAAATTTGAAAGAAAGAAGTCAAAGCATCACTATTCTAAGATGATATTATAGTATACATAAGTGACCCCAAAAATTCTACCAGAGATCTTGTACAGGGGAAAAACACCTTTAGCAAAGTGGCTGGATACAAAATTAAAGAAATCAATAGCCCTTCTCTACACAAGCATTAAATGGGCTGAGAAGAAGTTAGGGAAACAGTACCCTGTACAGTAGCTACACATAACATAAAATACCTTGGTGTAACTTTAACCAAGCAAATGAAAGACCTGTATGAGAGGAACTTCAAGTCTTTGAGGAAAGAAATTAGGGAAGATATCAGAAGGTAGAAATATTTCGCTTGCTCATGTAGGATTAGCATAGTGAATATGGCCATCTTACAAAAAGTAATGTATGGATTCAGTGCAATCCAAACCAAAATTCCAACACAATTCTTCACAGGTCTTGAAAGAACAATTCTCAATATTATATGGGAAAAAACTCATGATAGCTAAAAAATCTTCTGAACAATAAAAGAACTTCTGAAGGTATCACTATTCCTGATTTCAAGTTGTACTACAGAGAAATAGTTATTGTAAATACTATAATACAATGAAAGTCTTCATTGTATTAGTATAGAAACAGACAGGAGGATCAATGGAATTGAATCAAAGCCCCAGCAATAAACCAACACACCTATGGACACTTTTTTTGACAAAGAAGTCAAACCCATATAGTGGAAAAGGGAGAGCATCTTCAACAAATAGTGCTGGTCTAACTGAATGTCTGCATGAATAAGAATACAAATTGATCCATAATTATCACCCTGTACAAAATTCACAGCCAGATGGATCAAAGACCTCAACAAAAAATAAGACATACTTAATCAAAAAGAACAAAATTGGAAATAGTCTTGAACTCCTTGAGACAGGAAATAACTTCCTGAATAGAACACCAATGGCTCAGGCACTAAGGTCAAAAATTAATAAATGGGACCTCATGAAATTAAAAACTGTCTCTATGTCAAAAGACACCATCATCAGGAAAAAACAACAGCCTACTTATTATTAAAAGATATTCTCTAACCCTACATCTGACAGAGGCTAATATGCAAAATATAGAAAGAACTCAAGTATTTAGTCACCACCAATCCAAATAATCCAATTAAAAATGGTATACAGAGCTAAACAGAGAATTCTCAATATAGGAATCTCAAATGGCCACGAAGCACCTAAAGAAACATTCAGTGTCCCTAGTCATCATGGAAATGCAAATCAAAATGACTCTGACATTCCACTGTACCTGCATCAGAATGGTTAAGATTAAAAACTCAAAGGACAGCACATGCTAAAGAGGTTATCAAGCAAGGGGATCACTTCTCCATGGCTAATGGGAGGGCAAACTTTTATAACCCCTCGGCAAATCAATTTAAAGATTTCTCAGAAGATTGGAAATAGTTCTACTTCAAGATTCAGCTATACCACTCCTCCTATGCCTATACCCCAAAATGCCCTCCCACAAGGACACTTGATCAACTATGTTCATAGCAGCTTTATCAGTAATAGAAACTGGAAACAACCCAGATATCCTTCATCTGAAAAAATAGATTCAGAAAAATGTGGTATATCTACACAATGAAATACTACAAAGCCATTAAAAACAGAAACATCATGAAATTTGCAGGCAGATAAATGGAACTATAATATATCATTCTGAATGAGATAACCCAGTCCCAAAAGGACAAAGCCTTGGACTCAATGTGTGTGTGTTGCCTACAAGATATGCATGGCCAAGGATAAACCAGAGCCTGAGAGACTAGCCAACCAATGACTACCCCAAATTGAGACCTATCCCATGTGCAAGAAACAAACTCTGTCACTATTAATGATACTTCATTGTGTTTGCAGACAGGAACCTAGCATAACTGTCCTCTGAGAGCCTATACTCAGCAGCCAATGAAAATAGATATAGAGACTCACACCCAAACATTAGATGGAGCTCAAGGTGTCTTAAAAGTTGGGAGAAAGATTGAGGAACCTGAATAGGACAGGGACTCCACAGGAAAACCAACAAGGTCAACTAACCTGGACTCCTGAAGACTCACAGAGACTGTATCATCAACTAAAAAATGAGCTCAGGTTGTATCTAGGACCCCTTCACATATGTTGGAGATGAGCAGCTTAGTCTTCATGCAGGTCCCCCAAACAACTGTAGCAGGGGCTGTCCCTGAGCCTGTTGCCAGCCTGCCTGCCTGTGGCCCCCATGATCCTAAATGTATAGCCTTGTTTGGCCTCATTGGGAGAACATGTGCCTACTCTCAGCAACTTGGTGTGTGTGTGTGTGTGTGTGTGTGTGTGTGTGTGTGTGTGTGTGTGTGTGTGTGTGTGTTGGGGTGACATTCAGAGGGGGAGATTTCCCTCATCAAAAGTGTAGGGAAAGGGGAAATGGTGCGAGGACTTGAATGAGGGAGTGCTGGAAGGAGAGGAAGGGCTGATACTGTGTTATAAAATAAATAAATTTAATTTTAAAAGAATAATAAATAATAGAAGGTTCAAGTGATATCACATTCTCTTTATCAAGTAGGATCATTCAGCTTCTACTTGAAACATAAGCAAAACTGCTGATGGCTTAAGACTTCTATCTTACAGATTTCTATTGAGATTTGAATTGACTCTAGTTCAACAGGGAAAAGGCAGGTGGTGAAGCTCTGGAGCTCAGAACTTCAAATCAGTCCCCTCACATAAATGCCACACTCTGCCAAAGTAATGTAAATCTTACAAAATGGAAGTGGTACATGAACTTCAGGTACATTCTCTTCCACTCCATTCCAAATCCAAGAGGATTATAGGCATTTCTGCCTCTAGAAGCTTCACCCTATGCCTTTAGCCTCCAACATAAGATTTCAGCTGTGCAGTGTGACATGAGAAAAATTGATTTTGAATTCTGATGCTAAAGTGTTTTAAAACTATCAAAAGTCAACTTCTAATTAATATTGAAAATCATCAAGTGTTCCTGGGGAAAATAAATATTAAAACATCAGAATTCATTTTCCTTTTGTAATTTAAGATCATGTGTAGGCATTTCATATAACTCTAATACATTTAAATTACTGACAATGCTTCCTAAAGGCCAGAACCACCCAATAAAGTACCCAACAGAAGGCATGAAAGATCTCTTTTGAGTTGTTGCTCACAGTTGTCCAGAGTCCCACAAAAATACAGACTATTGATCTTGTCTTGGTTGAAGCCATGAATCCTGGAGGTGAAATAGAGCTACTACATTAGTAAACAATTATAATTCCTACCTGCAGTCTCAGCATTTGATTTATAGCCAAAAGTAAATGTAGTTCTCACACTTCATCAAGGAAAATTCTCTTTGGAACAGATGAAAACGCTTGGAGAAAACCATAGCCAATCAAAAGGCAGAGCTTTGGATTCCAGATACATGTACAGTACAAATCCCACTCTAAGACTTAAGAGTCTTTGTGAAAGAGTAGGCAGAACAATTGTAAGAGCAAAAAAAAATTTTTTTTTCTGGAAATGTAAAGAACAAAATTACAGAAATGTATTCAGATTACTTAAAATCATGAAGAACAAGGAGAGTCATATTAGTGATTAATATTTAATTGATACTTTTTATGGATGGTATTCGTGGAACAGATACTGAAGGCTTTCTTGACTGAAGTAGACTCTGAGAAGGCACTGAATTAGATTTTTGGCTTGGAACTTCCTTTGAAATTTTGTTTACTTCTACAGGTATATGATGAACTTGGGGCTTGTGTTTACTTCGTTTTCTAAAACATAGTATCCAAAAAAGACAACCTAAAAAGTAAATCAAAATAATGAGCAGTAATAGAAGCAGATAGAAAACATGCTTCCTTCTCCTTGCTTTAGGAGGTGGGCCACTGTCTATACTACCTCCATGGCCTCTTATCCTACAGTGAGGGGGGTCCCAGTGGATGTTGCAGTGGCAGTGATGCTTATTGTTGCAGATGCCCATGTAATTACAGGATGCAGGTGAACAGTTGCTGTCTAAGGCAGATATATGTTCACAATGCCTCTGGATACATATATGATTTTGTTCACACTCTGTGCCATCTTTCACATCACCTATATCATTTAGGTTTGTCCCAGGGTGATAATCAGTGCCCCAGCATGATACATTTTTGACAATAGCAAAGTGAACAGTGGTGTGATCTTTCATATGGGGAATTTCTATCACATTATCACATTGAATTCTCCCACAAAGTGCATCATTGCTTTTACATTTTATATACCTAGGTCCCTGAAGACCACAATGACCAAAACGATCACCTTTGGTGTTTATTTCTCTGTAGCAATGTCCATTTGCAGTCTTTGCATTCTGGCCAAAAATCTGCCTACAATGTTCATTGCGGTCATTACATTGCTTTTCATAGCAATAGGCTGAAATCCCACAGGGAATTCCATCTTCCACATAGACATCATCTGGACATTTATGGGATGTTCCATTGCACCACTCTGGAAGATCACACAGGTTGTCACTTTTTCTACAAAGAGTCCCTGATGGTAAAAACTGACAATCTTTGCAGCAAAGTCCAAAGGCACAGGAAGACCCAGCACTCAGAGTGCAGTTTGACGTGCAGCATAAGTCATGTGCACAATTCCTTAAAGATCCACAGTCACATTGCTCTTTGTCTTCAACAACACCATTTCCACAGCGTGTCGTGTCAAAAATAGTCTTTGTGTACATGTTTTCCATCAAACAGCTTGTGTTCTTTATAGTGTAATCCCAAAAGGAATTATAACTACAATTGCTGAATTTGGGTATTGGTGGGCTGTCCGCGTGCATTATACATTTACTGTAACTACACTTACATGTATCTTCATCATGTTTCATGCCCAAATTATGACCTAAATGATGAGCCACTCCAAGGGCACGAAGGTTCAAAGTTCTGTTTATGAAAGTAACGACTGCACAACTACGTTTTAGATCACAAATCCCACCGGTAGAACCTATGCCACTTAATCCTCTCAGGTGCCTGTATATGAAAAGGTGTGAAGTATCATGTTTTAATCGATGAAGAAAGTTTGAGGCTTTCCACCGGCAATATAGTCTTAGAGATTTTCTTACATCATCTATCACAATAGGGTTTTGCTTATTCCAAATCTCCAAACCAACCAATAAAGTTTTAATACCAATTACCTCATAAATGGTATCCACTATACTTACCACAGAATATAGATCTGTCAGCATTATTGTGTAATTATGTTCATAGTGGTCATATAGAGTCTTATCCACCACCACTACAAATTCAACAGTTCTAGTATGGGTCCACCAGCCTTCAAAATTACTTCGCTTGAGAGTGGGATTACCACTACTTTGTAACTCTACTTGGCATGTTATATTATTTTGCATAAGGCTGGAACTTCTTGATTCTGTTTTATTGCTGTCCATCTTATAGACCAGATGTTCAAATTTTGTAGAAAACTTCTTGGGCATAATCTCATAAATATTGTTATTTATCTCTAATAGTCCTTGAAAGCCTCCAAAACAGTTACTGAGGGAAACTAATGATTCTGAGTCACCCTCCACATAACCGTGGTAGTAGCAGTCATCCTGTACAAAAGGGTGATCTTCGAGCAGTGAGTCCTGCTCAGAGTAGGTAAACACTGGGAGGTGCCTGGTTAGAAAAAGATTCTTGATCTTCATGTGGATGATGTGTCTCTGGCCTCCAAGTTTAAAGCTATAGGAGATCCAGTTTGGAGTGCTTATTCCTCTGGTTTTCTCAGTTACCTTCAAGGGAATCACCACTTCTGTGGAACTGTGGTAGTTCAGATGCCCAGTTTGAGTAAGTCCAGGAAAAGTCAGGAAAATCCAAAACAGTTGTGTTAGGAACAAAATTCTCATGCGTAACAATGTTTCGATCACGCTCATCATGTATGTATGATTAGAGAAGAATTAAAAACTGACACTCATAGCTACTCTGAGTCCTTCTAAGCTGGCCAGTGTGCAGGGTGAGTAATTAGCCAACTGTCTTCTGGAAGGGTCAAATCTTCAGGTCTGTATCCCTGTAAATAAAATAAAATAAAACCCAACATGGATGAGAGTAGTAATAAAAGTAGGGTTGGGAGAAAGAAAGAAAGAAAAAAAGAAAGGAAGGAAGGAAGGAAGGAAGGAAGGAAGGAAGGAAGGAAGGAAGGAAGGAAGGAAGAAGAGGAGAGGAGAGGAGAGGAGAGGAGAGGAGAGGAGAGGAGAGGAGAGAAGAGAAGAGAAGAGAAGAGAAGAGAAGAGAAGAGAAGAGAAGAGAAGAGAAGAGAAGAGAAGAGAAGAGAAGAGAAGAGAAGAGAAGAAGGCAAGACACTGAGATGTGCTCAAGGAATGACCAAAGATATTACCTGAGTGGCAGGGGTCAATAATCTCAGCACATTGAAGAGGAGAAAGGAGAATGGTAAGTCAATGGCAGTTTAAGATACTTAGAAAGACCCTGTATCAAAAAAAGCAAAGCTTGGGAATATACAACAGTGCTAGAGGACCTGCCTAGCATTTTCAGAATCCTGGTTTCAATTCTTAACATCACAAATAAAAATCAAAGAAAAAGGAGGCAGGAAGGTAGGCAGGAAGGAGGGAAAGAAAGAAGAAATTGATTGGCATTTGTAATTAATATTGAGAGTAGGGGCTGGAAGAGATGATTTCTTGGTATTAAAAGCACTGATGGTTCCTCCAGAGAACTCTGCTTGCTGCTATTTTCAGCACTCACACATAAGCTTACAAATACCATGAACTCATCTTCTAGAGGATCTGATACCCTCTTCCAGCCTCTATGAGCTGTTTATACATGTGGCACACCTACACTCTTGTAGTCATATACACATACACATGACTAAATAAAATAAACAAACCTTTAAAATAAGCAAGAGGAGGCAGAAGGCACACAAAAATGAAAATTGTCTATAAATTATTACATGTGAAACACAAGAAAAATGAATTAAGTTTACCATCACAAATATTTTTTTCAGATAATTTCAATCTCATTTATCTAACTGCAGTATTGGCTTTTTTTTCAAAGTTAGATGATCAATTACTTGATAATATGATATGAGAGATATTTTTTAAAAACTAATTATGTCATTGTAAAATGTATTTAATACTACCTGTCAAAATCTTCTATGTGTGTACTGTAAGCAGAGCCTCTGCTCTGGATCCCAAGCCATTCAGCTCACATGCGAGTTACAGCTAAACTCCCCAGGTATTCTGAGACATTTGGGATCACAGGTAAGACCCCAAACCCCGCCCCAGTACCTGGTGGAACAGGAATCCCTGGACCCTGAGACATAGATACTCCACTTACTCAAAGACCCATGCTCCTTTCGGTTTGGACCTGTGTAGGGAGCAGAGCCTCTGCTCTGGATACTAATGCATTCAGCCCAAACCCCAGTTGCAGCTCAACTCCCCAGTGGTTCATACACATCCAGAATCACAGGATCACAGGCTCACAGGCTCACAGGAGGGACAGGCTCCAGTTAGAAACAGTAAGGCCAGTTAATACCAGGGATAATCAGATCATGAGACACAAGTAGAAGGACATAATCAACAGAAACCAATACTACCTGGCAACATCAGAACTCGTGATACAACCCACAAACTATATGGAGTTTAGGAGGAAGAAAGACCAGGTTGTTGATGCTTGAATCCTGCATTGAGGGAAGAACAGGATGAGCACAGGAGATGAACGCAGGGCAGGGGATCTTGGAAGAAAAGAGGAGGGGAAGGAAATAAGGGGGGCAGTATCAGGTACTGGAGGCAACAGGAGATAGGTACAAAGGGACCAGAAATCGAATAAAATGTATAGGGGGGGATGAGGTACTGGTGATACTCACTAGAGGGTTCCTACACCAGGGAAATGAGAGGCTCCCAGAACCCAACAGGAATGATTTTAGCAGAGAAAGGGAGATAGAACCTGTAGAAACCACCTCCAGTACAGCCCCCAGTAGTGGGATGGGGCCACACACCCTTCTCAAAATTTTTAAACCAGAAATATAACTGTCCAAGGAAGAACATGGACAAAAAATGGAGCAGAGACTGAAGGATGGGACATCCAAGGACTGCCCTACCTGGGGATCCATCCTTTCTGCAGACACCAAACTCGTCACTCTTGCCATTGTCAAGAGGCATGTGTTGGCAGGAACCTAGTATGACTGCTCATTGGGAGGTTCAGCCAGCAAGTGACCAATGCAGATGTGGGTGCTTGGAGCCAACCATTAGACTGAGCTCAGGGACCCTGGTTGGCAAGCTGGCGGAAGGACTGGAGCAGCTGAGGGGGATTGCAACCTCATAGGAAGAACGGCATCAGCTGCCTGGATCACCCAATGCTCCCAAGGACTCGACCACCAACCAAGGAGTATACAGGGAGGGATCCATGGCCCCAGAGCCATGGATAGCAGAGAATGGCCTTGTCTGACATCAATGTCAGGGGAGGCCCTTGGTCCTGTGGAGGTTTGGTGCCCCATCATAGGGGGGTGCTGGAGGGGTCGGGTGGGAGAGGGTGAGTGGTGGGGAAAGCACCCTCATAGAGGCAAAGGAGAGGGAGGAGAAGGTGGTTGTGGGATGCGGGGGGGCTTGTTGAAAGGTAACCGAGAAGGAAGTGGGATATCATTTGAGATGTAAATGAATGTAATGATTAATAAAAAATAACCTTCTATATGTCACAAGATTTAATTTTTCCCTTCCTCTGTAGCCTTCTCTTCTCATCATTCTCATCAGAAATGAAGATAGTGATTGTTGAGATGGTAGAAACTGGAGATAAAGGTACTACCCTATGTAGGCTCTGGTGAGCCATATTTTACCTGTATGCCCATATGGCAGTCATTAAACAAGTGTCATTAGGTTGTCACTTAGGAAACCACCTTTTTTTTTTTTTTTTTTTTTAATTTATTTATTTATTTTTTTTTTTTTATTTTTTTGGTTTTTTCGAGACAGGGTTTCTCTGTGTAGCCCTGGCTGTCCTGGAACTCACTCTGTAGACCAGGCTGGCCTCAAACTTAGAAATTCACCTGCCTTTGCCTCCCGAGTGCTGCGATTAAAGGCGTGCGCCACACTGCCCGGCCAGGAAGCCACCTTTTAAGTGCCTTTAAATATGTCATTGTTGTTGACATGTGATAAACATCTTATTGTTCGTGTAAAGAAAGAAGCAGTTCAGTTCAGCAGACATTCAAACATTAACTACTACTTTATGTCTTACTATTCTGATTCCTAAATATTGTAGTATGTGGAATAATGATGTCTAAGATGTGCAGAACTAACTTTTTCAGATTTTTGCTTATAAAATTTATTTTAGTTAATATAAGAAATGCAAACTTTTTGGTTAAACCAGTATATGGTAACTAGGTATTGTACAATTCCATCTTCCAGAATACTTCCTTAAGATCTCTGTGTAATATTTTTTTTTTATTTGATATGCTCTTGTGAGAAATGAAAGCTGTAGTGGTAGCAGCACTTATAATGGCAATCACAAGTATGTACACAGGCATGGAACAACAATCTATGAAACAGGAAATTAAGAATTTGAAAAAGAATATGGATGAATGTTTGAGGGGGCTTGGAGGAAGAAAAGGGAGAGGGGAAATAATATATCTCAACAAAGAAGAAAAGAATAATCTATTATCATCTGTTACCTCCAACTTTGTATCAATTCATAGAACTACAAATCACTTTTAACTGCTGACACAGGGAATAGCCCCATGGGAAAGAGATGTTACCATACCAGGCAATAACTTGACATTTGTAAGACGCATCAAGTGACTATGATGTATTTGCCCTGGCTGATTATTCTAGAAATGTTATTTCAAAACAAACAGCAAAAATATGCTATCCCAAACAGAACACAAAGAGAACATGAATTGCTGACGCTCAGAAAGAAACTACTAAAATTTCAAATTTTTTCTTTTTTGTTCCATTTTCAACAGTTCTTTGTATTTTGCATTCCACCAATAATGAGTGCATGATTCATATTTCTTCACTCTTAATAGAATTACTGTGTGTTTCTCTATCTTTTTGTGTCTCTGTCTGTCTCTCTCTCTCTCTGTTTGTGTGTATGTGTGTGTGTATGTGTGTGTGTGTGTGTGTATACACACACATTATTTAGCAGCTTGTAAAAGATTTATTAAGATTTCTAACAATGGGAGTGCTTACTTTCTTGCCTGATCTTGGGACTCTTTTCCTCCTACTAGGTTGCTTCACTCAGCTTTGATATGAAAGTTTGTATCAAATCTTATCTCATCTTGTTATGCCATGTTCCGTTGATATCGATGAGAGTCCTGCTCTTTTCTGAAGGAAAATGGAGGGACTGTAGAACTGTTAGAGAAGAGAAGAGAGTAGAGGTTGGGAGAAGTTGTGGAGGAGAGGTTAGAGTTAGAACATATTGTATGATTTTTGTTCCAATATATATTAGTGTCTTGTGATTGAATACTTATACACACACACACACACACACACACACACACACACACACACACACATACACACACACAGTATAACCAAGAGAAAATAGATTTCTGATTTTGTATCCACTATGCTGCTCCAGTCTGGGAAGTGTAAATATTGTCCCTAATCAAAAAGGCTTATTTTTTGCAGTAGGCAAAAATCATTACAGAAAGACACAGCTAGCCAAAATGCAGAGAGCAACTGACTGTGATATCCCTGGTCCCACTTAACACCACAAAGCTCATACACCAAAGACATAGGTCCCATAGTAGAAGGAAAGATTGGAAGAGAGAGAGGATTACGAATCCTGCATCGAGGCTATGTTTCCTATGTATATTAAGGAAGCTGCGGCTATGAAATGTCAGCAATAAGATAGCATAAATAAGCCCTGAACAATGACACCATCAGCTGACATGCCAATATGCATTGGGGAATTACACAAGCTACCACACCTAGGTGAAGAGTAACAGGCTACTTAATCATTTGTAAGAGTAGGAGAGTCACTTTTGTCGAAAGATGAACTCTAATTTGTTATCCAGTATCTAATGATGCAAATACAGCAAACATATGAAATTATCAAAATTAGAAACAAAGTTAAAATATATGTCTAGTTTTGGTTTCACTGCCATTTCACAAATGGATAATGAATATCTTTCACATACATAGTTGGCATTTATGTTCATTCTTTAGTAATATACTGCTGAAATAGTTTGCTTTCTGAATTGGTGTTTTTCTTGACCAAAAAATGTTGAGTTCCCAATATATATCAAATATAAGTCAGAGATATTTAAAACTATTTAATAAAAAAGTTATAGTTGTATATAATAATGTACTAGCTTAAACTGTCAGTATTGTACAAACCTAGAATCCTGTAACAAGTAAACCTCGAATGAGGAGTTGTCATGAGTTTGGACTGTTGCCATATCTTGAAGCATTTTCTTGATTAATGATTGATATATGCTGCTGTCCTTAGACAGGTGGGCTAGACTGTAGAAAGTACAGCTGAGCAAGCAAGGAAAAAACTGTGTTCATCCATAATTTCACAATTTCTGCTTCACTTCTTGACCTGATAACCCTGCCTAAGAATACTGACCTGACTTTCTTTGATCATAATTTTAACCTACGAGCTAAATAAACTCTTCACTCTTCAATTTGCTTTGGTCAGAAATTTCTCAGAGCAACCGAAAAAAGCAAAGTCATACATGATATAAATTATGATATTACAACATTTTAATTGCAAAATTGGAAAAGGCTATTTTTGTTGACACATGTTATTAATGCTGTTTTGTGGTCTCAGTGCACAAGTTTAGTACTATATTTTAATGGAAGATCTTGAAAAGCTCAATAACTGTATTACTTTTAGAGCTTGAGAAAATATTTGCAGTACAGCCTATTGGCATATAAGAAAGGAACTCCATGGCAATGTAGTCTTATTTACCTATAAGAGAAAGGCTATGTTAGGAAGTTATTATGAATATCAGTCTACAATAATGTTGCAGATTTCCAGCAACTAACAATGAATGGACTGATAGCACTGTCAAACATTTGTTGCCTACTCCTTCTCTAAAGCTTTGGTAATGTCTGCTCATAGCATATTATATGATGATTAATGGCCAACCTTTATAGAGTGTCAATGGACACTCTTGTAGCAAAAGTCATTTTGTAGATCAGATTAGCTTGTGGGTATGTGTATGGGGGATTGTCTTGATTTTACTCATGTAAGTGGGAAGACCCATATCATTCCCTAGAAAGGGAATCTTGAACTCTATATGATTAGGGAAATCAAGCTGAATGCAGGTATGGATGCAATAATTCATTTTGCTTTGCTTATTGACTAGGGGTTTAATTTGAACAGCTCTATCAAGCTCCTCCAGATGTGGATTTCCCAGGATGGTTTGTAACCTGGTGCTTTGTGTTAAACCCATGTCACCCGTGAGTTCTTTTGGTTAGGGTATTTTATAACAGCAACAGAAACAAAACTGAGATAGGTGGTTTTGACACTCAAACAAAATGACCTACATTAAATATTTAGTACAATGAATACTATATCAATGTACTTGATAAAATACTGTCATTAAGAGAGTTATAAACGTGTTCTCAAATTTACAGCTCTATCTATTCAAAGACCTTTGAATTATTCTTTCACGCTCTGCAAAACTTACACTGAAGTACTTTTGAGTGTTTATTGTGCAATGAAGAGAAAATAATTTTCTGAACAATGGATTCAAAGGAAAGCTGATTTTCATTTTTAAAAAAGCATTTAAAGCTATTCTGTTATAATTGCATAGCTGCAGAAACACCTATACCTGATATTCTGATTTGATTTCTCTTTTAGCAAATGGGAAGGACAGAACTCTGGTTTACCTTCTCTGATAAACCATTGACCAAAAGCAACTTGTGAAGAAAAGGGTTTATTTTTGTTTATGGGTTGTCATCCATCATTGAGAAAACCAAACCTGGAACTCAAAGCAGAAACATGAAATCAGAACTATCAGTACAGCTGCTTACTGGCTTGCTCCCCACCTCATGGCTAGGTACCTTTCTTATACAAGGCAGGTTTACCTGCCCAGAGCTGACACCCCCCACAGTGGGTTCTCCTCCTATATTAATTAGCAACCCCCCCCCCAGATATGACATTTGCCATCTTGATCAAAGAAATTTCCCAATCAAGTCAGATAACTTTGGGCTGTGCCTAGGTGACAGCCAAAGCTGACTAGAAGAGACTGAATGCCCAACCTGAATATGTAGATATTTCTTAAGCCTTCTAAAGGAGCTATTGTGCTGAGTTTTCATCTAATATTTTACGTTTTTTCTGATTTACTCTCTGTTTCTCAGAAACACAGGTCTTTATGTAACTATTTGGGTTACTTCCCTTTTCCTTTGAAATGGATACTTTGTCCTGGCATCTTGATTTTGGCACTAGAAAAAGAGGTATGAAAATTCTTCCAGATTTAATCATGTAAAATAAATTCTGTTAGTGATATTTGAATTGGACAGTTTGAAAAGAGAGCACAGCTACACAGCTTAGATTGCTCTCTCTGTCTCTCTCTCTCTTTCTCTCTCTCTCTCTCTCTCTCTCTCTCTCTCTCACATACACACACACACACACACACACACACACACACACACACACACACACACACACACACATCCATGCGTACAAACTTTATATCATGATGAGGCATTTCATGCCTTATTTCCTAAAAGACACACTTTAACCTGATTTCTTAGCTGTAGAGGCATGATTATATGTATAAGAATTGCTATGACTTTTAGACTTTTACATAATTTTGTTTAAACTATATTTATAGAAGTTATATTTATTAAAATATTCATACAGAAGAACTCTCATGTTTACTTTTGGCATTATTAAAGTAGCAATACTGATGATATGTACCAAACAAAACTTTTTCTGAGCTCCTTCAATTTTACACAATGTCTAGTTTGGGGTCCAAGAGACACAGCCCACACTGTTTTAATAAGTTATTTACTCTTTACAGATTCTTCTGGCTGCTTTCACCTTTGTTTTTGGTGCCACTGAGTATTTTAATGATCACAGCACAAATAGTTTGTAAGAGACCTTTAACTTACTGGTTTTCTGATTTTAATTTATTTCATAATTTCTCTGAGATATGGGTTTTTATAAGAAAGACTACATGTATGAAATGGCCTGGCCTTATATCAGTTGTATTTGTACTGTCAGTACACCCAGGACTACTGAGCACGAACTAGACTTGATGTTTCTTCACAAATTCTCCACAATTTTCTTCACAAATTCTCCACAATTTTTCCATACTGTGGTCTCTGTGTGGGTGTCACTTTTCATGGTGCACATAAAAGGGGCTGGAGAATTGTGATTCTGTCCCAACAAATTTTTAACATGTACAATTTTTTTTTCCTTTTTACTGCCTTTTCTTGAATCTAACATATAATTTCGCAGCAAGCAACCATTTCAGACTGGGTTCTTTTACTTAACAATATACACTGATCTCTATTCATGGAATCAAATTGTGTCTACTTTGGCTATAGCTGCACAAAAACTGTTAATTCTTCCATCATTATTAACATTTTCCTTCTCTTAGGAATTTCCTGGGATGTCTTCTTCATATGAAATCTGAATATTTTAATGATTCCATTTATTCCACTGTTATACAGGAATCCTATCAATGTATTGTTGATTAAAATGACAAAGGAAACTCAAACGTTTTAAGATGACATTTTTATCTATTTAGTGAACCTTTGAACATTGCCAGAGGCCTTTACACAAGTTGCTTAGCTCACTCATTCCCTTAGGTGAACTAGGAAATGGAGATACTATCATGGAGGGAAATGTCCTTGTCCCATGTGAGACATGAGTCTTTCTTCCAAAATTCTGGCTTTTAATTTCATGAAGAATATACTGGGATTACTTAAAATGATCCTTGTTCCACCTTGAGTGCATCAGTGTTAAACTCTTGATCAAGATAATTTAGTGTCATTCATAAAATTAAAATCAACAAATGTGAGGTAACACTCACTGGGTGGCATCTGACCTCAGAAGTTCTCATAGGAGCCCATATGTAGCCTCCAGCAGTTCATCAGAATCACTCTGTCTCTAACAGTTCATGGATCCAACAACTTCTATTTCCATTACTGCAAACAGAGCTATAACATTCCATTGGCTTATTTGCTTCATATTTCATGGAGCAAATTTGGTCTTTGATTTCAACTATCTGGTGGGTCGTGCAAGAGTGTCCTATGTTTATGTTATCGGTATGCTGTATGGTGATATATTTTAACCCTTTAGTTGTTTATATAATTTTAGAGTATGTCTTCTTAGTTAAGAAAGTTTGATACCTATATTTACTTGAACAAAACTAATTCTCTAACATACAAAACAATCATATATGAACATAGTAGTTGGAGTCCAATATTTCAAATAAGCTTGACCCTGAAGTTGTTATAAAAATATGTGTGAGTCAGTCTTCATAGTAAATTCAGTTATTTCTGTTTTCATTGACTAATTAGGATTTTATTCAACCATTAATACCATTGAAACTTTCTTTTGTTCTGATACTCGAAGAGCAGGCACAACTTGAAAAATAATTAAAATTCAACTTTTTAGACATGTGCAAATATAATATAAATACTTAAACACATAGTTTATTCTTGTATGTATTTCCTATATTAAATGTACCATGTTTAGTAAAGTTTTAAAAATAATTTAGTATAAATAAGACTTACATAGAAAATATATTTGTCTCTTCTACCTAAGAATACAAATGAATGGGTCAAATTTTATGGCAGAAAATTATTTCATCTCCTAAATTTCAGACATGAGTCATTCTAAAAAGGAATATTCCCCAGGCCAAGTTTACATAACAGATATTTGGCTTCTGTGTGGCTAATAGACATTGGTTGTTAGATCACCAAATGATCTGCTCTGAGTCAAAATACCCCGAGACTAAGGTTATCAAATGGTATCAAATTCTTTGGAAGCACTTATAAAAAATAGTGCCACAACAGAGAAATAAATGTTTTTACACTAATGTTTGAAAACTGGCCAGTTTGTTCTGCATGTATGGTTAATAACATATCATAAAATGTCTTTAAGATTTTATGTGAAGCCAGCAAACAGCCATGGAGAGAGCCAGAATTTATTTCCACATAACGAATACACTTGTTTGCCCTTAAAATCAGGGACTGGAATTGTAGAATATTTTAAAATATTGTCTGAGAGTTTTTTTAAAAGTAGGGTCTTTTGAAATATTTGGAGTGCTGAGATTTGAGGCAGGACAGTTTATTTGTTATAATGATTACCTGGGACATTTCCAATGTTTTGATTTTGTCTCTTTTATACATGGATATCTTTCCTTCTTAGCAGTCAACTCCTATGGATCCATTGGACTTACTATAGTGCCCTAACATTAACAGTTTGTTATTTTAGCTAGCTGTGATAGTTCACACCTTTGATCTCAGCAGTTGGCAGGCAGAAGCAGGAGAATATCTGTAAGTTTGAGGTCAACTTGGACTATGGAGTGAGCACCAGGAAATCAGGAGAGCTAGGACTACATAGAGAGATCCTGTCTCCATACAGTTGGGTTTTTTTTTTGGTTTTTTTTGTTTTGTTTTTTTGTTTTTTTTTAACAAATTTGATTTTCAGTACATTACTATAAACTATTTACAATAGTTAAATGGAGCAATAAAAGTTATTCCTCTAATGTAATGTTGGACCCGTTGATCAACATTTATCATCCATTAGTGTTCTCACTTTTAAAAAAGCCAATGACATATTACTTATCCTAATGAAATTGTTTTAAGGTATAATCATAAGCTAAAACATCAGCTCATATTCACATTAATATGAAACTTATCAGTTGAAAAATAAAGAAAATATAATATGCTAATCATTTATATTTAGTATCCCTATTTAGATTAAGTCTAATTAGTTCAAAGCTTTAAAAAAAAACACACAACAGACTATTCCAAAGCCTTTCTATTACTAGTTTGTGTAATCACTTTTCCAAGTATTGAAACTAGCAAACTAGTAGAAACACAATGAATTCCATCAAATTAAATTGATCTATATTTACATCTTGAAAGATCTCAGATGCTAGTAGCAAGTTAAATCATATTAATAGTATAAACTTTCTAGAAGTTAGTTGGTAGATACCACCTAATAATATGGTCTGTGTCAAAATGTCCTAATGGACTGTCAAATAGTGTTATATTTCATTTGTACATTTTGTTTGATATTTGTTTGTGGATTTTGTTATGATATCTGACCTATAAACATAAAAGATAAAATACATTTTCTGCCCATTTTTATTCATTGATTAATTATTTACATCTAGATCAAAGCTTCTTTTCCTCTTGCCTTTTTCTCCTCAGAGAAGGAGACATCTCCCTTGGATACCAGCCTAATATCAAGTTTCAGAGGAACTAGATGCATTTTCTTCCACTGAGGCAAGGAAAGGCAGGGTGGTTGGGAAAAGGGATCCAAAGGCAGGCAACAGAGTCAGAGACAGTCCCTGCTCTTGCTGTTAGGAGTCCGCATGAAGATCAAACTACACATCTTTTACATTTGTGTAGGCAACCTAGATCCATCCCATGCATGCTCTCTGGTTGGTAGTTCAGTCCCCAGTGAGATCCTATCAGCCTAAATTAGTTTTTTTCTGTAGGTTTTCTTGTGATGTCCTTGACCTCTCTGGCACCTTCAATCGTTCCTTCCCATCTTCCAAAAGATTCTAGTACACTGACTGATGTATTTTGTAGCTCAATGATACAATTAAGAAAGAGAAGTTAGAAAGATATGAGCTTCCCTATCCCAATGGAGAAAAAGTGTAGCAATATGAAAATACCGCAATCATGAGTGGGAGGTGGGGAAGGAAACAGCAAGTTGCTATTTTACTTTGTTTAGAAACATTGAAGTGAATATTGGCAAGCTAGGAAGCTAGTCAGAGTAGATCATAAAATCATGCCAATCATGTTAATAGGAGCTTCATTTTGCTCCTGCTGATATCTTTATATATAAGGACTTTGACCTTCTGCCATGAGAATTTTTTTTCATGATATTGGTCTATGGTCATTCCATAAAGGAGTTTCAATACAGATAGGGCTTGTATTGATCTCTTCCATGTACATGAGAAACAGCATTCAGAAAGAAGCAATACTCAAACATGTTGTTGAGATGAGTTCACAGAACATAACGCCAGAGCTGGAGAGATGGCTGAAGAGTTAAGAATATACACTGTTTTTGCAGAGGGCAGGAAATCATAGTCAGTTCCCCATACTGTATCTGGTCAATCCTAACAATCTCTAACTCCAACCCACATCTAATACACAAACCTATACATTTAAACAAATTTAAAAAACAATTAAATTGAAAAAATGTCTTAAATTCACAGGTAACAGATTTGTTTACCAAAGACTTCTCTAAATGATCGTGCTTAAAATTAATTCCTGAAAATTATGCTAAAATTGACCATTAGAATTCTATGATGTGAATGTCCTTACAAATTCTTCCTCTCAATTGTAGTCAAGGTCTTTGACTTTGAATTGTGAAATTATGTTTCATTTTGGTGTTCTTATTTTATAAAACTAATTTGATTAAAATTAGCTGACTTAAAATTTTCAAGACATGATTTGAAAATAGTAATTTAAACCCAAGTAATATTGCAAAACTACTATGACATATCCAGGAGAATGGTTGTTTTGTTACCTTTGGTCCATGCTAAAAGTACAGGTATGTGAGTGTTAAATTAGTTATGTCATTCATATGATGAAAGGTGTCCTCCAAGAAGTTCAGGAAAGCTTCTTTTACACTGAATATTTAAACCATTCTATGGGCTTAATAAATGTGATGTCATAATAGAGAAAAGAATGTTTCTCAAGAAAAGGTCTGAGGATGGTCTGTTATGAGTCCCAGAATATTTTACTATTATAGTTTACTAAAGTATTAAAGTTTTGGATCTGATGACAAAGTTGGCTAAAAGTGTCAGGGTACAGGGGAAATATGTTAGGGGCTACAACCCAAAATCTGTAAAATATTTATTTAGACTAATCTGCCTTAATGTTTTAATAGACTGTTGGGCACTTAGTTTTTTATTACAAAAGTCTCTTTTTTTGCTCACACTTATGTAATAATTACAACAGTGTAATTATTTTCCAACACACAATCTGCTTAATGTGAAAAAAGTCACAATGTACCTTTGAAGAGTATTGTGCTGTTGAGTGACATAGATGATAATATGCCGCATTATCTTTGAAGCACCAATTTATAGTGAAACTTATCTTTTTGTCAAAAGATTTCTTTCAAGTATTCAACCTGGAGTTTGTTAATAAGGTTGGTTTGGAAGAATCTTGTATAAAAAGTAATTAAAAACATCATTAGTATAGTTCATGTAATAAGAAGATATAGAACTTAGGCTTCCAACTTCTCTAGAATCATGTTGTTAAATATCTGTAAGAGAAAGAGTTCAGAAACAATGAATAGGAATATAGTAGTGTCTTAGTAAAGAAACAGGTTTCCATCAAGGACAGAAGATTTTCAAATATTAGTATATGTTTGTGAAATACAAGATGAAAGTCAGGAAGAAACTTGAAATGTACTGGGCAGGTAGTATTTATATATTTAGAAATATATATAAAGAACAAAAACAGATCATAAATTTGAGAGAGCAAGGGAGTGCATGTAAAGAGTTGGAGAGAAAAGAGAGACAGGGAAAATGATTTTAATTAAAATAATAAGAAAATTAATAAAACAATTTTAAATGAAAAATAAATAATATAAACCCTCTATTCCCTAGACAGAAACTTAATATGTTTTTAGTATATGCAATCAAATTTCATATAAGATGATTTTTATATTCTTCTACAAATAGATCAAATTTAAATATATGGGGAATTTTCTACTGATATTAGTAATTATCTAATTGTTGTAATACTAAGATGTCTGACAAAATTCTGCACTCATACTTTAATGCCTAACTTTATTTATGTAAATATTCAGTATTTACTATACCTAGAATTAAAAAAACTTAAGACAAAATGAATAAACATTTCTTAATCATTATAGAGTTTTGTTGTTGGATTTTATATGTTTCAAAACATTCCTTTTAAAAATAGTGTATGGGTGTATTCTACTCTGTATCCTATTCAATATGCAATTATTGGTTTTTATTACGTAATTTTCATGTTGTTACTCTTCAAAATTAGTTTCTTTATTGTAATGATAAATATGCACATTATTTATCAAACAAAAGCAGAAAATATCAGCATATTAAAAACACTATCAAATGTACAAATTGAAAATCATAAAATCATTCAGTTCTGGGAGGATGTTTAAATATTCTTTATAAAATAGTCTTTTGAGAAAATAGTCTTTACAGAAAATAAGATCAGCACAGAAATAAACAACTACTCATTAGTTAGAGTATTTGAGGGACAACACTAGCCTACAACAAAGATATGATGGACTCAACAATCTATATGGAATATCAGATAACGAAGAGAATAAAATCATCAATTATGCTAACTCATAATTCCCATCATGGACAGCTTTGAAACAACAGAAGCTTTCTCTGATTCCTTTATCCTTTAAAGCATCCTAGACTCCCATATCGCTCACATGGACAGATCTCAGGGTTTGCCAAGGAATCAACACCATTATTTTATTCTGGTTAAATACTTAGCTCACACTGTATATTTAGCATCACCTTGAGATCACCATGGCCGTATGCATGCTGACATTCCCAAATTAGCTTGATAAATTTTTATATAATATTTTGTATTATAGAAAAACAATGCATTAGAAATCCCTAGAACTAAGGGTGTCATATTTTCTAAATTCAAATATATACTGATTTTTAACTAAATGGCATGCAATAAGCACTATAATACTGATAATAATTATATTTATGCTTACAGAATACATTCAAATGTTTTCAAATTCACATTTAAATGTGGTTATTCTTGAAACTAAGTTTCCTCATTTCAGAATGAACTATTGCCCTAGCAATTCCATTAGTGTAATTCTAATTAAGATACAAGGTTTGAGCTGTGATTAAATAGTTTTCACTGAGTATAGTGTAGTATTGAGGTTACATTATTACATAATAGGAAAACCTGTCAGAAACTGTTAGCTTTAAAATGCCCATAAGTTTGCAAAGAATTCATATGTCTTCCACTCGGTCAATAATATTACATATTTTTAAAACATAGACTTGCAAAGATATTAATGCTATCTTTACATTGGGAATAAAATTAAATAAGTATAAGCAACTCGTTTTACTCTATTTGATTTTATCAGTTATTTAGAGTTATTCTAAAATTTTTAGCCAATAAAAATCAGATCACTGTCTTTATCATTAAATTAGTAGTATTTAGAGGAGAAAAAAATAATTATGATAAATCTGACTATTACCACTAGGCTAAACTTTTGACAGTATATTTTCTTGTTTTTATTTACTTTACTTATTTTACTTAATTTACCTAAAATTTGCAAATGTTTATGGTAGTTATAGCATAGTTTTAAAATATGTTTTTAAGATATACTGAAGTATTGCAATTTTTATGACCACAGGAAGTCAGTATTTTCCCCTTTTCTGGGAAGTTGATATTTTATTACTATTCCATGGATCATGTCAAAAATAAATGAACATGTCTATACATACTCATTTAACACATGCTTGAAAGTATCTTAACATGTAAAAAATACATGCCTAGAAAGCATAATCTCTTTTGATCCCACATCATAGAGCACACTTAAGTGGAATCTATGATCCAAATTTCATAGATTCTCAGATCAGAAATGAGCAGGTTTTTACATAAAGACTAAAAGCTATGGTGATTAGCATTAAGGATGATGATATTAAGCAATGGTTCCTTTTCTGAACTTGGTGTGTAACCACATGCACACCCAGCCCACAAAACTTGCCTGTGTCATTCTTATATTTGCTTCATATGGTTTGAACCAGCTGTTAAAATTAGACAGCTGAGATAAGGACCAAGAAAAAATAGCAAGAGAAAATATATTTTACTGAAAGATTTTAGGTACTTTCAAAATATTTTTCTTATTTCCACCATACACCTTCTTATTCAAAACTTAGAATGATAATCTCCAATTTATTAACGTGGGGATTATCTCTTTTTTTAAGATTCATTTGTTTTATGTGAGTACATTATTGCTCTCTTCAGACACACAGAAGAGGGCGTCAGATCCCATTACAGATGGTTGTGAGCCACCGTGTGGTTGCTGGGAATTGAACTCAGGACCTCTGGAAAAGCAGTCAGTGCTCTAACCGCTGAGCCATCTCTCCAGCCCCAGGGATTATCTTAAATGACAAAAATTTTCACACCTATGCACATATTTATGCATAAAGGACTTTATCGGTTTTGATTCTTCTGTCTTACTCTCCTCATGCCATTGACAAGCTGTTGCTGAACTTCTTCTTAATCCACCTGTACACTCATAAATGAACTATCTCCCACTGCAAACATTTTACCTTTTGCTTTATTCAATTCTTTCACTTGGCATCACCCTGTAGCATAGATAAAAGCTCAGCCAGGAGCTCCTTGGAAAGGCTCATTGGAACTATATCCAAGCAGAAAGGGGGAAGAGCAATCGGTAGCCCCAGTCAACTGTAAAGGCTACAGACTACAACAATGATTAGCATGACAATATATCCCAGAGACTGAAGAGTTGATCTTAAATCTTGGGAGAAATTATCAGCCTCTTATGTACATTTCAGGCACACTCTGTAGGAGGGAATTCATTCGTGACACAGTAAACTCAGGCTACTATCCACAGCTCATAAGGCCATAGAACCTAGAGGAGAGCCTACGACAGCCACTTTCATAAGTCTGTGTAATTGTGTTTGTATTCTAATGCCCATAGACAAGTGTAGCTCTCATCTCTCATCAAAGAAGCCCTTTTTGCAGTAGACAGAGATCATTACAGAAACCTCTAACTGTTCAAAATGCAAAGAACAACTGACTTTGACTTGACTGGTCCCAGTTAGTATATCTATAACACAACGCCTGTCCTAAAGCCTCAGGGGCATATTGGAAGAGAGGCCAGAGGACCACAATGGCTCCCGTGAAACTGTCTTCTGCTTAGGAGAGGGAAGTTTTCACAATGAAATGAAATGGTACCTAAACAAGCCCTGACAAGTGATAATAACTGTTAACTTGCAACCCCATAGGAAGAACAACATCAACCAATCAAATCACCCAGAGCTCCACCAACCAAAGAGTATACATGGAGGGACCCAAGGTTCCAGATGCAATATAGCAGAGGATGGCCTTATCTGGCATCAATGGGAGGGGAGGCCTTTGGTCGTGTGAAGAATCGATGGCCAAGTGTAGGGGAATGCCAGGGCGGTGAGGCAGAATTGGGTGGGTGGGTGGAGGAGCACTCTTATAGAAACAGGGGGGAAGGTGGATGGAATAGGGAGCTTGTGGAGGGGAAACTAGGAAGGAGAATAACATTGAAACGTAAATAAATAAAATAACCAATAAAACAATTTTTAAAAAAGAGTATTTGAAAACAAAAAACAAAAGCAGTTGACTTGCTAACATCTATGAAGGAAATCTCAAGGACCTACCCTTAGATGAGGAGCTAGAGACATTTAATGGCAGATAAGAGTGGAAGAGTTGGTCTTTTCCAAAATGTGCCTGTATTGGCTCTGCACTAAAAAAATACATATGAACAACACAAAAACAAATAAGCAAAGAGATAATTTATATGTACATTTCTTCCTTCCATTTCTATCCCTGTTTATCTTATACAAAATTTAAAACACTAATTCTAACATGGATAAAGAAAGAACTATGGAAATTTATGCAGTGAACAGACTGATACATCAGAGACTCTAAAGGTTAATACATGCAATACATATTTAACTTTTTAATGAATACCTCAATTTTTATGATAATCTGAATGATTGAATTCACCTCAAAACCTAAAATTCTGCTTTTGTTTTGTTTGCTATTTCTGGGAATGCTTTCTCTATACAATATGCTAGCTTTTAGGGACAATAATTTGGTTTTTTCCTGTCATTGATTTTGTTTTTATAAACGCTTTTATACAACTATGTGAAATACAAGTAATCAGTAGAGTATAAAAAGTCGTGTATTGTTCTGAAATAATGGATTCTCTATGGAGTATAAGTGCTGTAGTGGTTAGTTATCCGAGTTAGTCGGTAATGGCACTATTGCCCAAAAGAAAGATAAAGATGTGACTTCAATAAGTAAAATTGGTCCTTCTAGCTGTTTCCTTCATACCAGAGGATTAAAAAAAAAAAAAATGGAAAGATAAAAATAGACATTTCAATGCAAAGATTTATGTAAAATTAAACAAAATGAAGTAGCAACAACTACACATAGATAACCTTGCAATGTAAAACTACATGCTTAGATTGATATAAGCAGAATATTTCATGTCTAAAGAGAATAGAACAAGAGAGCGATTGTGCATTTTGTTTGAACTATGCGTATAATAATTAATTAAGAAGGAAAAACATTTTTTTCTGGAAACAAGAAATAAGCAGCATTTCTAATCTTAGGCGTATACCTATGTTACTCATGAAGGAAAATAGATCATAAAACTCCACTCTATATGAATATGATTTTTTATGTAATATACAAAATGGAAACCAAACATCCCATATGCTTATAGAGATGCTATGGTTGTACTGATTACAGGCAACATAATTAAGTAGATTTCCTGTAAACAGGAAATAGTTGAAATGCCACACACACATATATCAACAATGGAAATGTTTACTGTGGTATAACATCAAATATACAATCAGCTTTCATTCTGATGAAATAGATTAGTCTATTTAAAGAACCCATTTTGATTCTTTTGTATAGTAAGTATATATTTTGCAATAGTGAGAAATATGTCAAGCCCAAATATATTTTTATAGATTGCTAAAATACAGTCATTCTATTTAAACTATCTGTATGCTCAAAAATATAGAAACACAAAAGTTAGCATTTTCTATTCTTTATAGTTCTTAATATATATTTTCTTGTATTTTTACTGAGATTATTTATTGCTTTATATTTCTTTCTAGTATTAATGGGAAGCAGTGCTAGAAGCCAGTCCTTGTACATAGGATGTAGTACTTTTTAAATTGACCATTAGCATTTTATTATAAAGCGTATCCATAGGACAAATAGACATAACTTTGTTTTATATTAATAGGTTAAGAAGTGAAGCTAGGCTATGGTTTTTAAGGATTTTAGTGTATATATATATATATATATATATATATATATATATATATATAATGCTATTGCTTCATTTTTTTCTCAAATGATATGCATCTACTCTTCAAAGTAATTGTTTATTTAGAAAAAAAGAAAATTGCAATCTGTCTAGAGCTGTTGAAAATAGAGTGAATTAGGTTTGTCATAGAAGAAGAAACACTATAACAAACTAACCATTGGATTTAGAGTGTAGATGCTCTATGAGAAACTCATAGAGCATCCATGCTTACAAATTCCGTAAATCCAGTCCTCTTCTGTTGTTATTTTCAACATCCTCAATTGTGCTCACAGTGATTTACCCAGCTGCTAGCAGAACCATCCAATTACTTCTGTGTTGTGGAATGAGAACAATCGTGTAGAAGCAAATAAACAGAAGTCTTTGATACTGAGTTTTCTTCCATAGCCATATAGAAATTCACAGTGCCACATTCGGTGTCAATTGGTTGAAACAGAAACAAGACTGAAATTACTAAAATTTCATTTTCCTTCTAATTCATATTTTTAATTAATTCATCAGTAGTGGCTTATGAAACAAAGTTCAGTAAGCTGTGGCATTTGACAGTGCAAATTATAGTATTTAACTAAGTAACAGATCTACTTATATTTGACTATATTTTCCTGGAGAAAGCAACACAAATTATTAGTCAATAACTAGACATGGTAGCCACAGTAATGAATCCTATCAAGCAGTCCAGGCCTAGAGTCCCAAAAGCAGTGTATACATAAAGTTAACAGAGAAAAGGAAGCAAGATCACTAATTAGGAATCTAATTACTACAGGGTAATTACTTTAGTTTATCCTGATACGTTGAGTACATCATGGAAGGCTGAACCTGAACAGCACATAGAAAAGCACAGTGAGAAGAACATGGACCACCATTGCTAGCTATAGTTGTCAAGTGACAAACAAGTGAATAGACAAAGGTGCTGGAAATGATGAAATAAGCCACTCTTCCCAAGAAACTACCGAAAGAAATACAGCCTGCTATTTTTTAATCTTATTTTTATGAAATGTATGTTAGACTTTGGAGTCATCAGACTGTAAGATGACAAATTTATGTTTTAAGCCACTAACTTTTCAGTAATTAGTCACGCTAAGAGGAAAAATTAATATAGTAGCTATTAAACTAGTACATGAATTTCATTTCATGGACCATCAGGAATGAAAATCAAAAGTATTCATTGAAGTAGAAAATATGTAGCACATGATCTTGCCCCAGGTCAAAATATAGTCTGTCCAATTCTGTTATGGTATGTTGGAAGGGGTCTGATTGTTTTGTTGTTATTTTGTGGACCATATCTTCTGATGCTCTGTGGAGAACATGGAAAGCAAAAATAGCAAATATTATTTACATGTTGTGAGATATTTGCTAAAACAAATGTACGGCAACATTTGGCATTTTGCTGTTTGGATTTTGTTTGTTTTATTTTAATTTTTATTTTTTTTTAAATGCATCCCTGCCTTCCAATTTTCCTACTTCCCTCTTCAAAGTGTTGGAATCACAGTTACACATTACCATCCAACCTCTAATAAATATTTTAATGATATAAACATCCCGTATTTTCTGGGATATCAGAACTCTTGATACTCAAAATGAAGTCAGTGCTGGAAAGATACTTTGCATTACTGAAAAAATCTACCAAATGATATAAATCTGGCAATTTACAATGAGGTACAGAACAGAAGGTGGCTCTTGAATTTGCTGTATTTAAAACACATCATCTGTAGATCAAAAGATTGTATTAATCAAAAGATAATATTGAGCTGAAATCAAGAAATATTTTTAATAAATGACTGACAGGTGACTATTTTAGGCTTTGAGGGCCTTAGGATTCTCTTTTAAATATCAAATGCTATAAAGTTTTACCATGGTACCATTGGAGTCCAAATGGAGCCCCATTATTATTATTTTTGACCAGTGATCACGCTGTCAATCGACTTCTGGATATTTATTTTTGTATCCCTAGATCTCAGTTGCTGTCAACATTGTAAATTGGTCAGAGAAGATTTTTTGTTTGTTTGTTTTTGCAGTGGTTGGTGGCTAATGTACAGACCCACAACACATGAAAGTGCTGAGAGAAAGTGTGACTGCTCAGTCATAAAGAGTACAATTGTGCCAAACCCTATGTACAGAGAATATCATAGAAGAAGAGGCAGAATGATTGTATGATATTGAAAACAGGAAAGATTGCTGTAAAATGCTATCTTGAGAAAATGTCATACATATTGCTCCCAACAACTCTCAAAACTGTGGTTATATTCAAAAGACCTATGCAAACAGGAAAAATTCCCTTCTGGATGGGAGAGAGACTCATGAGGTTCCACTTGTAGCTGAGCAGCTATTGGTAGTTGATGGATGATGGGGGTGGTTATTCATCTTTCTTTAGGGTTATAACAGCTGGTCATATTTCCATTGATGTCCCCCCACCAATGTGTATATGGGAAGAAGTAATTAGATATCCTGCGATATAATGTTTTTTAAAAAGAAAAAGCAGTGTTAGGAAAATGACACGTTGGAGGGATCCAGGAGGAATTAGATGTGGGGAATAGGAAAGGGATATAATCATAATATATTATGTGTGTAGATGGAATTTCCAAAGAATAAATAAAATGCAATAAATAAAAATTATCATCAAACAAAGAAAACTGTATTCCAACAGAACTTTACAAAATGACCCCAGAGTCATATATTGCTATGGTCCACAATATATTCACCCTGATATAGACAGATGACATTGTATGGAGAATCTTTGAAAAAGAGTTAAGCCATAGGCCAATTCGATTTTGCAATGAGATATTTCTATCTCATAACACAATCTCTAAATTTGGAGACATGGTAAAAAATACTGGTCATGTGGAACAAAATGACTTTACAATTCAGACTCCAGTCATGATGGATCTATTGTGTCATAAATTGTATACATATAGCAGTAAGCTTGAAGAAGTTGAAGGTAGTTCATATGAGAACCAACCCAAGCAGATCTAAATAGAATAAATTAATTATATAAACAGATGATAAGAGCATCTATGACCTTATTCTTGTATCTACTTTAGAATATCTGCCCCTGTATAAGGTCCTTATGACTGCCTTATAGAATAAAAATGGAAGGAAAGGGGAGATAATGAAGAAGAATGTGGAAAGGAAATGAGCAGAGGAAGTGAAACTCTAGTCAGCTTCAAAGGACGATTTTCTGATATAATTCAGTGATGACCAATGACAGCAGTGAAGGGAATGCTCTCTTTAGAAACAGGTAGTCAATATCCCTTCTCACTAGCCACTGCAGCACATTTAAACATAACTCTCTTCATGGATGCCAAAAATATTAACATGTAAATTACTTGAAAACTTCTACAATGAAAGTTTAGGAAATTAATAATCTAATATATGGAATCTAATAGAGCATACTCTATAGCATCCAACATAGCTTGGTCATGGAAGTCTGATTAGAAGTAGCATAACAAAGAATAAAAGGTGAACAGTCAGACACGTGTACACATAAAAGCTATGATCAGGTGGGCTGTGTGCACTCCGATGGGGGAGTAGCACCAGAAGAGCAGTAATGGAACAGGGAACCTTGGTGTGTCTACTAGGTACAGCACAGAGTGATGGAGTTTGTAAGTTAGTAGTCACAGGCTATAAAAATCCAAGAGGAGGCAGCTACACTTGCTAAATTTTGCACACACTGATCAATTGATCAGAAATATTCTGTCAGTATCCTACTTACAACAAATGAAAGTTTTGCCAATTTCATGCTTGATCCATAGAGAAAGCTTCGAAATTTCCCTGGGGGGGGTTGTCTAAGGCTTTGGTCCTTGTCAATAATACATAGTAATTCAGAGTATCCTTTCTTCCCCAAAGTATAAAACATAACTCTGTGTCCCTAATTTTCTTAATTTTGTTATTGGAAAATCATGAATGTTGTCTCTGAAATTTACCAAAACTTCATATGAGCTTTAAGCATATGAGCAAACCTGAACACATGGGTCTTGACTCCATACGGGCTTGAGTAACAGAATGGGAGGACTGAGCAACTGGAGTTTCTGAACACACGACGACCGGAAACTGATTCCAACTTAAACATGCAATAAATCTGAGGTATTCTCCAAAGCATGGAGCTTCATTATCTGGTTTCAAAGCAGCCTTTAGTATGAACACACAGTATATGCTCCAAGCATGCTGTCAAATAGGACGACTTAACCACCTCTCTAAGATTCAAGCCTGTCATATATTTTAAACTGTTGTGTATTTATTATATGAGCAATGTTCTCTATCCTTATTGAAACATAAAAGTTTAAATACAGAAAACCATTACTTTTAATATTACCATTCTCCATCATAAAAATACCAAATTGATATATCTTTTAGGTTACCCTGTGTCAGAATATTTGATTTAAAACTGTTGTTTCTGTTGCTGACTTGGGTTCAATAAAAATGTAATTTTTCAAATAGCCCTAAACACACTTTTGACATTTTAGATTGTGCATTTATGGAATGGAACATTCTCATTATTGATGATTATGAAATAAAAGTACATATGAGCTCTGAAAAATGTTGAAAATATTTGATGTCATGTAGTATTAAATGTTCAACCAAGATTTCATTTTCTTTGAAAAAATAAACAAGTATATCTACCACATTGCTAGGAATACTGGTTTTTTTCATCTTTCATAAATGGTAGAATTCTAATAAAGTATTGGCTTAAAACAAATTTCTTTTAACATTTATTTATCAGTATATACCATCACCTACACACACACACACACACACACACACACACACACACACACACACACACACACACACGAAGTCCTACAAACTATCTCAGATGAAAAGAGGTCCCAGTAGGAAAGAAAATTTAGAAGCCCTGCTCTAGAGGGTGAAAGATGAAGTGCTAAGGTCTGGGTATTAATCCCTGCCCCCAAGATCTCATGTGGTCTAGGCTTTTCCATCTCTCTTATAGAGATGATTGAACTCAGGTACCCCTGACCTTATCATTGTATGAATCTACCAACTGAATCACAGATAATGGCCATTAGGCTGTTCCAAAAAGTAAGCTCTCACTTTCTTCGCTTTCTGGCATCGGGACATGCATAAAACCTGTCTACCACACACTGGGATGGACTGAATGTAGTTTGGCTAAGCTGCCATGAGGAAAACTCTAAAGCTTTGAATCATCATAAACCTTTTTTTATTACAATGTTTACTATGTCACAATAATTCAAAACTCACTAACACAAGACATAAAGAAAAGGCTGCTTTGTAAATGTGGCATTTGCCTGTTACTGAATCCTTTTTCCTTATTCCTATTTTTAAAACCACTCATGAATATTAATTATGTAGAATTTGAATATATGTAATATCTATAATAAATAAAACAGATGTTGGGCTAATGCAAATTAAGTGAAATATGTTTTTTTAATTGCATGAGTATTTTAAAAGGAAACATGAAAAACAAATTACAAAAGTTGAGTTATGTAAGAGTGTAAAAGTCAGGTTCCTTGGATTTCTCTACATCGTTTTAGAACACAGTAGATAGGTGGTCTGTTTGAAACAGAAAGAAAAGTTTTACCAAAAACTGACTATGCTGGAAACTCCCTCTCTGATACTCAGCTTTCAGAATTATAAGAAAAATAATTATAAACTGACTGGGTAGGTTATAAAGAAAAGAAGGTTTTTTTAGATCACAGTTACAGTCCAAAGGTAAGGGAGCATGCCTAGTGGTGGGTAACCTTCTGGCTAGCAGAGCTTCACGTCAGAACCATAGTGAGAGTCAGTGAGTTTACATACATAAAAGCTGTTCCTGCATGGTTCCTCTTTACAGAGAAACTCATCAATAAAGGGCCTCCCAGCTTAGTGATCATTTAATATCTCAATCAATTCCTGGATTCTACACATGCAAACATCATGGGTAGTTCACATTTTCTCCATTAATAGAGACTAAAATTCAATATATGATGTCATGTGGGACACACTGAACTGCCTCCACAACCACATCTAAACCACTTTATAGTTTGTGCTAGGACAGGACTCATTTGTTTCCAAATAGTGTAACCACAGCCATGAACAAAGTGAAGGATTGTTTATTTGAATAAATTAATAGGCCAGGATCAAATAGGGCAATGTTAGTTGCTACTTGCCCACCTGTAGCCTCCATCTGTACCATGCAATACATGCTTATAGACGCAAGGGTGGCATGACTGTTGTGGACAACTAACTGCTTCATAATTTGCTGCACAAGAAGAAATAAATGTCTTTTAAGATAAACCTGGTCAAAAGCATATAGCTGAGGTTGAGAAGGTAGTCATGGGCTCTTTGGGAATCTACTATGTCCATTTTGGTAAATGGAGTTTATTAAATCAGTTTACTGCTTCTAAGTACTTATGATTTTAACTGTAGACTGGTAACAGTCAAAACTGAGACTGTTAGCTCCTGCTGAGTAAAAGAAGCTGCTAACAGCTCAATCTTAAATAGACTATGTAGATTGCTTACTCTGAGGCCCAGAGGGAATTGTGTAAGAGGATATGGGAATACTGTAAGACCTTGTGGACTTGGAAGGAATATAAAATGCTAGGCTGGATATGATGTGGCTGCTGCAGTCATGATCACACAAGAATTGTGACAACTTCACAAGTCTTGTCCCAAAAAGTGAAGGAATGAAAGAGTTGGGAGAAGATGGACACCATCTGGTGTAGGAAGAGAATAGAGGAGATGGGGCGGTGGAAAATATGATCACAGTACATTGTATATAAGAAACTGCAAAAATGCAAAGATATTAGTAGTATTTGCATCCTCATATTAAGAATATATCTTTTTAGCTTACATTCCAAAAGTTGCACCTCTTCCTGGTCCCCCTTCCCTGAGTTCTTCATCCTATCTCCACTCCCCACAGCCTCTGAGTAGGTGCTCACCCACCCACATCCACCTAACCCCCATCAGCATTCCTCATCCTCGGGGCCTCAAGTTTCCACAGGATTAAGTGCATCTTCTCCCAGTGAGGCCAGACAAGGCAGTCCTCTGCTACATACAGACCAGCCCATGTGTTGGCTCCTAGAAGGCAGGTCTAGACAAGAGGAGAAAACCCGGTCCAGCCGAGTCTATTAGGGGCTGAGCGGGATGGCGACTGTTGGTGGCCAAAAGAAACACAGCAGGCTGGGAGTCCTGTAAAAGCAGGAACTCAACTTTATTGTATCAGTCTCTCTCCCTTATATAGAGAAGGCAAAGGGGGTGGGCACCTAGGTATGGGGAGAGATGACATAGGAGGCAGGGAAGGGGAAAGGGTGCCTGACAGGGCCAATAGCAAAGCTCCATATCAGCAAAGGCCGGGTAGATGGAGGGCCAAAAAGGTCTTGCTTAGTCACTCCTATACGGAAGTGACTGAGACAGGTCTCAGAACTCAAGCCAGGCTCAGGTTTGTCCCCAAGGCCCAAACCAGGGTCAGACTGGGGCCCAAGACTACCATTTTCCAGGACCCTACCCTCTTACCCTCAGGACAGCACTGAGGGGGAGAACACCCACAGAGCTGTGCTGTTGGGGTCCAGTTCCTAGCCCTGGCCCAGAGCAGCCCCAGCTTGGCTTGGCAAGGCAACATGGCACCCAGTACAGGAGGGCAGACGGGCAAGTCAGCGAGGAATCAGGACGCTGCTCTCGCTGCAGCAATCATTGCTGCGAACCCAGGGCCCCTGCACCTTGCCCCTATGACTGGGGCAGCCTCGGACTGCATGCCGCGCTCCCCTCTGTGGGCCAGGGAGGTGTGCCCCATGACTGTCAGTGGCCCCTGCTCCTCTAAAGAGGAAGCTGGGCACTCTCCTCCCTGTGCCATCACCAGCTTGCAACTTGGGGCCTACAGACAGGCTGCCACGGGCCCTGCCATCCCCCAGACTAGGTGCCGAGGGCTGTCACCATGGAGATGGCCCCAGCCCTATCAAAGCCACTCAGATCACGAATGCACAGCCCCCGAGCATGAGCGGCTGTGCGGCTCGCAATGCGGCAGCAGCGGTGCCCACAGCGTCATGAGTGCATAGGTCCAACACCCATGTATGCTCCTTGGTTAGTGGCTTAGTCTCAGGAAGCGCTAAGAGGTCTGGTTTAATTGACACATGTTCTTCCTGTGAGGTTGCCATTCCCTTCAGCTCCTTCAGTCCTTCCACTAACTCTTCAATATAGATCCCCAACCTCAGTCCAATGGCTGGCTGTAAGTACCTCTATGTATCTCAGTCAGGTGCTCCTAGGGCCTCTCAGAGGTTAGCCATGCCAGGCTCATGACCTCAAGCAAAATATGGTGTCAGCAATAGTGTAAGGGTTTGGTGTGCATGCATGGGATGGATACTAAGTGAGGTCAGTCACTAGGTGACCTTTCTTTCACTCTCTGCTCCATTTTGTCCCTATATTTCCTTTATTTTTTATTGGTTATTTTAGTTATTTACATTTCAAATTGTATCCCCCTTCCTAGTTTCCCCTCCAAATTCCCTCTATCCCACCCACCTCCCACTTGCTTCTATGAGGGTGCTTCCCCACCGACCTATCCACTCCTGCCTCACCTCCCTAGCATTTCCCTACACTGGGGCACTGAGCCTTCACAAGACGAAAGGCTTCCCCTCCTATTGATGCCAGATAAGGCCATCCTCTGCTACATATGCAGCTGGAGTCATGGGTCCCTCCATGTGTACTCTTTGGTTAGTGGTTTAGACCTTGGGAGCTCTGGGAGTTCTGGTTGATAGATATTGCTGTTCTTCCTATGGGGTCGCAAACCACTTCTGCTCCTTCAGTCCTTCCCCTAACTCCTCCATTGGGGTCCCTGTGCTCAAACTCATGATTGACTACACAAATCCACATTTGTATTGGTCAGACTCTGGCAGAGCCTCTCAGGAGACAGCTATATTAGGCTCATGTCAGCAAAAACTTCTTGGCACCAGCAATAGTGTCTGGGTTTGGTGTCTGCCTGTGGGGTAGATCCCTAAGTGGGGCAGTCCCTGGATGGCCTTTCCTTCAGTCTCTGCTCCACTCTTTGCCCCTGCATTTCATTTAGATAGGAACAATTCTGGGTTAATATTTTTGAGATGGGTGGGTGGCCTCATCCCTCAAATGGGTGCTGTGCCTAACCTCTGGATATGGTCTCTACAGGTTCTCTTTCCCCTTTTAGGATATTTCAGCTAATGTCATCCCTGTTGGGTCCTGGGAGCCTCTTGCTTTCCTGGTATCTGCGACTTTCTGGTGGCTACCCCCAGTTCCCCATCCCCACCGCTTCACACCTCTGTCAATTTCCTGGCCTTCTGGACATCTCCACCATCTCCTCCCACACCTGATCCTGCCCCCCTTTCCCCTCCCTCCTCCTCTCTCCTTCCCAAGTCCCTCCTTCCCTCTACCTCCCATGATTATTTTGTTCCCCTTTCTAAGTAGAACTGAAGCATCCACACTTTGGTCTTCCTTCTTGAGCTTCATATGGTCTGTGAGTTGTATTGAGGTTATTCCCAGCTTTTTCCCTACTATCCACATATCAGTGAATACATACCATGTGTGGGTTACCTCACTCAGGATGACATTTTCAAGTTCTACCCATTTGCCTGCAAATTTCATGAAGTCATTGTTTTTAATAGCTGGGTAGTACTCCATTGTGTAAATGTACCACATTTTCTGTATCCAACCCAGGAACATCTGGGTCCTTTCAGGCTTCTAGTTATTATGAATAAGGCTGCTATGAACATAGTGTAGCATGTGTTCTTGTTATATGTTGGCGTATCCTTTGAGTATATGCCCAGGAGTGGTAGAGCTTAGTCGCCACGTCCTAATTTTCTATGACCAATTTTCTGAGGAACTGCCAGACTGATTTCTAGAGTAATTGTACTAGCTTGCAATTAGAAGAAACAATTCTGGGTTAAAAATTTTGAAGATGGTCGGGTGTTTTTTATGGTAATTTAAATTTAAACATTAATGAGAATTTTATTTTTATAGTTTTTTAAAATTTATTCTTTAATCTTTTTTTACAGTCCAGATTTATCCTTCTCCCTGTCCACCCTCCAACTGTTCCATATCCCACATGTCTTCCCCACACCTCCAAGAAGATGTCCCCACCCCACCCCCACTCCACCAGACCTACCCACTCCCTTGGTCTCCATGTCTCTCGAGAGTTAGGTGCATCTTCTCTGACTGAGTCCAGACCTGGCAGTCTCTGCTGTATATGTTCTGGGGCCTCATATCAGCTGGTGTATGCTGCCTGTCAAGTTTATCATTTACTATGAAGCCTAAGAGCACAAGGAATCTGAAGCCAAATAAGGCACAACTTTTGTGTCAGTGAACTCCTTATTTACAGAAAAAAAAAAAAAAAAAACAGTTAGGAAACACATTGTGGTAGTACAAACTTAAGAGTAAGCAAGTAGAAAGAGCTAGAAACACATTAAGTTCAACTCAGATGAGGAACTCACTGAGATACCAAAGAAAATGGTGTCACCTCTTATGATATGTGTGAGGAGAACTTTTTCCTCCTCCATCTCTAAGTAGCAGAAACAGTAACCATAAGGAAACCAACTTCTCACAAGACTACTCAAGGCCGTGCTAAATAGTTTCAGGTCCATTACAGGACCCACAAAGTTCCGTGACACACTTTAAAGTCAATTAATCTCAGTAATATAAATACTTTCCAGTTTATATTCTAGATAAAGAACCATGGGAGCTAGAAGAGAACTACTGGGGAGGGTGATGAACAAAGACTAAGAAATGTGAGCAATCTGAGTTGAGTACTGAGGGAAATGAGAGATCTAGAGTGGTTACTGGGCAGACCCATAAGAAACACACAAGGCCAAACGTTTGGCAACACTCATTACTTTTCACACTCTAGGGATAACCTTCGCTGGCAGCCAGCTTAACTCCCAACATTTTTCCTTTTTGTGGAAGGTTAATGCATTTCTTTGCAGCTGAGTAGTTCATCAGACAGCCTTGTCTAGTAGAATTTTAGAGAGCTGACATAAACTTCCTTTGGCTCAGTGCACTTGCTGTCATTTCCAGACCAATTATCAGTATTTTCCTTCTTATTTTTAGCAATTTCTCCAAACTTTTATAGATCCTTCACAGGTTTCAGTGAAGTTTATTCCATTTGATCAAATGTGCTTTCACAGATGCTTTCAAAATTACCTCTTCTCTGAGTCTCCCACCGAGAGGGATGAGTGTCAATAGCCTAAAGAACTCCTATAGTTTAGTTAGGAAGATCTGGAAGGCATACTTTTAAAGGATTCAAAAGGCTTTTGTGTTACTGAACACTCTAGCTTTGGGAGAAGTTGGTGATGAAATTTAATAAAAATTAACATAGTCATATTTTGGCCATTTTCCTGGACCAGGATTATAGATATGGCATCTGAATTTCATCATCTTTTGAATTTGTATATTAAGTGCTTATAAATGGAACTGAAGGCCTGGCACATACTAGGATCGTCTTCTAACACTGAGATATAGAGTGTTCTCAATCAATTATCATATTAATATTAATTATATAATTAATAAGTCATATTAGTAAGAAATTGCAAATTGTGTTAGCTACATTATGTCGCTGTGATATATAGCTGACATAAACAATGCAAAAGAAATTTTTGTGTTATCTATTGGTTTATGTTTTTGCTCATGGTCTCAGTTTTAGTTATAGTTGGCTGGTAATACAGAATCTGATGGTTATGGAAGCAAGTGGAAGAGAAGGAAACTCACCCAATGGAGGCTGAGAAGATAGCCAAAACAAGTACAACCCGAGGCAACTCTGTAAAGAGTGCCTAGTCGACACGACCCCTCCAATTAGGCCTGCATCCTAGCTTTTGCTAACTCCAAAGAATTCTAAAAGAGTTGATTCCATCAATGTATTTACTGAGTTGAACATTTCAGAGCCCTAAATTATCCAGTCACTTTATATTTTATAAGATTCCAACAGCTGTCCACCAAGCTTTCAACCCATAACTCTTTTGAGGGGACAAATAAAAGTAAAATCTAACATTTATATGAAATACTTCAGAGCAAATTATCACATTGTTCATGAGAATGATAGGCTTTTATAAGCAAGGGACCATGAAGGGGAAGGGGTTAATACTTCTACTCAGTATTCCTTTTAATTCACGGGTGAGCTGAAAATTCCATGTGAGCCAAGTACTCCCAAGATGAAAGTAATCTTATGAAAATAAGTTTCTACCAACTTCTTCCTCTCAGAGTCAACTCGGAATGATTGTTTCTGCCAGTTTGTATTACATGTATCCCTCCGATGCATCACTTCTGTTGGTTGAAGAGGGAAGTATAACTCATTTTTCAAATTGTTTAGGAGCAGCTGTTCCTGTGGTTGATGACATACCATTGTCTCCATGCTTAACAATGTCAAAGTAGTATATGGTATTATGTTTAAATTCATATTGTCATGGTGTATTATACTGAGATATAAGGCAATGCATAAAAATATCAATTTATAAATGATATTTTGATACATATATGACATAGTCTTTATAATATTACATTAGTATATTTGTCCTCAAATTTAAGAAAATATGTATATTAATATTTTATACCAAAGACTTTAAGAGAAAACTTAAAGGTTAAAATTCTTATTTTAATTTGAGTATAATTGAAAGCAAGGAAACAAGTGATTAAATAATTATAAAATCTTATACACAAGAAATATTAGCTTATGTACAATTTTTAGTTTGTAAATATCATTATTATTTTCTAGTTAAACAAGTGTATTCCTAGATACAGTTTTATAAAAATATTAAGTGATTAATATCATAGGTTGAAGGGAATGCAACAACCATGGTGTACATAAACACACACAAAGACTCACACAAACACAGATGCACACACTCTTAGAACATTTTTTTAAAATGTCTAAAAATACCACCCATCTTATTCAATATTAAATTCACAAACACTTTTGAATTAAATTTCCTCTCAAAGGTCACTATTTAATGTTAAATATGATTTTAAATGTACTCGTGTCATTTTAGTTAAAGCTTCTTTAAGGTTTTGTCAGCCTCTAAGTATTCCGAGGGTAAATATCAGCTTGAACACAGTGTAGGTCCATGATATGTGAGCAGATAAAAAACTAAGATTCTCTGTTTGGAATTCTGAGCTGAAAAGTGAATATACAAATCAAACATTGTAGCAGCAGTTATCTAGAGATTGAAGTGAAAAATAATGCAAATATCATTAACAATATTGTGAAATCAAATTTCTTCATGCTATCGCAGAAAAAAAATATAATAATCCTTTGCATTGTTATTCGCCAAAGGATATACCATGACTTCAAAAGAGAAAAATAAAACAGACCAATGTCCAAGACTGATTTTCTTAGTACTTGTAAAAGTATGCTTTTAAGAAGAAACCTTTTCCTTGCAAGGATGATAAGTGGATTGAAGAAAATGAGTATACTAGTAGCCCTTTGCATAGCTGACGGGAGATATTGCCAGCATTCAGTTAGTAGGGAGTGAATTAGAATTTTCACATTATGATGAAGAAGAAACTACATGGGTATTTGGATATGCATTTTATAGAGGGTGTGTTACTTAGAGTTTCATTTCTGTGAAGGGACACTATGACCAAGGTAACTCTTACCAAGGAAATCATTTAATTGGGTCTGGTTCACAGTTTCAGAGTCTCATCCATTATCATCATGGTGGGAAGCATGACCGTGTCCTAGCAGACATGGTACTGGAAGGGTCAAAAACTTTACATCTTGAGCCAAAGGCAGATAGGAGAAGGCTCTCCTGCACTGGGCAGAGCTTGAGCATAGGACTTCAAAGCCTACCCTCACAGAGATGCGCTTACTCCAATAAGGCTACAACTTCTAATAGCTCCACTACCTGTGGGCCAAGCATATTCAAACTACCACAAGGGGTAAATCATGTACTCCATAAGAATATTTAAAACTATGTGGAATAAGATTTTCCATTATTATTATTATTACTATTATGATGATGATGATGATGATGATGATGATGATGATGCCACAGAGAGCTTGGATTTCAATTCAGGGCTCTTGGGAAAACAACTTAGCTATCCTAAACAAGGATGTTTTTCTTCATTCTCATCCATAGAAAGATGCAAATATTTGGTTTAGATTTTTGCTTTTTCTTATATACAGAAGAATCATTTGAGTTATTTTGGTTTTGGTTTCACTTCACAATTTTTCTTATTTTTAAAATAATTTTTTTTCAGTTTTGTTTGTGCACACATGCCCATGTGTGTCTGTGAACATGAGTACTGGAATTCTTGGAGGAAAGGGGCTTCATATGCCCTAGAGTTAAGATGCAGCAGTCACTAGTTGTCTAATATGGCTGCGGGGAAAAGAGCTTAGGTCCTCTGGAAAACAGTCAGTACATGCTACTAATAACTGAGCTATTTTTCCAGCTTTTCATGGTTTCTTTTTTAAATCAATATATAAATGAGACTAATTCATAAAAAAACATTTATTTCTCACATCTCAAAATACACCAATTTATCTTTTAGGAAATCAAGCCACCTTCAATTCCTAATAGAAGATATTGAGAGGTCTATGATAGTGTCTTACCTAATGGCCCCCAAAGCTAGCTGTCTCCATGGTTACATGATATTTTAGGACATTTCTGTCTTCTTTTGTTTACTGAATAACTCAGTATATTGCTTCTTAGAAATATCAACTTACCAACACCCACTAGAGACAACTGCAGCTGCTACTGCCACAGATTCAATGTCTGTCCCTGAGGCTGACCTTGGTGGTAATGTCTGCATCAATTATTGTTTACTACCAATGTTGAGGACCCCACTGACTAACTATGCCAGGAAAGCTGCCAAGTTACCAGGCTTATCTCCATCAATCAGCACAATGTTTGCCCTGCTCTATGTCCTCAAACGTCATCATAGAAAAATCTCTCTCTCCTCTCTCTTCTCTCTCAGGAATTATGAATAAAATTAATGTCAATCATTCAACTATAAATTAACTCTTCTCTTCATACACATACATATGATATAGATATGGATAGAGATGGATGGATGGATGGATAGATAGATAGATAGATAGATAGATAGATAGATAGATAGATAGATAGACAGATAGATGCTAGGCAGACACTTTGCCAACTGACCTAAACCCCAAGTCTTAAATATTATTTTGGTTATTGTTTGAAGTAGTTAGGATTAGACCCAGGCTGTGGCTAATTTCAGCAAACAAATATCCTGCCACTGAGCCATATCCCTAGACCTCTTGTCCTAATTCATTATATACTGCACTGTAGATTATGATGAGGACATTCACAAAATGTCCAAGGCAATTCATAGTAATTCTATTTGAATTTAATTAATAATTTAATATTTATGCTATTATTATAGGTAACAGAAAAAGCAAATGGATATTTAGTTTATAAAAGGAGGACTAGCTCAAGAAGCTTAGAAGTAGACAGAAAATAAGTTAACAGAGGTCTTTACTTAGGAGCTAAGTGAATGATCTGATAGACAGTATAAGAAAGTGTACAAGGTGTAAAAGACAGCCAAGAATACCTGCTATCAGGATTGTTTAAACCCAAATAGTAGGAAGAAGAGCAGTTATTCCTGCAAACAGTTAATTATTGTAATTAGAGAAAAACACATTTTAAAGAAAGTTAGCTAAGTGTTTTGAAGAAACTAATATATCAGGAATGTACAAAAATTAACTCTGGAATATTTTATATCAATATATCAATATCAATATATCAATATCAATATCAATATATCAATATCAATATATCAATATCAATATCAATATATCAATATCAATATATCAATATCAATATATACTATTAAACCATGCTTGAAATTTATAACTAATATGGTTAAACTGAAATTTTAAAAAGAAAATCCCCAAAGATACCCAAAATGTCTAATATCACCTTATTGTTTTAAAGTATCTTAAATAATAAGTGAGGTTCCAGTAAATAGACCAATAATTAGCTTCCAGCTAGTATAAAGCATGTGTATGGTTTGGAAACTACCATTTTGTTCTTAGAGCAATTGAAACAGCGAAAAGACTGAAAAGCTACCAACCCAGTAAGATCACAGCACTAACTGGTACTCCCTAGACTTGATAAGCAGGTCAGTCACAACTCAAAATTAGAGAGACTGCTGGGGGATGACAGACAAGACTCATCAGTGGGAACAGCCACCAGAAACACTACCTGGTTTAAAATTTTAATGGAAACTTGAAAAATTGTTTGCATGTACAAGTCTGAGAACTTAGAAACATGAGGTGAGCTCTGATTTGAATGTTGCAGGTACTTGAGGGCTTAGTTCCAGCAGTGCTACCAAGTCCTTACAGTGATCACTGGAACAAAGACCTCTCATATTTGTGACAGAGAAAGGAAAAATAAACCACTTTGCTCAGGCTAGAACCTGCTTTCTTTAAAAACTTGTCCTTTATACTGAGAACGTAGCCAAATCTAAATTTGCTAGGTGTCTTAGTCAGGGTTTCTATTCCTGCACAAACATCATGACCAAGAAGCTAATTGGGGAGGAAAGGGTTTATTGAGCTTACACTTCCAATTGCTGTTCATCACCAAAGGAAGTCAGGACTGGAACTCAAGCAGGTCAAGGAGCAGGAGCTGATGCAGAGGTCATGGAGGAATACTGCTTACTGGCTTACTTGCTTCTGGCTTGCTCAGCTGGCTTTCTCATAGAGCCCAAGACTACCAGCCCACAGATGATACTATTCACAAGGGGCCCTCCCCCCTTGATCACTAATTGAGAAAATGCCTTACCACTGGATCTCTTGGAGGCATTTTCTCAACTGAAACTCCTTTCTCTGATAACTCCAGCTTGTGTCAAGTTGACACACAAAACTAGCCAGTACAATTGACCCCTTGTCTACTTAACACACAAACTCATCACCAATAAGCCTCGACCCTTACTTCCTTATTCATCCCCAAGATCTAAATAACTTTAAAAGTCCCACAGTCTTTGCAAATTCTTACATATTAACATTTCAGTCCCTTTTAAACATCCAATCTCGTAAAATTCAAAGTCTCTTAAAAATTCAGTCTCTTAACTGTGAGCTCCACTAAAATACCTTCTTACTTCAGGAGGGAAAATATATCAGGGCACAGTCACAATCAAAAGCAAAACCAAACTCCAACCATCTGGGATCCACTCACAATCTTCTGGATTCCTCCAAGGACTTGAGTCACTTCTCCAGCTCTGCCCTTTGAGCACATACCTTGTTTTCTAGGCTCCAGATGCCTGTACTCCACTGCTGCTGCTGTTCTTGGTGGTCATCTCATGGTACTGGCATCTCCAAAATACTGATACTCCAAAATACTGCTGCAACTAGGTTTACCAACAGCCTCTCATAGGCTCTCTTCATGGTGCCAAGCCTCACCTCCTTTGCATGACCCCTTCAGTCTTGGGCCATCAATTACAACTGAGGCTGCACCTTCACCAATGGCCTTCCACGGCCTCTCACAATGCCCAGGACTCCGCTGCTCTTCACAATTCCTTAATGCCTTCAGAACCAGTACCACTTGGGTGACTCTTACACATTGCCAAGTCCTGCCACACCACAAGGTACAATCCTGGCTATCTCTGGAAGGCAGCCTATCTGCTCTCAGAAAACACTTCTCAGAAGATTCCACCTCATTGTTGCTGGTCTCTTCCCAATCACTGCCAATTTCTCAGCTCCAGCTAACCAGCATCAATAGTCCCAGTAATGCAATAGTTTTGCTTTAGTAGTTCTGGTATCTTGTTAATCACAGCTGATTTCTTCAGCCCCAGCTAAACAAAACAACAGAATCTTAAATCAAACTAGCAATAGCCCTGATAAGAATCTTTAATCTTCCCTCTGAAATTTCACAAGCCAGGCCTCCATCTTCTGTACAGTTCTCAACATTATCTTCCAAGCTCCTACACAACATCCCACAAAGGTCTTAATACGGAACGGATTTTCTAGCCCAAAGCTCCAAAGTCCTTCCACAGTCCTCCCGAAAACATGGTCAGGTTGTCACAGGAATATACCACTATGCTGGTACCAATTTGTCTTAGTCAGGGTTTCTATCCCTGCACAAACATCATGACCAAGAAGCAAGTTGGGGAGGAAAGGGTTTATTCAGCTTACACTTCCAATTGCTGTTCTTTATGAAAGGAAGTCAGGACAGGAACTCAAGCAGGTCAAGGAGCAGGAGCTGATGCAGAGGCCATGGAGGGATGTAACTTACTGGCTTGCTTGCTTCTTCTGGCTTGCTTACCTGGCTTTCTTATAGAGCCCAAGACTACCAGCCCACAGATGGTACCACTCACAAGGGGCCCTCTGCCCTTGTTCACTAATTGAGAAAATGCCTTACCACTGGATCTCATGGAGGCATTTTCTCAACTGAAACTCCTTTCTCTGTGATAACTCCAGCTTGTGTCAAGTTGACACACAAAACTAGCCAATACACTAGGGTTTTATCAGAGTCTAACTGTTCCACTGTTTGTGGAGTTGCCAGTTCAGGACACAGATTCATAATGCATTGAAGCCTAATGACTATAAACCCTTCCCTATTCCCATACTTTGCTACATTATCACTGAAACTTATTTACAGAAAATTTTTAACTCTTTACATCATGCCTGCTAATTAATAAAAAGAATCATAATGAACAGAATATGAGAAAACAGTGTCAAGAACAAGAGAAGTCAAACTAATATATGACAGAGATTAGATTATCAAAGTGACAATGTAACATGATCACTAAAGTGAGAGCTACAATAGGTAAATTAGACTGCATGCAAAAGTTGGTAAGTAATATAAGTAGAAATATAGAAATGAGAATTAAAATATGCTAATAACAACACAGTATAATGGAAAGGAAAATTGGTTATTTTGGGTTAACTTTTTGAGACAAATTCTAATTATGTTGCCCTGGATCTCTCTACGTAACCACGTCACCCTCACAATAATCAGTCGATTTCAGCCTCCTGAATGATTGGATTCAGGGAGGTAAAATATGGTCAAAATATTTGAAAGAATAATGAACCGGATTTTCCAAAATCAATATCAGACACTAAACAACAGATCCAGGAAGCTCCGAGAACACCAAACAGAACAAATGCCAAAACAATTATACACAGACACAAAATATTCAAATACAGAATATCAAAAACAAGGAAAAATAGCTTGAAAGGAGCCATAACTAAAGCATAATAAAGAGGATCAAAATAGAAATCCATGCATGAAAGTCTGTAACCATCCGGAGTCTTCACAGCAGACAAAATTGTGTTCAAGAGACAGAATATAAGATTGTAACTTTCTTTGGGAAGCTACATTGAAAGGTGTATTTTCACAAAAAGAGTGGCAAGGGGCAGCAATACAGATAGATATTAAAATTGAAAGAACATTGTGGAAATGGTAAGTTAGGGTAAAATAGAAAGCTTAGTGTTCATATTCTTCATTCATCCTAATTATAAAAGCATAATAAATATAGTCTTAGATGTGCTAACATAAAAGTAAAGTTAATAGCAACCTATGTAAGGGATGGGTAAAAAGCATTGGAATACATTACATGGCTCACAAAGGAAGTGAGATACTGCCACTTGAAGTGGAATTTGATTCATTGTAAACATTATCTCCAACTTTTGAGAAAAATGTGGAAAAATATAAACATAAAACTACAGAACAAGTGTTCTTTTAGTACAAAGAGGATTAAATCACATAAAATGCTTAGTAAAATCCCTAGAAAGCTAAATACAATGGAAGACAGAGACAGGGACAAAGGACAATTGAAACAAACAGAGCTTGTAATACACTTAGGTATTAATTTAACTACACTATATTAATGATCATTTTGAACCTCAAAAATTTGTGTGTGTGTGTGTGTGTGTGTGTGTGTGTGTATGTGTCCGTGTGTGTGTGTGCATGCACATGCCCTTCTGTGTTTGCAGGTGTGCATAGGTCACATGTACATGTGTGTACATGAGAGGCTAGAGATCAATGTGTCTTCTTCCATCATTCTCAAACTTATTGTTTCATTGAATCTGATTGGCTAGATCAGCTGGCCAGAAAGCATCGTGTGTGTGTGTGTGTGCGTGTGCGTGTGCGTGTGCGTGTGCGTGTGCGTGTGCGTGTGTGTGTGTGTGTGTATCTATCATTACAACATATTTTAAAAAGTGGGAACCTTTCATAGAAGAAAATTCACTAGGGTTGATATTAGTCACTAACTAGTAATAAAGGGGTCAATTTTCCACTAAAAGATAATAATTAATAACATGTATTAAAGTTATAGAAACAGCAAAGTACCTGAGAAAGAGCAAAATGTTAAGCAGAACATATCTTAAAACCATAGTTATCAAAAGTGTAGCACTGGCAAAATGATAGACAATGAAATATTGAGTTATAGAATCATACATAGAGAATATATCTTTAAAAGCATAAGGAACACAGTTAAGAAAGTACAGTGTTTTTGACCAGTAGATGTTGAGGTGATTGTTTTAACAGCCAGGTTGACAATATGAAGGGATTTCTAGGATATTGGTAAAAGGTTATTTTGGCATTTTTGAGGACATTTCTTAAGAACTATCATGTCATTTGGTGTTCAGGGGTGGATTAGATCTACTCTGAGTGTCAGTGGACCATTCAATTGGCTTGATTTATGGAACAAATATGCTACTTATTTCCTTTTTCTGTAGCTGGAATTCATTTATTTCTACCCTTCAGCATAAGATTTCCAGTTTCTCTTGCCTTCATCCTGAGCACTTAAATGTCTCTTGACACTCTAAGATTCTTCGGCCTCAGACCTCAGACTGAGAGTGATATCAGTAGTCTCCCTTCACACATGGATGAACTCAAACTTTTGGAATATTGAGGTCATCAGGGCAGGTTGCAATCTTAAAATCCCCAACTTTATATGAGCCAAGTCTAATCAATCTTCTCTTATCTACACATGTAACTACTAATCTATCTATTGGTATTCTATTTTATCTACTGATAGTCTTCTGAAGCACCTTCACCCATGCAGTGGTGAACAGCTGGAATTCATCTGCAGAGAAATGTACATGGACACAAATGTTACAATCTTGGCAACAGTTGACTCAAAATATATTACAGATCTAAATGTAATACATTTTGCTTTGTGAAAGGCATTGTAGAGAGAACAACATCAAAACACATAGTGGGATAAATTGTTTACACAATATACACGTCACTGGCTATTAGTATAAGCAGTACACATAAAGCTCTCAAAGCTCAGCAGGAAGATAACTGCCCAACTTAGATATCAGCCAAAGGCTTCAATGGACATTTTACCAGAAAGGGGTGGGAGAGAGCAAATAATCATATATAAAGTTGTTCTTCGCCATGCCATCAGAATATAATACAACAATGGATATCACTATACAATGCTGAGAATAACCAAAATCTTTTATAGTACGATGCCTGACAAACTGAGGAAAAGAGGAACCTCCATTCTTTCTTTGCTGGTAGAAATGAAAAGCAATATGTTTGTGTTAGAAGGTAATCTGACAGTTTAAAAAGTACCAAGTTCTTTCACCAACTAAATTCAAGTCATGGTCAATATTTACCTGTTGATTTACCACACTATTTATATTTTCCTAAGAGAGTTGAAATTGTTTATATTTACAAAATACACAAAGATAACTATATTGATAATTTATAAAGCACAGAAATAACAAGGTTAATCCTAAATACACTAATAAGCAAATAGTTGTGTTGTGCCCAAACAATAGAATACTATTTTAATTTTAAAACTAAAGGAGCCATTGAACTGTGGAAAGGCATACAGAAGTCCTAAATACACATAAAAAAGTGAACAGAGAGACTCATTCATGGAATTTCAGAGAAGCAAAACAAAATGGTATAAAGTAGAGTGATTGTTAGATAATAGAAGAAACAAAGTGTGAATAGGTAGAACAATGAGGGATTGTGAACTTTTACTACCACATAGTAGGATGGTCGTGCCACGGCTTATTTGTGCAAACACAGATAATTTACGATGAAAAAATAAACTCTAATGTAAACGACGGTACTTACATAATAATGATGCTTTAATGTATTTTAGAATCATTTTAAGCAAATATATCATTTAATCATGGGATGTCAATTATAGCGGACATTATAAACTGCAGCACTTGTAGCGCTTATGATGTCTCTAGCCATTCCACATAGTTTTGCTTTGCATTTATCTATATCTACTCTAAAATAATGTTGAATAGTACACTTGGTGTAGGGCTTGCCTCACAAGCATAAAGACATAATTTCAATCTCCAGCACTCACAAAATAAATTCTGGAGTTGTGTTCCCTTGTAATACCACTGCTGGGTAGATAAAGACAAGCAGATCTCTGTGGGTGATCACTGGCCAGCCATCTTAGCCTAATCACTGAAACCCATGTTCCTGTTTCAAAAAGACAAGTAATCTGGCCTGCATATCCATGTGCATATATGAGTATGTACACACACTTGCATGGGCACATAAGTAATTGCACTCAGGCACACACACACACACACACACACACACACACACACACACGTGCACACATACATACACACACGTACAAACTAGATCCATAACATTTTATTAGATAGGAATAGCAATTTGAGAAATCAAGGTATTTTCAATCTTCTCTTATCTATACATCTACCTACTAATCCTATTTCAGCCAAGCTGAAAATATTAAGATATATGGAAGAAACTGACCACATTCTGCATGGTTCTATTTACAGGAAATATGCAGAATATGCCATTTTGTGGAAGCAAATTAGCTTATTGCTTGTCAGAAGCCCGAGATGAAAAATAATTAAAATGAATATCAAAAGGTGTGAGGCTCATTGTTAAAGACTTTAAATGTTACAACCTCACAAGCAAAATTATATGTAAATACTTAAGAACTGCGAATTTTGTAGTTCAAGGAGTAACAAATAATATAAAATATATCTTAGATTTTTAGTAAAGCTGTTATTTTAAAAATTGCATCAATAACAAAAATTTATCTTTGGTCATTACATGGCCAATCTTTTCATGGGTAAATCAAAAAAATAAGAATCACAGGAATCAAAAATAATAATGAAAATGTCAATAATTCTACAGACATAAAAATTTAATGGAACTGAGAATCATAGGAAATACATTACGATAAAAATAAAACAGATGGAAAACATTTTGAAGATATAACACTATAGCTCACTTATAACAAAATTTTGGAAATGGTAAGAAGAAAATAGGGTCCAGTATTGGAACTTGACCTTAAGCCACCACCGGCAGTATTACAAATGCTGCTGCAAATTCTTAAAGTTCTCCTATAAGCTCAGACATCCCAGCAAATAAATATCACTCTCATGTTATTACTTCTAGGACACAAATAAAAAATAAATGACAAAATATCCTCTTAAAAAATATTGATGGTTCTAAAAGTTTTCATCAACAGCAACCACAATAAAAGAAATATATTTATCATACATTCCAGGTAGCTAAATGTTGGAAACCATTCAGAAAGCCATGTATACTTATACTCTGGGAACAATTAAATTTCTAACTACTGTGATCATAAATATCTAGTTGCCATTGTGACTCACCTGTTTTAACAAATGTGCAATCAGAATCCTGACAGATTTGCTTTGGGTACCTAGTTCAGGAACATCTGTGCCCATGGTTTATACTTAATAAGAATTTTTTTTTTTTTTTTTTGCTATCAAAACAGGTTGGGTTTGTATGTAGGTCATTTATCAGCTTTATCAATACTACATATAGATAAATAGGTCTTCCCATATAGAAGTTGCAAGTTATGAAAAAGGTCCTACTAAAAGTTATTGGACATACTCTTTAAGAACTCTTCATTCTCTCCGTACATTTTTATCTTACATTGTCTGTTAAATTCTCTAGTAACTTTGAAGCCTTTGATATATGCTTAGAAAGTATATTGTGCCTTCCAAAGAGTAAACCTCTGACTAACCCTCCTATTGCAAGATTGGAAGCAGAAACAAGATAATTGCCCATAAGCTCATGGTCCAGTGAGCCTAATACTCAAAAGAGTGGCAGAAACAAGCAAGATACTCAAATAAGACAGAAAGAAAGAGCTAACTCAGGGAAAAATTGTCCTTTAATCTCCACAGGCGTGTTCTAGCATATGCACAACTGAAATCTCAAAAGATCCATATATCCACATAACACACATTGACACTCATATACACAACTACATAAACACACGCGCACACACAACACACACACACACACACAAATATACATACACATACATACATACTGGGGGAGAATAATAAATAGAACACTAAAAAAGAAATACATAGAAAATTTCAATTATAAAAAAAAGTTTAAAGTTCCTATAATATCTGACTGGAAAAAAATGATTTTCAAGGAAGGTATTTTATATTTCACCTGAAAGTAAATTCATTAAAATATGCAAGGTTGCTGGATCCCAAAAGCGGGCGCCTGTGGCAGGAAATTTCTCCCTGGGACACTAGGATTCCATAGACAGGCAGCTCCGGGAGACAATCCTCTCTCTCCCAGGAA
>CM052719.1:41986955-42061349 GCA_028551405.1 Uromys caudimaculatus
AAAAAAAAAAAAAAAAAGAAAAAAAAAAGAAAAAAAATATGCAAGGTTAAAATAAAGCATACTGTAATAACAGAAAACATTAGCTAAAAGAACCCAGCATGTTGCATTTATATAAACATGGAACAATAATAATTAAAGAAAAAAATCAAAAATTTGAGAATGAGGTGGTGGACACAAGAAGAACGCAGCAGTGGGGTGTAAATTGTATAAATATAATCCTCATGTAGGAAACTCTCAAAAATATTTTACAAATTATAGAATTTACCCATAGAAAAATACAAAATATACTTAAATGACGTTTTCATAATATCCTTAAATAAGATTTTTTGATATTAGTATTATAAATGCTAATTATAAAATATCTTAGGAAATTCAAATTTAGGAAAAATAAATTATAAATACAGATTTTCACTTTCAAGAATAAAAATGATACACTTGAATAATTAGGATTTGAAACCTATAACTGTTTTTTCATTGCCTTAAATATTTACCCAGAATGAAGTTTAGTTATATTGTGTGACTTTCCCTGGAGATATAAAACAATGTCTATTTACCCTACTTAGAACACTAACAAAACAAGAAAATGATTCCACCCAAGTCTAGCTGAGCGAACTAGTGAGTTTAGTGGCATTTAGGTTAGGAGCATAGATTTCTCAAATAAAGCTAAGATTTTTAAGAGAAAGTTGAACCCATCAGGAGTGTGAATTCAGGAAATTCGCATCCCTGTGTGAGTAGTAGGCAACATGGCAGGTTGAAATCTTCTCTCTACAATAACTGTTACTGCCTATATATCCTTGCAGAGGGACCCTATAGATCTTGTAAATTTTAGGAGCTTCCTGACACTTGTGAACTGATTAGTTCCTGAACTTTGGAAAGTTTTCTTTATCTGTGAGTCTTAATGAGACTTCCTCCTGGATGAAATATTTCAATTCAGAGAAAATGAGCAAAATTTATCCATGTGGAAAATTAATAATAGCAACATAAGCAAAATAAAATTTATTTCCAACCACAAAATTTACACCATAAATATTGTTTGTAGCTCATGAGACAGAATATGTTCAAGTTTGCAAATACCAATGATCATTAAGATAAACCTATGAAAAAATTCTATTTTGGCCAAACCTATATTGAAAAGTTGGTGTCTACATTTCTTCCATATGTGGAAAAAAATAAATATGATTCTCTGCTAATATCTGAGAAGAAAATTTGTCCAAAAGAAATTTAATTGAGTTGTAATTATTCAAAGCCATTTGGATCATAGATAATAAAATTTCCAAACAGATAATTGTTGACAACACATCCATAATTAACTTATTTAATTTACATTTGCACCAAACATGATCATATGTGTGTGTGTGTGTGTGTTTGTGTAACTTGTAGTGTATGTATGAGATGTCAAGATTAGACATTAATAAGGCATTAATTTATTTTGTACTTTATATTTGAATATACTCTCTACTCTCCTCTATTCATTGTAAAACTATTCTACTTCATTTTCTATACAGTGGTCTTCTTTGAAATTAGTATAAAAACTGAGAATATTCTCATTCCTTGATGATATTGTATTATTTTAACTTCTTTTAAAATGAACAAAGGAATTTTTATTATTTCCTGTACCTTAAACCATTCTTATAAGCTCTAAGACACCATAATATTAGTAATACATTAACATACCTATTTGTTTGAAATAGTTCAGAACCTTAACTGAAGCATTATAACTATTCAGCAAATTTGGTATTATTTATTATATTCACAATTGTATTTGTCTGATTTGCTTGAAATTTTAAATGTTATGTGCTTACCAAAATATATATAGTTCTATGTTCATTTACTTAATTTTTCATAAATTATTCTGTGAATTTCTTTTTCATTTTCTTTTTTTGTGGCTTTGTTTTTTGTTTTCTGACACAGGCTGCAAATATATAGATCTGGTGGTCTTGCAACTCTACATAGACCAGGTTTGTCTTGTCTTGCCCTGTTTTTTCATGTACTTGGACGACGGTATATACATGCCACAGTTGGTAGGTTTCTTTACATTGAAAAACCTGTCTTCTTAATATAGGCCTTGCTTTGTAATAAAACACCATTTTTCTATAAGTTGTTAAATTCTTCTATTTTATTTTTATTTTTTAGGTAATTCAATTATAATATATATATATATATATATATATATATATATATATATATATATATATATATATATATATATATATATATATATATATATATATATATATATATATATATATATATATATATGCTAAGGCAAACTTACCATTAATTATAAACTTATTAATTATAGGAGGCTTTGATTATATTTATTTTCACTTCAAAATTGTCTGCAAAATTAGAATTGCCATTTTAATAGCTTTATTAATTCTTCAACTTACTAAGATATTTTGTCACAGATTACACACTTTCTACCTCTTACATTTCTGACATTTCTTTACTATGCAAGTCTCAATTTGTTATTTTGTCTCTTCTCCTTAAGTGTCTGCTTGCATGTTTTTCTCTCAGAAGTTGAATCCTGGTGCTACAAAATGATTCTATTGTATCTTCTCTACCACTAAATTGGCTGGAGTTTATTATTAAACTGCTCTTTAATTTACTTTCTGAAGTAGTTATTTAGAAAATCAGCATTTCTTAATTGAGAAAGGTTTGCAATGTAGCTAATTTTCTTTGAGTTCTTGTTTGTTCAAATATTGTCGCAAAAAACAAATGTACTTGCTAGCATGAGGTTTGTTTGTACAGACTGATCTCTCTGCATGTTTGTTATTTTTTATTAGCCCTTAAATTTGAATGTAGGAGTAAACAAGCAAAGGAAGTCTAGTCTCTGCAAAACTGTGTTTATGGTGCAGGAGCAGGTCAGCTGCAAGCCCTCCCTGGGTGTCAAGATAAAGCCCTTTTTGTTCCAGATCTCAAATCAGAAGCTCAACCTCAGGGACTGTGAGGATCTAGTCCAGTTCCTACTTAGTCATTTATGCAAAATAATCCCTGTCAGGGTTAAAGAATTTATGTGTCATAACTTTTTGTTGCATGCACACATACTTATGTGCATACATACACACATAAGGATACATACATAAGTACAATCTGCTATTTCTGTATGTTACGTGGATATACGCTTTCAGGGCTGATCATTTGAAATTGGGTGATCAATTTGTGTATGTTTCTCCAGGGAAGATAATTTGTCACACTCTCAACCTTCCTAGGTTGCTTATAAAGCAAGGAAAACTATATGGTAGCCTTTGGAAGGAGGAGAGGGAAGAGGGAAATGACGCACACAAGACAAACTAAATAGACGGGGTTGGTTGTGTATCTATAGGTATATATACACACATTATTTTTCATTTTTCAGTTGTTATTTTATTTATTTACATTTTAAGTGGTATCCCCCTTCCCAGTTTCTCCTCCACAAACCTTTCTTCCTGCCCCTCCCCCTGCCTTTATAAGGGTGCTCCCCCACCCGCCCCCCATTCCTGCTTCGGCACTCTAGCTTTCTCCTACCCTGGGTCATCTAGCCTCCACAAGACCAAGGGGCTCCTCTCCCAGTGATGCCAGATAAAGAAATCCTCTGCTACATAGCCAGCTGGAACCATGGGTTCCCCTCATGTGTACTCTTTGGTTGGTGGTTTAGTCCCTGGGAGTTTTGGGGTCTGGTTGGTTGATATTATTGTTCTTCCTATGAGGTTGTAAACCCCTTCAGCTCCTACTGTCCTTACTCTAGCTTCTTCATTGGGATCCTGGCGCTCAGTCTGATGTTTGGCTACATAATCCGCATCTGTATTGGCCAGGCTCTGGCAGAGCCTGTCAGGGGACAGCTATACCAATCTCCTCTCAGCAAACACTTCTTGACATCAGCAGTAGTGTCTGGGTTTGGTGTCTGCAGATAAGATGGATCCCTAGGTGGGAAAGTCTATGGATGGCCTTTCCTTCAGTCTCTGCTCCACTCTTTGTCCTTGCATTTCCTTTTGACAGGAGGAATTCTGGTTAATATTTTTGAGGTGGGTGGGTGACCCCATCCCTCAACCGGGAGCCATGCCTATCCAGTGGATGTGGACTCTAGGGGTTCTACCTCCCCTTTGTTAGGTATTTTGGCTAATGACCTCCCTGTTGGGAGCCTCTTGCTTTCCTGGCATCTGGGACTTTCTGGTGGCTATCCCCAGTTCCCCATCCCCCATTGCTACACACCTCTGTTCAATGTCTTGACCCTCTATATATCTCCCCAGTCACATCTCACACCTGATCCAGCCCCCTTTTCCCCTCCCTCTCCTTTATTCCTCCCAAGTCCCTCTCACCCTCTACCTCCCTGGATTGTTTTGTTACCCCTTCTAAGTAGGACTGAAGCATCCACACTTTGGTCTCCCTTCTTCTTGAGCTGCATATGGTCTGTGAGTTGTATCATGGGTATTCCAAGCTGTTTTTCTTGTATTCAGTTATCAATGAGTACATACCATGTGTGTTTATTAAAATAAAATAATCATTATTAATAATAAATAATAATGAGCATGAATTTGAGATGTCATGAGAAGGGCATCACTATCACTTAATAAAATGTTCATTCTAAAGAAAATTTCAAAACTGCTCAGATAGTCTATCTTCTAGAATGCAGAATATTCTTTTCAATTGTTTAAATAAAAGTTGGAACCATTCTGTTCTTCATTCTCCATGTTTGGAGGATATGTTTTTCTTGAGTCTCCAAAGTTTAGGTCTTCCAAGTGATATATTTTAATTTCAAAGAAGTTGTCAGAGATGCAACAAAGGCAAAACTCAGAACTAGAAACCATATCCTATCTTCTGATAACTCTAACATCATGCCCCTTGGTTTGAGTTTTAATCCTTAATTGCAAATAAAGTTGAGCATCATGAATTATGTCAACATTGTGCTGACAGGTTTTTGTCATGTTGGCACAAACCTAGACATATCAGGGGAAAAGGAATCACTAACTGGAGTTGCCTCCAGGAGACTGGTCTGTGGGAAAGTTTGTGAGGAAGTTTATTTTATTAATCATTGATGGGTGTGACCCCAGACCACTGTGGGCAGAGTGGTATTAAAAAAACAAAACAAACAAACAAAAAAAAACCAAACGAGCAAACAAACAAACAAACAAAAAGCAGGCTGAACAGGCCATAGGAAGCATGCTAGTTAGCAACTCTCCTGCTTGGTTCCTGACTCTGGTTTGGTCTCAGTGCTGGGCTGTGGTAAAACTTAAATATCTATTTGCATTTGTCATTCACAAAGTGAAATGACAGAACTGCTTCTCCACAAGTTTTCTTATGATCTCCAAACTTGACATAAGCTAGCCCATGCAACCATACATGTGCGCATGTACATGCACACACAAATGTAATATAAATATAAAAAAGAGTATTATAAACCTTCTAGGAGGTATAAAACTGATGTATTTCTTATGAGTCTTCTATAAGTTTATGATCTAAATCAGAAAATAGTCACATAAAACATGTCTTCTGCAAATATAGAAATAGATAGAAATAGATTCAGAATTTTCACTGGACGTGAATAAGATCTACTGAATAGGAGACATACATAAGAAATTTACTGTGACTTTTTTCAGTAGGTTGGTACTTGATGCCATGTATATTTCCAGCGAAATCGAGTTTTGCATTTTGCATTTAAAGTGTAAATTACACTTTTAATTCAGAAAAGATTGTGGGGCAGGTTAAGAATGTTTTCCTAATATGTAGCTTAGTTGTTGAAAAAGTTAAGAGTTGAAAGAAGCACTTTCAGAATAAATTCATAATGGACTTTTCTTAAAAGACAAAAGAAATGAACAGTTTGATACTGGCCAACAGCAAATAAAGATTTTCTGTTTTAAGTCACACACACACACACACACACACACACACACACACACACACACACACACACACACGGTGGAATGGAGCTTGGTAGAGATAGACTGAGCTCTGAAAAGATGAAAGAAGATAGAAACCCGTTAGTAACATGTGCTAGTGCTTCCATTTAAAATATCCGATCTTTTGAAAAACTAAGGGGAGGAATTTAAGTGATGTCTCTCTAGCAGCAGCCTCAGGAGACTTCCTCCCTTAGTCTTTTCAGAAGCCTCATTAGCACCAAAGTCAATTAACTGGCTGCAAGCTGGCTCTTTTCATGAGATGCTTCTAGAAGCAACTTATTCGGCTGGGCATGTGCATTGCATTCCCAGCTTCCCAAGTGTGTGTTCACTGTCCATTCTAGCATTTCAGTGTAAGCTTTATGAAACAGTCATATCTGAAAAGATATGTCTTTACTAAATTGTGCCTTTTCTGCGAGAAAGGGAGGGAGCCTACCGTGTAGTTCTGCTCCCTAATCCTGCAAACCACTGAATCGTCCCCTTTCAGCTCCAAGACTCCTTCCCCACTCCCTCTAGGAGCCTGGTGGGCTCTGCAGCAATTCTACACTGCCCCTCCTTTTTTTAGGGGCTGAAAGGCTGAGCATTCCCTTGCGTGGTAAGTGGCCTGTCACTCTGTCCTGCTGTGCAGCTGTGATTGGCGGGAAGGACAAGTCCTCTAGCCCCGCCCCCGGCTGTCTTTGCCGCGCTCCGCTCCGTGGGGTTTTCGCAAAGGTGGAGAGCGAGGTTCTGGCTCTTGGACCTGGTGGAGCAGCATTCCCAATTTTGACTGCTGCTTTTCTTTCTCGACCCCTGCCTGGGTCAGAGCCAAGAAAAGGAGAGTCCTTTTCTGCTGATAGAGCTCTGGGGGAACTGTTGCTCAGGACCTCTGCACTCCTGACGCGTCGTCACAGTCTCACGCTTTTCTGTGGCTTCACTGTAAAATCACTCGCATGTTTGTAGCCTGGTGAAATTCCTCTGCTCAGTGCTCAGAGGAGGTGTCCAGGAAAACATCAAGTATTTGAAAGAGGGATTCAGAGTACTGCGGGAGCTGTCTGAGGTGCTGAAGCTTCCCTAGCGTTTGTCTTCAGCAGCCCCAGAAGGGGTTAGATGGCACATTTTCACTCCTGTCTTTCTGGTTCCCCATGCCTTGGATGAGACTGCTTTCAGGATCGTGAATATCTTTCCGTATCATGGCCCACGTGAGACACTTTCGGACACTAGTTTCTGGATTTTACTTCTGGGAAGCCGCACTGTTACTGAGGTAAGTCTGCATGCATTAACAATCTCATTAAGAGAGCTCAATATGCCAATGTGTTAATCTGCAACCACTTGTTAATGAGGAAGCTGAGAATCGTGTGATTGTGTTCTGACTTACTGAAACTTCCTTTAAATCACACTTACCTGTTTCAAAGAGCCTAGTAATCTATCTATTGAGACATTTAGAAATATGTAATTTCCTGTTATTTTTCTCTGAGGGTGTGTGTTTAACCGGACTCTTCCCACGTTACTCTTTCAAACCTAATGACTGAAAAGAGAAAACAGGGATTTTGCCTCTCACATATTTCTTGTTAGAAATAATGAACTTGGTAATGATGAACTATGTGTTCTGGGTGTTAATTTCTTTTTTAAAAAAAATTACAAAACATTAAGAAATTAAAAATGGGGCCATCATTAAAATAGAAAGAGTAATGTAGAACATAAGCAATTATTGATCAGAGAAATGTCATTTTTAATATATGCAGCGATTAAGTCAAAAATAGAAACTTTAAAGTACTACTTTGCAATGACCTAATTCAGCAATACATGAAGGCAAAATCATTAATAAATCATCAGATGTGCCTACAGTTGTCTTTTGGAAGAGAGCAGTATAAGACTATTAACTTGTAAAATTGTCCTGCCATGACAGTTTTTCCTATGTCTCAATCATATTTGGTAGGCTTTCTACCTTTCTTTATAGTTATATAGAACAGACTAAGAGAAGCTAGGTGAAAGTTAAGATAACTGAAACCTTATTGTTCATTAAAGATTGTATGAAAGCAAAAAATGTTCATAGAGATATTTAAACTAGCAAAATACATTTTAAATTACTATTGTCACATAATTACTGTGGGATATTCACTTTACAGCTGATGACCTTTCCAAGAGTGCCAAAGTTAAATAACTAGAACACTGAATTAGTTAAGCATATACTGTTTTCATATGATGTAAGTGTTTCTACTTGTGTTGGTAAATCCAGTTTTACGCTTTGGCTGTCTTAAAAGTGTGATTCACATATTGTTCTGGCATGCCTGTTTGCAATAGGAAATGGTTGAGAAGAAAATTACATTTCCTCCAAATGCTGACTTCCTTTTAAATTGAGGTCTTAAAACATTTCGGATCACAGTATTTTCTGTGAAAATTGTATTAATATGATTTTATGATTTTTGTAACTTTCAGTTGACAGAGGTCATATATATGTGGAGCAAATCAAAAGTATGTAGATATGTATATGAGTATGCTACAGAAAGTGGCACAAAATTCAGGTTAAATATGCTAGTCATTTAAACATACTTTATCTATAATCATTTATAATGTTTAATATCAAAGGTGATAATATATATATTTTGAAAGCATATATGTCTGTTTGGTTTATAATTAAAGTCAATTATTAAAACATATTAGTCAGTTCATGTGATGACAATTTATCACAATATTTTTATAGTAACTAGATATGTAATCTTCATTATTGGATGCTTTGATTTGTGATATTTTTAGTGAAATTCCCCAAAAGCAATAGATAATCACAATTTATCTTTAATAGCATTAATTAATGATTAAAAATTTTAAACAATAAACCAATCATAAATTCTTAGAAAAAGACTTCCCCAATGAGGATTTTATTTCATATTTATATTCTTCATCAATTTTTTTCTTTCAAAAGCCAGAGAAGACTTTATCCTAAGCTGGAATCATATGACAGTAGATCATTGTTCTGTGAAAACTTTTGTAACATTTGAAAAACAAATATTTTTACCCCTGGTGATGGTCCTTAAAAGAAGCATCCCTTAGGAATGAAAGAGCACCTTACTGAACATGATGTATAAGATATCTTCATGGAAATTTCTCTTTGTTAACTACCTCTACCTATGATGTATTAATAGAAATGAGAAGTGAAGATAGTGCTTTGAAATATTTTCTTCATTACTGTCAGCTATAGCCAGCTTAGAGTCTTATTGAACATCAGAAGTCATTACTTTAACATTATTTGTTAAAGTACTTTAGCAAACTCTTTCCAGAAAAATATAGAGGCATCAGCAGCAACCAATCACCAAAATCATTTATTTATAATGTTATGATTCAAATAACTTTAACTGGTTTTTGAAAGATTTTAAAAGTTCTGTTGAAAGAACATAGATAATTCTAAAGTAGACATATACATAATATTTAGCTAAAGTTTCCAGAAAGTGAACAGACCCAGGTAAAGAGATCACCGAAATAGAATTAGGAGTAAAAATCTATACTAGGTAGGTTTTCATACCAGCCACCACCTTGATCTTCTTTCAAAGGCATCACATGTCCTAAAGGTAAAAGCTATCATAATTTATGCCACAAATATGTTTTCTTGGGTTTGAATGATATAAATAAATAATAATTTGCATCTGATTCATTTTTCAGAATCTCATGTTTGTATGATTATCCATGGTGCTGCCCATAGCAGGAACTCATTGTCATTAAAGTATGGGAACACTTTGTATGACCTTAGGACAATCAAATTACTCATTGCTCACCTAATGGATTTAGGAACTATTTTCAACTTTGGCCTAATATAAGTCAACCATGATTATCCTTGAACATTGTGCAATCTATGTACTTTTGTTTGTATACTTGTATGCATGTATGTATGTATGTATGTATGTATGTACGTATGTATGTTTGTATATATGTATGTGAGTACTGTGTATTCCAGACCGAAGACTTTCTTTAGAAAAATTTGTGGATGATAGGGTAGGCATGAGTATGGTTAGTTGAGTACATTGATCTTTGGTAGACATCATAATCCTCCCAAAGCTGTTACACCTAATGCTATTCCTATAAATGATGTCTGAGTTCCCTCTGGTTTAATAATACATATTTGGGTTAGTGCTAAGATGCTATAACAATGTCTAACATTTTTCCTGTATTATTGAAAGACCACAGTTTCTGTCTCTTTTATGTCAGGGTAATTTCTATGTTTTAATAATTAATTTTAATAAAATCAGTCAAAATTATAAGAATAAGAATATTTATCACCATAAATCAAGTAGATTTGTGAGGAACAAATATCAGGTCTAGGATATGTTAAAAAAAATTTAAAAGAAGATGAGTTAAACATAAATTTAAATGGATTTATGTTTCAAAATTGTATAGACATAAAATAATATCTTCTGAGTGTTAATGCTTTCACGTTTTACCAAAATATTTCTGTTTTATTAGACACCTTTCATGGGTTTAGTTTTCATCCTAATAAAATAAGGAAGAAAACATCACTGTTCATCTCTTTTTGAAATGCAAATAGGTGATGATTAAGAAGGGCTTGCAGAATAAATGCCAAAGCACAAAACCAAAAGCAAAATTTTCTTTAACCTGGTGGTCAGAAGACTATACCAGATAATGTTTTATTTTTATAGAGGCCCAACATAGGTTTGCTAGTTGGATAAAGGATAACACATTGTGGCTAAACCTGACTATGTAAACTTCACAGGTCAATGCTAATGAGATGAAAACATGTCTTATTGTATTACTTCAAAGTCTACCAAAACATTTTGTCATTTTAAATTCTTGGTTTTGCTTTTTAGTATGCTTTAGAGATTGAAAACTGTCCTTTTTAAGGGGCTTTGTAGGGTGGCTATCTGTTTTCTTAGGTAACACATTGAAAAGAATATATTTCAAAGAATAAACTTTTACACTTAAGGTTTATTACATGAGGTTACATTGAATTAATAATTTTTATACTTTCAATGAATTATACCTCACATACATGATTCTTATGCTTGTGTATGAATTAATTATATAGAGGTGAATTATAATCCAGCATTCTAGGCAATCTTTATGCTTCGGATTACAGAGCAGGTTATAAAATACCCTTTTGTTCTATAAACTTAATTATTTTATTCAAACAACTCTGTACCCAGGTATGCCACATAACTATTATGATCAATTGTATAATGTTAAGAATTTGTGTATAATTCTTTCATCAGATTCTATGTGTATACTTTTGTACCCAGCATAGTTAGTTGTGCTTGATTGGGGAACTACTACCCTTCAAAGCAAAGTACTAAAAGCACAGAAAAGAAAGTAGGGTCAAGTGTCAAGAAATGTACAAGCACTGTTTAGGAAGCTTGACCAGGGAGCTACTGAGAATGTTTGACACTTGTTCTGAGTCTGGTCAAATACTTGCTCAATGATCAGAAAAGACTATTTTGAACTCCTGGTGCTTATACAGTCACATAGTGTATGCTTATGTAATGGTGATTGCCCAAGTTAGTGGAAGAAAAGTACAGTCTGTGATTAAAGATCATATTCTTGTTACAACTATTAAAATGGCCACCAAAATAATCCTGCAGGACTATAGAGATGGCTTTGTGGGAGGTACCTGCAGCCAGGACAGACAACCCAAGTTCTAACCCTAGAAATAATATGATTAAAGGAGAGAACTGACTCCTAAATGTTGTCTTTTGACCTCCACACGTGTGCTGTGAAATGTACATGCCCCAATACATAAATATTCACATAAATAGAGACATACACAAGTAAATAAATGTTAAAGAAGTTGATAGCAAAATAAGCCCTACCTAATAAAGAGAATTGAATGTAATGGATTATGAATAAATTTAGAATCAAATGATGTAATTACAACCCTGTAGTTACAATTAAGGGGTAGTATTAGAATTTGAATCAAAATAGCTTTGTATCCCTCTTCTTGAGAAACAGAGGTTTTTTCAAAGTTGTAGTAATGATTGGGTACCATGGCACTCTTGTGACTTCAGACACTTAAGAGGCTGAGATAGGTGAGTTACTTGAACCCAGAAAATTCAAGGACACCCAAGTGAACATAACAAGGCCCAGTCTAAAAACATGTAGGTTATTATAAGTTTAGTATTAGAAATTAGTCTATTCTGGTGCAGTGATCCAGTAATTCTAGCTAACCAGGAGGCCTAAGAGGGAAAGACTGAAAATTAAAGACCTTTTTGGCTACAGAGCAGGAACCTTTCTCAAACCTATAATAATAACGATAATGATGATAATCATAATAATACATTTATAAATAAATAAAGCTGGAGGTATAGCTTAGTAGAAGAATACTTGAATAACGTGCATAAGGCCCTAGGTTCAATCTTCAGTACAGAAAAAGGTTCTTAAAGATGGAAGAGAAGTAAATACTGATATAAATTACAATTACAACTTAAAAGAATAAATTTTCACTTGAATGTTTGCTTTATAGTTTAAACTACATATATGTATTTTTGTTAAGAAACCTTACCTTAAATATTAGAGTCAAGCAAACTGTTTGGGACACTTTTTGAAAGGAACACTGAATGTGTTTAGAACGTTTCAAGCATGAAATGCTACCCTTGTGTCGTGCCATCCCTTAGGTAAGTAGAGATGTGCAGTAATTTAACTGCTACCAATGTGTTTACAGCAATGTTTATAAAAAGAATATTAAAGAACCTTGCACAAAGAGAGATATAAATAATACAGGTTGGAAAGACGGCTCAGGCATTAAAAGCTCAAGAGTACAAGGTCCAAGCATCTGCACTCGTGTGCATACATACACAGAGAAATATACATATACACTTAACTACAATTAGGGGGAAAAAAAGGAAAACACAGGTATGTGCAATGAGGGTGGAACACAAGGCTACAAGGTGAAAACATGCAGCCAGGATCTCTTGTAGCGCGTGACGTGTGTAATGGATCCTCATGGTTCTCCTACCAAACTTACCTGTAGTTCTTTATATTGAGAATACCAATGCTTATTGAAAACAGCAAAGATAGGCACATGCCTGTATGTATTCATTGCTTGTCTTTACTTTGCTGCATCTGATCAAGAATAGGAGGACAGCTTGAAGCTTTGTTTTGCTTGGAAAAGTAGCCAGGAAAAGGGAATGGTGAGTTCCCTCAATCTGGTTTTAGATTAGAAGTAGGAATTCTATGACAGAACCAACAAAATGTGTGAATCAATTGAGCAAAACCTCTGCTAAAACTGCATGCCAACTTCCTGCATTTTCTAAATTAGAATTTAAATTCTCTGATATTATCAGAGGGAGTGACTGATAAATAGATGTGGCCTCATCACAATTTCTGAAATGCATGATCTCCATGCAAGAGATTCTCCTGGAGAAATGTCACTGGTAAATAACAGGGAATTTTTTTTCATTTGTTATTGGTTATTTTATTTATTTACGTTTCAAATGTTATTCCCCTTCCCAGTTTCCCCTCCACAAGCCCCATATCCCCTGCCCCTCCCACTGCCTCTTTGGGGTGCTTACCCACCTGCCCATCCACTCGTGCCTCAGAGACCTAGCATTCTCCACCCTGGGTCATCCGTCCTTCATAGGACCAAGGGATCCACTCCCAGTGATAAATTTAACCCCTAGTAATAATCTTTTTGGTGCAGTTAAGCATGAAAGCTACGTTGTTAGTATTACTACAGGGTTAATAGATTGAAGAATTTCAAAGGCAATTGGTGAGGGTCTGCAATCACACATTTTCCACATCAATTATACTAAACCTTGAGATATTTCTGACAGTGTTACAAACTTAACTATTAAAGTAATATGATTAGATGAGGTTTAACATGGAGATTGAACCTAGGGCATTGAACTCCTACCTAACTCTGGGAACACCTGAGTAACACTTACAATGAAAGGCTCTTTGTTCAGATTTAAAAATTCTCTATGTTGAGACCTCTTTATTATCAAAGAAAATGTATTTGTTAAATAATTTTAATAATAAAATTAAGTTATTATTCTATTTCTACTACCCAAAGTAAACTTAAGGTTGCATTCCCTATATTTGCACATGTAAATATTGGTCTTAGAGTTTAGGTTTTATTTATTCATTTCTTTTTAGAGTTTTATATTTTTAGACATTACTGGTATATCTGAATCAGGTTTGAGCCAGGAGCATTTTTCTAGTCTGTTGTTCCAGCTTAAAATCGTTTTGTAAATTTCATCTGTATCCTTCCATGTTTTTTATTAAACTGTGTGGAATAATGGTTGCATTTTCTTTCTAATATGCAAAGCACTGGTGCAAAAATATTTCTTTTGATAGTTACCATAGACACGGTATTTCTTTCATATTTGTGTTTTAGTTTTATCCAGATTATCTCTTACCTTAAAATTTTAAGTTCCTCATGGACAGATTTATTTCTGAACTTTGGTTTATCTCTGTAATGTTAATTCAATATCAGTCATTAAGTAGAAAATCAACAAATAGTTTTAAAAAGATACTTTTGGCTTATGTGTCATATGACATAAGAAGTAAGTTTTATATTCAACCTCTCATATAAGATATATGACCAAACAAATTATACTTTGAAAACATTACCCACTGTGAGGTCAAAAACACACAGACATCGGAAACTTTTAAAGGCTGTAATGAAGTCATTTGTGTTTTACTCTGCACGGACCATGGATTCTGTTATGTGATGCAATACAAATTATCATCTAATTATTCAATCATCATTGTTATTAATTCTTTCTAAGATCCTTTTCATTACTTCTTTTTAAGAATTATTTTCTATATATTATTCTAACCATAGACATGAAATTATGATACCACAAATACAGCCTTTGTATCTCTTGTTTATGTGCTCTTTCTGGTTTTGCTCTTATACATTAATAAGAGCTTAAATCCTTATACAAGAAAAAGTAACTTCTCAGCTTCTTTGGGGTAGTAATACCCCATATTCTAATGGCTGCCACCCTGTTGTGATGCTTCTTATACTAAAATTGCTTAGTTATACAGTTTTGTATACTTTATACAATATAATACAATTATATAAAATTATATAGTTTATACAACAGTTATAACCTGGAGTCATAACTAAGAAAAAAAACATATGTTTCATAATTTTGGATTACTAGGTCTTTGCAGCTTTGAAAATGAACAAATTATATCATTTAAAATTATATTCTTTAACCACTGATACTGCTAAATATAAAGTAGTCCTAAAAGCAAAGCAGCAGGGAACTTCTATAAAAGCATTGTTTTAAGAAGCCATTAGGCTTTCTTTAAATATAGATTAAGTTCCAACTGCCCTGACTAAAGTTACTATTGAATGACTATCATAGTCGTATCTATATATTTTTACAAAAGAACTAAGTGTATTTTCATGTAATTTAGACTGCTAATTTTAGTATGGATATTAGACACATGTGCAATCTCATATGTAAAGTTATGGTGTCCTTCTAAAGCAGACCTCAGAAGCTAGTGCTGGTGTTTTCTCTGGAAAGTCTTCTACTAGGTAAATAGAAAAGTCAAGTATCGCCATCACAAAAATTTTACAACAAATCTACCAAAAATTCTGGCAACAGATAAACTAGCGGAAATTACATATTTTCAGTAGGGTGCGAAGAATCAGCAGCAGCAGTGAAAATTCTTATTCAGACTCTCCAAACAATACTTCAAGTGTGTACCTGTCAGATCAAACAGTTAAAACTTTGTCAAATGATATCTTCATTCCCTCCATGAAATGACTGAAAGAAACTGAGAATTCCACATCTTTGGCTAAACAGTACTCATTTTATGTCACTATCTCTAAGATAACACCTTGGATCTCATCCCTAGTCACAGTAGGGACATACCATCCATGGACCTATGCCAATGTCCCAAAAACATGGTGGTTGAGCATACCTCCTCCTCAAAAAGAGAAAGGCAGTGACATATTCATAGTCCCTCTCTGTGGCTTAGGTGAATATCTTGTACATGTACATCCTACTGAAACCCATGCCTGCCTGCCCTTCTCTACTGCAAGAAGGCACTTTCTTTTTTCTTTTCTTTTTTTTGATACTGTATTTACATTTCAAATGTTTTCCCCTTTCCAGGTCTCCTCTTTGGAACCCACATATACCATTCCCCCTCCCCCTGCCTCTAGGAGGGTATTCCCCCAACTACCCATCCACTCCCATCTTCCTTCCTTGGCATTCACCTGTACTGGAGCATCTAACACTCTCAGGCTCAAGGGTCTCTCCTCCCACTGATGGCCAACAAGGCCCTCCTCTGCCAAATATGTGGCCAGCACCATGGGTCCCTCCATGTGTAGTCTTTGGTTGGTGGTCCAGTCTCTGAGAGTACAAGTGGGTGAGGCCAGTTGATACTGTTGCTCCCTCCAAGGGGCTGCAAACTCCCTCAGCTCCTTCAGTCCCTTTTCCAACTCCTCCATCTGGGACCCCATGCTCAGTCCAACTGTTGTTGTGAATTGAATCTTGAGTATCCCAAACTTTTGGGCTAATATCCACTTATTATTGAGTGCATACCGTGTTCGTTCTTTTGTGACTGAGTTACTTCACTCAGGATGATATTTTCAAGTTCCATCCATTTTCCTGTGAATTTCATGAAGTCATTGTTTTTAATAGCTGAGTAGTATGCCATTGTGTAAATGTACCACATTTTCTGTATCCATTCCTCTGTTGAGGGACATCTAGGTTGTTTCCAGCTTCTGGCTATTATAAATATGGCTGCTATGTACATAGTGGAGCATGTGTCCTTATTACATGTTGGAGCATCTTCTGGGTTTATGCCCAGGAGTGGTATAGCTGGGTCCTCAGGTAGTATTATGCCCATTTTTCTGAGGGTCCACCAAACTGATTTCCAGAATGGTTGTACCAACTTGAAATCCCACCAGCAATGGAGGAGTGTTCCTCTTTCTCCACATCCTCATCAGCAGCTGCTGTTACCTGAGCTTTTGATATTAGCCATTCTGACTGGTATGAGGTACAATTTCAGGATAGTTTTGATTTGAATTTCCCTGATGACTAAGGATGTTGAACATTTCTTTAGGTGCTTCTCAGCCCTTCGAGTTTCCTCAGTTGAGAATTCTGTGCTTAGATATGTTCCCCATTTTTTGATAGGGTTATTTGGTTCTCTGGACTCTAACTTCTTGAGTTCTTTGTAGATATTGGATATTAGCCCTCTATCAGATGTAGGATTGGTAAAGATCTTTCCCCAATCTGTTGGTTGTCGTTTTGTCCTATTGACAGTGTCCTTTGCCTTACAGAAGTTTTGCAATTTCATGAGGTCTATTTGTCGATTCTTGATCTTAGAGCATAAGCCATTGGTGTTCTGTTCAGGAACTTTTCCCCTGTGCTCATGTGTTTGAGACTTTTCCCCACTTTCTCTTCTATTTGATTCAGTGTATCTGGTTTTTGGGTAGGCACTTTCAAGTGCCAGCAAAACATAAACCATCTCTTTCATGGAATAGAGCTTTGATCATTCTTGATTTTTTGTCATTTACTGTTGTGTATGTATGTGTTTGTTAGTGAATGTGTGCATGGACTGAAAGGCAGAGGTTAATGCTGTCTACCTTATGTAATGAGGGAGAATTTTTAAATTGAATCTCAAAGATTTAGCTAGGTGGCTGGCCAGTAAACCCCAGGGCTTTCTCTCTGTCTCTACAATGCCGGGCTTGCAGATATCTACTACCATAATTGGTATTTTTACAAGAGTGTTGAGGGGTTCATACACAATGTGATATTAAGTGTTTGGATATCAAGTGATTCACTGACTGAACTATTGCCCATCCCCCCTCATTTACTTTTGATATTGCAGCTGCACTGGAAAGGAAAACATAACCAAGAGATAACCAAACAGGATCCAGATATTAATCAATTGTTAATTAACATATTGAAGGTCATACTTAAATTCTATTAAATCTGTAACAGCTCTAGATCAGAGTCACTGGCATGTTTCTGAGTCCCTCAATAAATTGAGAAACACTGATATAATATAATATTCTGGTTTTCCCCTTTTAATCTATGTGTTTGTATGTGTACAAATATTTAGTTGCAAAAGACTTCTTTCTTTTTTTTACCAGCTGATAATTACTGAATTTATGTAACCATGGATAAATAGCAAATAAAGCAACAGTTACAAACGTTGAAAAAAAGCAAATAATATTTCTGGGGGAGTAGAAACAAACATAATATTCCTAAGGATTAAGGTCATTTAAATGGATACTCGACTCCAGATGAGATGTGAGAAGGGGAAGAGAAGAAGTCCATTTCAAATTGAGGCCGCGGCATTCCCAGGGACCACATTTTCACAAGAAACCACAATGGAGGGTGCAGTCCTCTTCACAGTGACATTTCTAGCACAGATCCCCCCATTTTCTTTTAAATATGTGAATACTTTTTGTCATTTTAGGACCATACTCTCCTGCAGTATCTATAGGCTGTCAGCAAGCATTTTAAAAAAAATTCTCCATTACAAAATGTTTTATTTGCCTTTCCTTGACTATAAGGGAAGCTCACGTTCTGAAAAGCTAATGTATCTGTCTGTGTTATATGTATTTGTTAATTTATATCACTTAAATTCTGGACATAGGAAGTTTAAGAAGGGAACATTAACTATGGACATTAAACAAACAAACAAAAACCAAGAAAGAGGAGTCAGGGATATGACTGAGCCAGTAAAAGGTTTTCTGAACAAACAAGAGCATCCTGGTTCTATCAGTTGAGCCTTTTTTGTTGTTGTTTTGCTTTATTTTTTTTTCGAGACAAAGTTTCTCTGTGTAGCCCTGGCTGTCCTGGAACTCACTCTGTAGACCAGGCTGGGTTTGAACTCAGAAATCCACCTGCCTCTGCCTCCCAAGTGCTGGGATTAAAGGCGTGTGCCACCACTGCCTAGCTTGGTTGAACCTTTGTAAAAACCACTTGCTGGTGCATGATCGCAACTCCGGCCTTAGAGAGGAAGAGATGTATGATCTCAAGGTCTTATTGGCCAGGCAGTCTAGTTAAACTCATGAGATTCACTTTCCAGCAGTAAGTCCTGTCTCAAAACCACATTATGGCATTTGAGGTGCGTCAACAAAATTTTTTTTCTGACATTCACAGGTAAGCACGCACATGTATATACATCCATACCCATAGGAACCTGCATATTAATAGATTTATAACACACATTAGATACAAGCACATGTGAACACACGTGAGAGCATACACACATGAATAGGTTTACGGATTTCATAATGTTAATAAAGTGATTATTTTCTTGATATTAGAGTTAAAAACCTGAAATATATAGGCAACCCTAATTCTAAGAACTTAAATCTGTACCTTTGTAAAACTACTTACTTGCTGATTACAACTCTAAGATGCAACGAATGATCTTTCTTCTATGTATTCAACCATCCTCTCATAAGAAGAGATGTGTCTTTACTGACATACAAAAGAACCTTTCCTTGTACAGTGCATCCTGCTGTCTAATAAAAAACGCAATAACTTCTTTGTGTCCTTTTATGCCTCCTATTTTATGTAGTGAGGAAAATTGAAGCAGCAAAGATTATATAGATTAAAATACTGTACATCTCACTCCTCTTCAAGGTGTTACTTTGTATGGATCTTAAAATACTTGAAAAGACTTTTGAATCCTTTTCTTTTCTCCCTTAACCCCTTGGGATTTAGGATATCTCTTTTTTCCTATAAATCTTCAACAGTGAGCATCATCAAAGACAGTGATTCCACTGCAGACCTCTGCTGGTGTCTTTGAGATTATAGTAACGTTGAATCTCATTTTCTCCTTAACCAACACCATATAAACCTCAACCATTGCTTTACTTCAATATTTAAAAGTTATTATTTTCTGTGCGTCTATTCTCATATATGAATATAAAAATATCAAAGAGCTAGAGAAAACTAAGATCCAATTTTAGAATGTGATGAAAATTGTATGCCTTTATAGGAAACAATTAGCCTATTTTAGGCTGTTTTTTAAATACCAAGTCTTACCTTTTGTCCTTTTGTTTCTCAGTTCGTGAACAACATCTAAACAATAAATGTGGAGACAATACTCTGAGTCAAACTTCATTTCTCATTTGGAAAGGCTCAATGACATTTCTATGAACTGAATGATTGTTGCAACTATGTTGGCTTATCTTTAAAATGTAATATATACAGCTGTAAGAATCGACAGATACATTTTTAAAACTGACATTATCAAAATATGATCATATTCCTTTAGCAGAAATATGTATTTAGCATTGGAGGGATAACTCTTTACTTGTTTTATATCGATAGCCTGTCTTCTAAAAGTCTACTTTATAACTAAGCATCTACTATAGTCATACATATAAGAGCTCTTTAATTGTTGCAAAAAATATAATTTTAGCTCAGGTGTGATTCATTTGTAAGGAATTCAAAGTGCTGAATAAAGTATGATCAATGCAATAAAATATTCTAAAATAAAGAAGGATCCATATATCAAAAATAGAAGGAAAGGTATTACAACTAATTTGCATGTGAGAAACAGAGTAGCACAAGATAATAATCACACATGTACAAACGCACACACACACACACACACGCACACACACACGCACACACACACACACGCACACACACACATGCAGACCTGCAAGCAGAAACAGAAGGGAGACTGAGAATAGAGATGTGATATTGATGACTCTCCCAGCCAATAGTGTAACACTTCAGAAGCGATTACAAGATCTGGAAGTAGACATGATTGGACGGTACTATTCAGAGTGTGTAGCACGTTTCATGCCTAACATTATGCATTCAATTGCCATGAGTGAAAAGCCTAGTGACTCCTGTTGACCTGTGATTTGTGGCTCTATTTGTCCTACACCTACTCCCATTTAATGGGAACTGAGCTCTGGATACTAACAGCATATCTGTAATCCATTAGGGTATGTTGATGAGAAAAAAAAAAGGAAAGACCCAAATAGTGAGTTTTTGTTTGATTTTGTTTAACTTTTAATTTCTATTTACTTCTTAAATTTAATTTAATTTTTTAGTAGGAGGGATTTGGTAGGAGCAGGACATGTATAAAGAAGCTTAGAACGTTTTATTAATTTTGTCATGTGCCTGAAACTGAGCTATAAGAACTGCTTACTAGAATAGCAATTCAAGAATGCTTGAGTTGTTGTCTATAGAAAAGAAGCCCATGAATGAGGAAATGCCTTGGAAAAGGTTGCAAGAAGAAAAGGTGAGCAAGGGGTCTGACAAGCTGAAGAAGGGTTATAAGAGCAAGAACTGAAACAGAAGATTTTGAAGCACAAGAGGTCAAAATCTTTGGAATGAAAATGGGTGTTAAAATAGGTGGATCATAGCCTATAGGGATGGGAGAGGTTCAGATCTATAAATAAGACAGTGAAATGACCAATTACTCTTTTGAAGTAGGAGGCTAGGTTATCGACTGAGATAAAGATGAACAGGAAAGCAGACTAGCAATGGTTGCTCAAACCATTACAAAAGTAGGCTTGTTTGCTCTGTACACTGTGGCATGGAATGGCTGTTGGTCTCAGGAAAGACTTAGGCCAGCATTGCTGCAGCAAATGACAACTCTGAAGGGGGAGGCTCAGGATCAGAGGGTAAAACCTTTGTCAGACCACATTAGTTTGGATTGAAAAGTCATGAATAGAATTCATGCTTCCTAATTAATCCCAACTGCCCTTTTGCCTAATCAATGTCATATGAACGTATGAGGACCACAGCTACAACGTCTCTCTTTTAAAGGAGAACGAGAGTCCAGGGTTGTGGGCATGCATGAAGTACACATTTTTGGGAGGATGGTGGAAGGGTCATTGAAATTAAAGGTCAGCCTGGACCACAGAATAAGGCTAAGTCACAAACAAAAACAAAATCACAATCAAAACAAGTTTAAAATGAGGCATTTGAAATGTGAGTTAATTAGAATCAAATTAAAAGCACATTGTTGTTATTATTGTTCTTCTTGTTCAAGACAGGTTTTCTCTCTGTAACCCTAACTGTACTGGAACTCTCTCTGTATTAGCAGGCTGGTCTCAAACACACAGAGATCCTCCTGCCTCTGCCTCGCTCTGTATTAGCAGGCTGGCCTCAAACACACAGAGATCCTCCTGCCTCTGCCTCGCTCTGTATAGCAGGCTGGCCTCAAACACATAGAGATCCTCTTGCCTCTGCCTCGCTCTGTATTAGCAGGCTGGTCTCAAACACACAGAGATCCTTTTGCCTCTGCCTCTTCAGTGCTTGGATTAAATACATGTGCCACCACTGCTTGACTCAAATTAAAAGTTTTGATTATTTTTCTACTGGGAAATATAATACCCAGTTTTAAACTTTTTACTTTCCTTACACTACATTATGTGTGGGCCCTGAAGCAGGAAATTCTGGCCTATATGTTTACTAATAATCTTGAATTTTTTTTTGTTTGCTTTCATTTGCATCTTGAAATAGCCAACCTGTTTATTATAAAATACTGACTGTGTGTAGTGGTGGGGTAATTCATTTTATTAAATAAATGGAAAAATCTCTTAATGCTAAAGGACATCATTTCTATAATATAGGGCTGCCCAAACACTTTTCATACATCCCATAACAATTTAAGCATATAGATCAAAGATTTAAAAAAGATGAGGGAGTGGAGGCCAGGGTATAGGTGAGGAAGTAGGACTGTATTCTGGCTTAAGTATAAAAAGGTTGCTAGCTTGTAGTAGAATGTGAGCATCCTTAATTACAACATTTTTGTTAATATTTAAGAAGAATGTGATGCAAAAAGAAACCTTCAAGTCTAGTATAACTTTAACTGTTGGGAAGCTTAGTAATGACATATCTTTCCTACGTTTATATCTTTAGCATTTCTAATCATGAATTCTTTTGTGGTATTATTTGATTTTCAGATTGTTCTGTGTCAGTTCTCTCTCATTCATAGAATACGATAGTGAGATAGAATGAGGCTGCCTGAACCACAGGAAGAAACACCTACAGTCTGATTTAAATATACCTTAGATACCGCACCTTGTATTGCCAGGTATCACTCGCATAAAAATTCATAGTCACACAAATGGGAATAGCTATGAAATCTGAGCATCAGCAGGCTGTTGACTCAGTGCCTTTTATGAAGCACATTTTAAGCATGGTTCCATTTTAAATTCTCTGCACATATCTTTTCTACACTAAAGACTTGAGAGACCAATGCTTTGCCTTAAAATATCTTGCTTTTATATCTTGACTCTTATCGTGTCGAAATTTTATTTTTTACAATGTACGTTAAGAACATGCATTGGTGCAAATTTAGTCAGAACAGCAACCAGTGAATTCAAAGTAAATTAGTATTATTAACGCCGCTTCTATTTTTTTGGTGAATTTTACTATTAAATTATAAGTGAAGAGTCTTTCCAGATAGTCATATTCAATCTTGCTTGGTAAAGTCAAGAACATTTTTTTTATGCTGTAGTTTTCCTTGTTTTTTATAAGATGTACTTAAACCATACAAAAACCAAATTTACATTTTTTGACAAACTGTGTATTTTTTAAGTCTAAGAGGTACTTTTTAATTAAAATTCAGAACCAAGACATTTTTCTTAGACAACTACTTGCTGTTGGTTTTATGTACTAGGCTCGACATTAATCGTTCAAAATGTTATTGAAATCAATCTCACAGAATTTTTTATAAATTAAACTATTTAATGTATATTAAAGAACAAAATGTTCTTGAGCTATACCTTAAGAAACCTATACCTTATCAAGGGGAACGCTAAAAGCATATAGTATATTAGTGTTCTTTGGTCATCTCAACCCCCATGAAGAAAGTTATGTGATGTAGGCTCTGCCCTTATCACTGAAGTTTCCAGCCTAATAGAGAATATAATGATGTTTCATATTGCATATCAATAATAAACACCATTATGTGACAGAGCTATACATATGACACAGGATGTGTTCTATAAGCAACAGGTGTAGGAAGGAACCTTCTGACCCAGCTAAGCAAAGAAAATGTGAACAAGTTGAGATTTGAGAAAATTGATAAAATTTTAGTAAGCAAAATGTATTTCCTAGTTCCCAATAATCTGACCACACTCCTAATTGTGCGTAGTTGTTATTATAGCTTAGTGGCCCCTACTTATATATTCCATATTTCAGATAGAACACATTCTGTGCCCCTTTTTAAGATGTAACATTCGTGGAAGTAATGAAGACTTCTTGTATAGTTTGGAATTATGTGTGTGCAACTGTGGTACAAATGACCACAAATAGAATAAACAGATTTCAAAACCAACCTGAAGAGATGAAAGACCAGAGGCTAAAGGAAGTGTTCTTATTATATGTCAAAAAGAAAAGAAAAATAAAATATTTCGTTCAAAAGGAGGAGAAGAGCCATGGTAACTATGAACAACATTCTACAGTATGCAACTCAACTTAAGAAACCAGCAGTATTTTATATATATATTTTTAAAAATATAAACTTTAATGATACACATTCCTCTGGCCTGCTACAGAACTAATTTGCCATTATGTAGGGTTGATGTTGTAGCTGCTAATGTAGTAATTCTTGTGTAACTATATTAAATCTGTATTCAAATTTCAAATCATCATAAGCATTTACTTCAAACCCATCTCAAAGGGTTTACGTGAATTTAATTTTGCTTTTTCCATAATAAGTTAGGTAATGCATTGTTCTGTTGTCAATTCAGAAATCCAAATACTTCAGATAAATCAAAACTATTTCCCAATACTGCCCCTGACCGTCTCCTTATAGACAGTGACTAAAGAACTCATGCTTCTCTCTAGGTCACATTCCACACTCTGATAAAAGTGTACCTCAATGGAAATAAATTGGGGATTTTTATATTTTTCAAAACAAGGATCTTATTTAATTAGGAGTAGCACTGTCTTTCTTTTCTATGGTGTGCTTTTTCTCACAGAGAGAGAAAGAGAGAAACAGAGAGACAGAGACAGACAGAGACAGACAGTGACAGAGATACATAGAAACAGAGAGACAGAGAGACAAGACACAGAGAGAATGAGACACAGAGAGACAGAGACAGAGTGGCAAAGAGACAGACAGGGAAAGACAGAAAGAGAAGAAGAGACAAACAAAAGAAGACACACAGAAGTTTCACAGGAAATCTCTCTGGCCACTCTCCATCTCCTAATCTATGCTACTACACAAAACAAGGGAGATTTCTGTTGGAGTGGTTTAGGAGAAGAATCAAAACAAACAGAGCCCATCTTTTTCTCTTTCTGCTTTTTCCCATGAACTTTTGAGGACAGCAGGCTATGCCTGCCTTAGATAGACCAGAAAATCTTCCCTTAACACAACCATAGCATTTATAGCCACCCTGTGCTTTTGTATATATATATTTCAAATAAAAATATCTTTTCCCTTCCACTCATGAATTTTCTATGTCAATTTTAGTGAAGTCTCCTCTCAGATGAAATCGACACTATCTGGTTGCTACTAAATTTGAGAAGTCTGTTTTATGCTAAATTTGTATGTTTTGTGTAAAATACTTATTCATGCACCCTACCCATTCTTCCAGGGAATTTTTTATTAAATGATTTTGTGTTAAACATAGTTTAAATATTAATGTGTTGTTAGATATCTACTTTATGAGTGACCTACTAAATTTATTTTTAAAGAAACGTATAATGTTTAAATTTCTAATATTATGGATTAATTTTATGATGATAAGTTTGTTATGCCAACTGTGTTATTTCCTCCCTAATTCATTTTAAGCCCTTTCAGCTTGACATCCACTAATTTTTAACAGTGCACCATTCAGCCAACAGTGGCCTCCAGATTGAAAGTGGTTCATTTTCGGTCTTTGTCTTTTAGGACTATCAACAGTTTTTATTGGCTGTCCCCTCGCTTCCTCTTCTTTAGCGTCTTTGTTCAATGTTGTTCCCAGGACATTTTTACCCGGGTATCCTTCTCTCTCTCACCTGTTTTTCTCCTTCGGCTGGGCCATTTTCTCCTCTGCTCTTTTTTGCTCTCTTTTGCTTTGTTTACTTTCTCTAAGAGATTATGTAGCCACAAAGGCTTTAAGTACATTTATATTATATAATAATATAATTATTATATAATATAAATTCACAAGATAAACTTCTTGACCCCACCAAATACCTGGACAAATATAAACTTCAAAATGGTTGACTACAATATAAATTCTATGAGACACATGATTTGGGCCCCCTTTTTGTGTTGTAGAGTCCAGAGTCCCCCAAACAGCACTTGATATATTGAATATTTTCTAACAATAGTGTAAAGAGAAAATGAGTAGTTGTTAAACAAATCACCCTTTCCTGTTGAAACTTTTCAGTTTCCCTTGCTTGCAAAACTCTCTTCTACAAGACTTAACCAAATTCTGCTCTATTTCTAATCCTTTACTTTGAAATTCTTCCAAAGAATAATTTGCATATGGATTAAAGCATCAAAATAATAATTTAAAAAGGCACTGTCTTAGCGTCCCTTTGTCCTGCATCCCATATGTTTGTGTTCATAAGGAACCGTGTTTTCAAACGCTGGCTTTTACTCTGATGATTATTTTCACACATTTAAATAATAACTGCAGACTGTTTATTATAGGCTCAAATATTGTTTGCCTTTAGTTTTACATTTTTTCTCTGTCCTTGTCTTATTTGATTTTATTGAATACTTAATCATGCTGGGTAGTTTTCAGGTCAAATTGACACAGAATACAGTGCTCTTAGAAGAAGGAATCCCATTTGCAAAATGCCCACACCAGATTGGCTAATGGGCAAACCTGTGGTATATTTTTCTTGATCGATAATTGGTGTGTGTGGGTTTTATGTTGGCCATCCACAGCTGGAAATAGATCCTTCCTTAAGAGTGGTTTATAGCCCTAATGAGAACTAATTTTTCATTTGCAAGACCATTGAGGAGGTTGTTTTTCTTTTTAATTTATGAGAATTTTACTAAGCATGAATTGATGTCATTATCTAGTAGTTAACCTATCCTGAGCCTAAATGAATGCCTTTTACTTTGAAAAGATATATACTTTTATCCTCTTCTTTATATTACCTACATGCTTTATTACGACATAGAAACAACAGCATGAGTACAGGAATATGCTTTTGAAAATACACAGAAATAAATTGTAAGTGAAAAGAAAAACCATGATATTTATATTGTGTGGTAACATAAATGCCTTTATTTTATAATCTATTTATTTATAGTGTGTGTGTGTGTGTGTGTGTGTGTGTGTGTGCGTGTGTGCATGCACACACATGTGCACACCTCTTGAGGACAGAGAAATGACGTAAGAGGTATTTTCTAAAACTTGCAACTTTGTGTTCTCTATCTATGTATCTGTCTGTCTGTCTATCTGCTCCCTCCCCTTTTCTCTCTCTCTGTGTTATACATGTGTATGCATGTAGCCACATCTGTGAATGTATGTGTGTGTGTGTGTGTGTGTGTGTGTGTGTGTGTGTGTGTTCACACCACACCACTAATGAAAGCCATGTAGATCTCAGAGGATATCGACAATGCTGGTTCTTGCAATTCACTTTATTTGAGACATGGTTTCTATGTTTGCCCACAAGCTTCTAGGACGCCCTATCATAGGCCTACCATATCTCAATAAAAACACTAGAATTGCATGTGCTTATTCTACGGCATCTACATTTTACCTGGATTATGGGGATTCAACCTCAGACATCCACATTTGCATTTTCATGGTTAAAACTATTACACACAAAGCCATCTTCTGAGGCCACTGCTGTTTTGGAGACAGAGTATCTCATTAAATGAGGGGTTCAATGATTCTGCAGAGCCAGCTGGTCAGTAGGCTCAAGGGATTCACCTATTTCTATCTCCTAGCAACAAAAATAGTATAAATCATCATCAAGGCACTAGTCCAGCCAACATTAAAACGGAGAAAAATAGGATAGCCAGTAAAAAAAATGACATTTCAAAAGTTACATATTCTAAAATTACTATACTTATTGTTAGAAAATCCTCTACTTCATATAAGGCAAAAATGTTTTCATTTCTTTTTTCTCTTTTAATTTATTCTTCTCTCATATATCACATCCCAATCACAGTTTTACCTCTCTTCTTTCCTCCCAGTTACCCTCTTTTGCACTTCCATTCCTCCTCCTTTTTCCTTCAGAAAAGGGCAGGCTTCCCAGGGATATCAACCAAATATGACATATCAAGTTTCAGTAAGACTAGGCACCTCCTTTCGCATTAAGACTGGAAGAGGCAACCCAGTATGAAACAATGGGTCCCAAAAGCTGTCAAAAGACTCAAGAGTCATCCCAGTATTAAAAGTCACACAAAAAGACCAAACTACATAACAGTAACATATCTATAGGGGGGCTAGGTTAGATCCATGCAGGCTTACTGATTGTTAGTTCACACTCTGTGAGTCCCTATGAGCCTACATTAGTTGATTCTATGACTCTTCTGGTAGCGTTCTTGACCTCTCTGTCTCCAACAATCCTTCCTCCCCCTCTTTCTGCAGAATTCCCCTACTCCACCAATGTTTGGCTGTGAGGCTCTGCATCCCTCATTACTAGGAGTTTTAGCCAAGGTCATCCTTATAGATTCCTGGGAGTTTCCAATACACTAAGTTTCTACCTCAACTCTGAAAAACCCCTACACCATACACAATTCTAGTTGTCTCTGCCAGTTCTGTGATATGTTTTAATTTCTGTGGAATCTCCTTATGAAAATCATAGATTTTTTTCTCTTTTTTATCCCCATCTGTGACCCCTCTCTCCTTGAGCATTGAGATTGTCTCCATGTTGTGTTATAGAGATCAAAGGGTATGACTGAGTGTCTAATGCTCTGAGTAATATGGTACCCATCATGGTCTCCAGCCTCTCTTGGCAGTGTGCTAGTATCTCTTGTCTTTATTCTAACTTCACTATGCTTCTTGATGTTCTGGATTTCCTGTGTCTTTACATTTAGGTGCCATGGTACTTTTTCTTGTCATTTGTCTCTTAAAGCATTTTTTCTGTATGAAATTCTAAACTACACCCATCTCTGTTACATATTTCAGAGCTTTATACAGATAGATTCACTTTGAGTTATTTAAAGTATACTACAGAAGCAAAACCCATTTCAATCCATCTATTGAAAAAATTTCTACCTAATCTCAAAAGTGTTAAGTGCGAATTCAATCATTGAGTTACAGCAGATTCAATGTCATGAATGAGAATTTTGAGCAGACAAGAATGTTACTTAATGCCCATATAGATAGACCATTTTTGAATTTGACTTAGAATTTCTCTTGCTGAAATAGTTTCAAATACAAATTGCAATCATGGCTGGGGACCAGTCAATCTGAATATTTTTCTGTTTATGTTCCTTGCTCATTACCAAGGTTTCGTTATATCCTTTCTACTAAGGCTTCAAGATCCCACTATAGCCATCCAGGACATTTTACATAAATTAGCTTGTGTTGATTTCTCTTGAGTTCAATCAGAGTCATGCTGCTGAATGCAAAAGGAAAACACCTTTGTCATAACTTCCGGGCACTTTAATAGACATATATATTTTGCCATTTGTTTTTATTAAACTAATCTGTGAAAAAAAATGTGGATCACTGTTAAGTCTCTTTTTTTACTGGTAAAAGAATGTCTTGCTTGCCCAAGGCCAAACAACTAGTTAGTGACAGCAAAGGCACACAAAGTGAGGCTCCTGGCTCTGCATCTGGAGCCGTTAATCACTCTACCATGAGGCCTTCTGTTTAATTATCCTGTGCACTCAATACATAATAAGAGCTGTTAAGCCGATTCTAAGCAATTTCTATGTACGCTGAAACATTTAATTAGTTTTCTTTAAAATGAATAAGTCATTAGGAAACTACAAATTAACGAGTTAATTAGCTGTGTTATGGCCTTTTGGTTCTTTCGGCTGAAATAAGCGAATGCCAAAACTACCAAGCAGACTATCCATTACCCATGAGATAATCAGCTCTCACTAGGCTACAGGAGTCATCAAGAATTTCAAGCTTAGAACTATTAAAATGTTCTGTAAAATGTAGTGATTGTGTGATAAAGATATGTCTTGTATAAAAACTAATATTGTGTCCATCTATGGTGCGAGACCTCTGCCTGGGCCACCAGGGCTCTATAGCCAATAGCATGAGGAGAAAGCTACCCTCCCAGGAGTGTGGAAAAGCAGTGAGTGGGGTTACGACGAGCAATACTGCTCAGCAGGACCCGCCCGGAATCCTTGGGACACAGGGACTGAGGAAAAGCTGGGGACAGGAGCCTTCCCGTTTCCATCTATAGCAGGAGACCTCTGCCTGGGCCACCAGGGCTCCATAGCCAAATAGTGCCAGGAGAAAACTAGCCTCCCAGGCCCTCAGGACACAGGGACTGAGGAAAAACCTGGGACAGGAGCCTTCCGGTTTCCATCTGTGGCTGGGGACCTCAGCCTGTGCCACAGGGCTCCATAGCCAAATAGTTCCTGGAGAAAGCTAGACTCCCAGGAGTGTGAACAAGCCTGTCTGCTCAGAGGGACCCACCTGAATCCCAGTACACAGTGACTGAGGAGTGGTCTTTTGGTTTCTTCTGGCAGCTGGAGCTGATCCTGTGACACAGGACTCCATACTCAAATAGTGCCAGGAGAGAGCTGGTATCCCAGGAATGCCAACACACCTTCTAGCACAGGCAAGACCACCACTTCTGTTCAAATTCACTGGATCAAGAGGGATCCTTGCAGAGCCATCAAGACATAGGAACCAAGGGACAGCTGGGGACAAGATCCTTCTGGTTTCAGTCTGCACCCCAGAGTTGACCCTGTGCCATAGCTCTCCAAACCGAAATTCTTCTCAGAGAGAGCTGGTCTCCTAGGAGTACTGAAACAAAGGCTGGCAGGAGGGACAAGGCACAGTCAGAGAGAGCAAGACTAGCAAACACCAGAGTTAACTAGACAGCGAAAGGCAAGTGCAAGAACATAAGGAACAGAAACCAAGGCAATTTGGCATCATCAGAACCCAGCTCTCCCACCACAGCAAGCCCTGGATGCCCCAACAAACCACAAAAGCAGGACTCAGATTTTAAATCATTTCTCCTGATGATGATAGAAGACTTTAAGAAGGAAATAAATAACTCTCTTAAAGAAATACAAGAGAACACAGGTAAACAACTAGAAGCCCTTAAAGAGGAAACACAAAAATCCATTAAAGAATTACAAGTAAACACAATCAAACAGGCTGAATTACAGGAAAACATAATCAAACAAATGAAGGAAATGAACAAAACCATCCAGGAACTAAAAATAGAAATAGAAACAATAAAGAAATCACAAAGGGAGAAAACCCTGGAGTTAGAAAACATAGGAAAGAGATCAGGAGTCTTTGATGCAAGCATCACCAACAGAATACAAGAGATAGAAGACAGAATCTTGGATGCGGAAGATACCTAGAAAACATTGACACAACAGTCAAAGAAAATGCAAAATGCAAAAAGCTCCTAACCCAAGACATCCATGAAATCCAGGACACAAGGAGAAGATACAACCTAAGGATAATAGGTGTAGAAGAGAGTGAAGATTCCTGACCTTAAGGACCACTAAATATCTTCAACAAATTTATAGAAGAAAACTTCCCTAAAGAAAGAGATGAACATAAATGTACAAGAAGCCTACCGAACTCCAAATAGATTGGACCAGAAGAGAAATTCCTCCTATCACATTATAGTGAAAACACCAAATACAAAAAGCAAGGAAAGAATATTAAAAGAAGTAAGGGGAAAAGGTCAAGGAACAAATAAAGGCAGACCTATCATAATTACACCAGACTTCTCACCAGAGACTATGAAAGCTAGAAGATCCTGGGCAGAACTCATACAGACCCTAAGAGAACACAAATGCCAGCCTAGGCTGCTATACCCAGCAAAACTCTCAATTACCATAGATAGTATAACCAAAATATGCTATGACAAAATCAAGTTTACACAATATGTTTCCACAAACCCAGCCCTACAAAGGATAATAGATGGAAAACACCAACTCAAGGAGGGAAACTACACCCTAGAAAAAGTAAGAAAGTAATCTTTCAACAAACTCAAAAGAAGATAGCCACACAAACATAAAAATAACATCGAAAATTACAGGAACCAACAATCACTATTCCTTAATATCTCTTAACATCAACGGACTCAATTCCCCAATAAAAAGACATAGACTGACAGACTGGATCCATAAAGAGGACCCAGCATTTTGCTACATTCAGGAAACGCACTTCCATGATAAAGACAAACACTACCTCAGAGTAAAGGGCTGGAAAACAATTTTCCAGGCAATGGTCCCAAGAAACAGGCTGGAGTAACCATTTTAATATCAGATAAAATCGACTTTCACCCAAAAGTCATCAAAAAAGATCAGGAAGGACACTTCATACTCATCAAAGGAAAAGTCCTACTAAAAAGAACTCTCTCTCTCTCCTTTTTATTTTTTTATTTTATTATTATTATTATTTTTTTTTTTTTTGGTTTTTTGAGACAGAGTTACTCTGTGTAGCCCTGGCTGTCCTGGAACTGACTCTGTAGACCAGGCTGGCTTCGAACTCAGAAATCCACCTGCCTCTACCTCCAAAGTGTCGGGATTAAAGACGTGTGCCACCACTGCCCTGCTCTCAATTATGAACATCTATGCTTCAAATGCAAGGGCACTCACATTTATAAAAGAAACTTTACTAAAGCTCAAAGCTCACATTGCAACTCACACAATAATAGTAGGAGACTTCAACACCCCATTATCATCAATGGACAGATCTTGGAAACACAAACTAAACAGAGACACAGTGAAACTAAAAGATGTTATGAACCAAATGGATTTCACAGATATCTATAGAACATTTCATCCTAAATCAAAAGAATATACCTTTTTCTCAGCACCTCATAGTACCTTCTCGAAAACTGACCATATAATTGGTCACAAAACAAACCTCAACAGATATAAGAAGATTGAAAGAATCCCATGCCTCCTATCAGATCACTATGGATTAAGGCTGGTCTTCAATGACAACAACAACAACAGAAAGCCCCCATACACATGGAAGCTGAACAATGCTCTACTCAATGATAACTTGGTCAAGGAAGAAATATAGAAAGGAATTAAAGATTTCATAGAATTTAATGAAAATGAACATAAAATATTCCCAAACTTACAGGACACAATGAAAGCAGTGTTAAGAGGAAAACTCATAGCTTTGAGTGCCTCCAAAAAGAAACAGGAGAGAGAATACTCTAGCTTAACAGCACACCTGAAAGCTCTAGAACAAAAAGAAGCTAATGCACCCAAGAGGAGTAGAAGGCAGGAAATAATCAAACTCAGGGCTGAAATCAACCAAGTATAAACAAAAAGAACTATACAAAGAATCAACAAAACCAGGAGCTGGTTCTTTGAGAAAATCAACAAGACATATAAACCTTTAGCCAGAATAACCAGAGGGCACAGAGACAGTATCCAAATTAACAAAATTAGAAATGAAAAGGGAGACATAACAACAGATTCCGAGGAAATTCAAAAAATCATCAGATCCTACTACAAAAGCCTATACTCTACAAGATTGGAAAATCTGGATGAAATGGACAATTTTCTAGACAGATACCAAAAACCAAAGTTCAGTCAGGATCAGATAAAACATCTAAACAGTCCCATGACTCCTAAAGAAATAGAAGCAGTCATTAAAAGTCTTGCAACCAAAAAAAAAAAAAAAACCCAGGACCAGGTGGGTTCAGTGCAGAGTTCTATCAGATCTTCAAAGAAGACCTAATACCAATACTCTTCAATCTATTCCACGAAATAGAAACAGAAGGAACACTACCCAGTTCCTTCTATGAGGCCACAGTTACACTGATACCAAAACCTCACAAAGACCCAAGGAAAGAAAACCTCAGACCAATTTCCCTTATGAATATCAATGCAAAATTACTCAATAATATTCTTGCAAACTGAATCCAAGAACACATCAAAACAATCATTCATCATGATCAATTGGTTTCATCCCAGGGATACCGGGTTGGTTCAATACCCAGAAATCCATCAATGTAATCTACTACATAAACAAACTCAAAGAAAAAAACCACATGGTCATTTCATTAGATGCTGAAAAAACATTTGACAAAATTCAACATCCCTTCATGATAAAAGTCTTGGAAAGATCAGGAATTCAAGGCCCATACCTAAACATAGCAAAAGCAATATACAGCAAACCAGTAGCCAACATCAAACTAAATGGAGAGAAATTTGAGGCAAATCAGGGACTAGACAAGGCTGCCCTCTCTCTCCCTATCTATTCAATATAGTAATTGAAGTTCTACATAGAGCAATTTGACAACAAAAGGATGTCACAGGGATACAAATTGGAAAGGAAGAAATCAAAATATCACTCTTTACAGATGATATGATTGTATACTTAAGTGACCCAAAAACTCCACCAGAGAACTGCTGCAGCTGATAAACAACTTCAGCAAAGTGGCCAGATATAAAATTAAACAAATCAGTAGCCTTCCTATACTCGAATAAACAGGCAGAGAAAGAAATTAGGGAAATGACACCCTTCACACTTGTCACACACAATATAAAGTATCTTGGTGTGACTCGAACCAAACAAGTGAAAGATCTATATGACAAGAACTTCAAGTCTCTGAAGAAAGAAATCGAAGACCTCAGAAGATGGAAAGATGTCCCATGCTCATGGATTGGCAGGATTAATATAGTAAAAATGGCCATCCTGTCATAAGCAATCTACAGATTCAGTGCAATCCCCATCAATATTTCAACTCAATTCTTCATAGCCTTAGAAAGAGCAATTCTCAAATTCATTTGGAATAACAAAAACCCCAGGATAGCAAAAACTATTCTCAACAAACAAAGAACTCCTGGGGGAATCAACATCCCTGACCTTAAGCTGTACTACAGAGCAGTAGTGATAAAAACTGCATGGTATTGGTACAGTGACAGGCAGGTAGATCAATGGAATAGAATTGAAGACCTAGAAATGAACCCACACACTTATGGTCACTTGATCTTTGACAAAGGAGCTAAAATCATGCAGTGGAAAAAAGACAGCATTTTCAATAAACGGTGCTGGTTCAGCTGGTGGTCTACATGTAGAAGACTGTGAATTGATTCATTCCTATCTGCCTGTACAAAGCTCAAGTACAAGTGGATCAAGGACCTCCACATAAAAGCAAATACACTGAATCTAATAGAAGAGAAAGGAGGAAAAGTCTCACACACATGGGCACATGGGAAAACTTCCTGAACACAACACCAATTGCTTATGCTCTAAGATCAAGAATCATCAAATGGGACCTCATGAAATTGGAAAGCTTCTGTAAGGTAAAGGACACTGACAATAGGACAAAAGGGCCTGCAACTGACTAAGAAAGGATCTTTACCAATCTTATGTCTGATAGAGGGCTAATATTCAATATATACAAAGAACTCAAGAAGTTGGACTCCAGAGAAACAAATAACCCTATCAAAAAATGGGGAACAGAGCTAAACAGAGAATTCTGTACTGAGGAAATACATAGGGCTGAGAAGCACCTAAAGAAATGTTCAACATCCTTAGTCATCAGGGAAATGCAAAGCAAAACGACTCTGAGATTCCACCTCACACCAGTCAGAATGGCTAATATCAAAATCTCAGATGACAGCAGATGCTGGTGAGGATGTGGAGAAAGAGGAACACTTCTCCATTGCTGGTGGGATTGCAAGCTGGCACAACCGCTCTGGAAATCAGTTTGGCAGACCCTCAGTAAAATGGACATAATTCTATCTGAGGACCCAGCTATACCCCTCCTGGACATATACCCAGAAGGTGCTCCAACATGTAATAAAGACACTTGCTCCACTATGTTTATAGCAGCCATATTTATAATAGCCAGAAGCTGGAAACAACCCAGATGTCCCTCAGCAGAGGAATGGATACAGAAAATGTGGTACATTTACATAATGGAATACTACTCTGCTTTTAAGACAATGACTTCATGAAATTCACAGGCAAATGGATGGAACTTGAAAATATCATTTGGAGTGAGGTAACTCAGTCAGAAAAGAATGAACATGGTATGTACTCACTGATAAGTAGATATTAGCCCAAAAGTTCGGAATACCCAAGTTTCACTTCACAGTAACTGTTGGACTGAGTATGAGGTCCCAGATGAAGGAGGGAGTGAAGGAGCTGAGGGAGTTTGCAGTCCCATGGAGGGAACAACAGTGTCAACTGGTCTGACCCCCCGGTGCTCCAAGTGACTGGACCTCCAACCAAAGAATACACATGGAGGGACCCATGGTTCGGACCACATATGTGGCAGAGGAGGGCCTTGTTGGCCATCAGGGGGCGGAGAGGACCTTCGGCCTGAGGGTGTTAGATGCCCCAGTATAGGGGAATTCCAAGGTGGTAATACTTGAGTCAGTGGGTGGGTGGGTGGGTCAGGGAATACCCTCATAGAGGTGGGGAAGGGGAGAAGGGATAGGGTGTTTCCAAAGTGGAGACCTGGAAAGAGGGAAACATTTGAAATGTAAATAAAGTACCAAAAATAAAATTTTTTAAAAAATTTTTAGAAAAGACAAAAAAATTAATATTGTTCAATTGTACCTGTTATATTGTAGATCAGTAATAAAATGCTTTCTTAGCATGTTTGAGACCTCAACTTTGATCTTTGGCATGATAAATAATAATAATAATAATAATAATAATTAATAATAATAATAATAATAATAAACTTGTGGTTATCTTTTTCCTGCCTATTTTATCTCACATAGCATTAATAATAATAATAATAATAATAATAATAATGATGATAATAATAATAAAAGTTTTTTTATCTTTCTTCTACTTATTTTAGGGCACATTGTATGAAAATCAAGATTTTCTTTAATTAGTCCTTGTAAATCTTAGGACTTAGTGATTCTGAATCTAAATATATTTGGTTTCAGGGTATCTTTAGCAGTTAATGGTTTGGTTACTGTGTCTGTCTGGGTTTCCTACTCATTTTTCTTATTTTCCTATTTTATAGTTATGTAACTTATACAAGCTCTTTGCAATCCTTTTCACTCCACCCTATGGTCTTCATTTTAGTATCTGTCCATGATACCTTTTAAGCACCTTCTTTTGATCTGTCTTAAAAGTGACTGATTAGCTTATGAGTTGTATCTAATCTGTTGTGGAGACAGTTGAGCTCTTACACTTAATTTATATTAAATTTGTATCATTTTGTTTTGGTTGGTAAATAAAAGAAGACCTACTTGTTGAAACTCTACACATTATGTTTTAATTTTTTAAATGTACAGGAAAATCATTTAAAGGTAGTATGGTGATATTAATATCTGAATCTGCAATATATACTTAGCCTGGTTTTTATTATTACTTCTTTCTCTTTATCGTATATGAATCTATGTATTTATATATCTATCTATCTAATCTAGAGATATCTGTAAGTAGATATATCTAGATATATTTTATCTATGTAATCTATTGATTTCTATAGATACAGAAATCTCTAGATGATATCTATCTATTCTATAGATATCTATAGATAGATATATCTAGATATTCATATTTATAGATATAGATATATTTTATCTATCTAATCTATAGATGTCTATAGATATAGAAATCTCTATAGATGATTGATAGATAGATAGATAGACAGATAGATAGATAGATAATTAAGCATAATTGAAAATCTAGGGTTGCTTCTTTCTTTATCCCTACATGGCTGTTACATGTTTTTACTTATAATGGTAGTTTGGCAGCATCTAGGATCACTGTCTTTCAGTCTAGTCTTAGAAACAGGTGATTCCAAGGAAACCATGAATACTTCTAAGATTCTGTGTTTGTTTATTTTTGCCAATATTATAATTCTCTGAATTCTTTAATTCTTATGAATTTACACCTTAGATGATCCCAAAATATAATTGTTTTCATGTTAGACTCATAACATCCAGATTTTGCACTCTATTGTTAAGTTCTCAGCTGCTGCTCCTAAAATTTATTGCTTTATAAAATACAACCTCAAATGTCATGTTCTCTTCTGTGAACATCTTTGCTCTGCAGATATTGGACATGATATTTTTCACTGTGTATTTTTTCAGTTTAAAAAAAAAGGTTTTCTGTCTGTTTTGCTTTATTTTTGAATAAAAGGAGACATCAGAGCATGGTTTCAACACTGAAAGCAATGATGGTGTAAAGAAGTGTAGTTGATTAAAGGGACAAAACTGCATGGTATTTTTCATCAGCTAAGAACAAAAGGCTCATGTTCTCACTCTCTTACAGAACTTAGGAAAAGAAAGAATAACTTGATTTAAAATATATCCTGGTGATTTTAATATTTGAATGTGCTGGGGAAGCCATGCAAACTCATCTGTAATGTATAGCTGATGATACCCACCAAGGCTATTGTGAAACCATTTGTAAAACTTGTGCACCTTAATAACCTGGAGGCAGTTGTCATTTCTGTCGGCAATGTAAAATTCCACATACTCATTTCAGGAATAAATTAGATCATTTAAAAACAATACTCATATTTTATTGACACATTGCCCAGTAGCAAGATTCAAGAAACCATAGCACATCAGTTTTTACTTATTTATGTTCTTGAACAGGTATTCTGAATGGTCTGTTTATATTTTTCCACTTTGATATTCTTGTTAATATATAAATCAAAATAAAATATCTATGAATAATGTCTTAATTACAATAATTCTTTTAAGATACTATTTTTGCCTTGAAATAATCAGAATGTCACATATTTTAAGATGAGTATGTTTTCTTCAGTTTGTCATAAAGCATAAAGAAAATAGATAATAGACTGATTTCTTCCATTCTGCTCTTATTTCTCAAACTGGGCCATGTTGTACTTTCACTCAGACAATGTCAAGCAATAATAACTGGACTTTATGTTCCCAAGGAGTGATAACTTTACAAGACGTGCTAATGGACATGTAGTAGATACAGCAAACACTTTCTGCTGCACAAACCACATTTCTGCTTAGATTCTGAACAAACATTTATTCCCAACAGGTCACCTTGTGCAAATCAGCTCATAAAGATATGTGCGCTGAGGTTTGTAGTCATACATTCAAAAATTTCTCTTACATCTACAATAGTTTTCTCCCACTATAAATCTCTGATTAACACTTATTCTACGAACATTCATTTATCATTGATAAAGTAGTTGAGAGTTTAGCTAAAAGTTAAAATCATTTATATTATGTCATTGGATTTGACTAACAAAAACTTTATTGTTTATTTTATTCAATGTTCTTGACAATTTTGATGGTTACTTTAAGAAATTACGTGAATAGAGTATTTGAACCTTTAAAAGGCCCCATTGGTTACCCTACTAGTATCCTTCTGCCAAATGATCATACATTAAATTTATCTTGTAAAGTCATTCTCTATAACCATCAATTAGTTCAACTCTCAGACCTTATTCCAGAAGTTTCTTTGTTCACTAAATGGCAGTTAATGTATAAACCTATAACTAACAGAAGTGTAGAGAATGTGTCGGTGAAAGGCTCATTCACAAATGGAGCAGGTATATCACATTCCATTTACAAGGCTCAGAAGCTACCTTAGAAGAGTCAGAGGTCATGGAGAACCAGAATGAAACAGTGACTTCTAGATTCATCAGTACAACTGCACTCATGAAGTCACAGCCACTGTGATTTCCGTTCATAAGACCTACAGAAGTTCATGTGTAACCACATTTTCGTATGGAGGGGAGGGAATCATGAGCCCCTACCTGCCCTACATAACCGTAGAACTATAGGCAATTGATGGTTTCTGGGAGAGGAAAAGTCAGTTTTCTCTAGGGGTATGGTCCATGGCATGTTGACCACGCTCAGAGGATGGTTCCGCTCACCTGAGAGTGGGCAATACCAATTGGACTTGATGCATTATTTACATCAAAAGAAAACAGAGGTGAGAGAGTATTCAAAGATTGAGGCTAAGTCTAGGAGGTGTTCAAGGGATACCTGAGGGTGAATTTAAACATATCTTTCATTGGAATTCTCAAAGCAACTACTATGTCTTTCTACAATTAATATGTAAAATACTTTGATTTAAAAACATTTGGGGAATATGTTTAAGACTACATATGATTTCCAAGTAAAGTTAGTAGTAAGTGGGATCTTCAGTACATCATAGAAATGAACAGCAGCCAAGTGTGGGAGGAAATATAATTAACACTGATTTTGAGAAGACTCATAAATATGAGCCAAGTTTGTTTCTTTTAAAAGTACTGATCATGATAATTTGCTAACAATCATAGTAACTTATAAATATCTTAGCTTTGTTGTAGAGGTTTGAACAAAAACTAGCCTTGATGACAATGTCTATTTTCAGAATATCTTTCTTCAATTAATCCTGTAAACTTTCTCATTTCCTATTTCTATCCTGAAGTTTAAAAAAAATAAAAACATACATTTTTGAATATGTATGCCTATGAAGTTGACACTTCAAAACAGTGTACATTTTATATTATAGAGCCTTATGTATGTTTTAGCATGAGATGAGATATGGTAAATATAAAGTATCTTACAACTAATGTTAATATGTTACAAAGCTTAGATACTACTGTGTAAGCAGAAAATTTTAGGAACATGTAAGGCCAAGAATTAGAGTTGATACAAAGTCTCACATGTATGCAAAGTCTGTACATTTTTTAGAAAAGAAAGAGAAAAGCAATGTTTCATAGACATGATTCAGTGCTTTCCAGACAAATTAATTTTCACTCAAAATTAAGTCTATCCAAATAAAACCAAACACTTCTGCCTAATTGTATGGCTCTATGGCACTAGCCCACTTAGGAAATGGGAATAATGTGTTGGAAAATGGGAGTGTATACACAACAGAAACTTATTTCTCATAGTGCCGCAATCTGAAACATCCAAGATTAAGACACACACACACACACACACACACACACACACACACACACACACACACACACACCAAACAAACAAACAGACAAAAAATCCCACGTAAGTGTCTGGTAAAGGTTTGCTCGTTCAAAGATCACTCTCTTCCCACTGTGACCTCATATTGGAAGGAGCTAAACCAACCTCTGGGAATTCTTTCATGATGACATTACTACCATGATTCTTGTTAGCTGCACAAAGTTCCACATTCTATTACCACAGCTTGGAATTAGAAATTCACCATAGAAATTCAAGAAAGATACAAAAACATGAATCACATTAAGTGGAAAAAATATGCATTGTTTGATTTTTGTTTATTTTATAGGCATCAATCTGCAAAGCTTGGCTTACCATTTTTGTTTTGAAATGTGATGAATTTTTTGTATAGCACACATGATAGAAGGCAGCAAACATTTCCTCCAATGTCTTCTCATTTTCCACTGCCTGCTTTCTTACAAGGAATCCAAAGAAAGCAGTTACATAGCACTTTGAACACTTCAAAGTCTCAAAGAAGACTTAGATATACTTTACTGTGGTTAGAAATATTTAACCTTGTTTCATATGATATATTTTGATTATATATTTTCCTCCCCCAACTCTTCCTACATCCTGTCTACCTCCCTATTCACCCAATTTCATGTTTTCTCATAGAAATAAAAATAAAATAAAATAAAAACTTAAAACATACAAACTAAAAAAAAGAAAATTAATAAATCATAAAATAGTAGAAAAAAATCCAAAACAAACATACAAAAGAACAACGATAGAAAAACTAAGCCTGTTTTAAGTTGTCCTGAACATGGTGACTCTATTGAAGTATGGTTGACAAACCAGGTGGCTCTCTATTGGAGAAAACTGATTTTCTGCCTCTCAGCAGGTATCATTTATAAATAGCTTCTTGATTAGATGTTGGAAGTTGTGTCCACTTCTACTTCATAATGCTGTGATTTGTCAGGTCTGAAATGTGCAAGCCTTGAGCATGTCGCCATATTCCCTGTGAGTTCCTGTGTGTATTGGTCCTGATGTTCCTAGAAGACATTGTTTCCTCTGAGTCCTTCATGCCTCTGGCTGGTATAATCTTTCCACCTCCTCTTTTCCTTAAATTCCTAAGTCTTGAGGAGAAGGATTTGATAAAAATATTTCATTTAGAACTCAATGATTCAAAGTCTGTGATTCTCTGTAACGTTTTCCAGTTATGGATCCTTTTGTTAATTATTATCTAGTTCAATAAGAATCTCCTCTGATGAGGAGTGAACAAGGCACTAATCTTTGGGTAAAGCCATGTATTTTTAGGAATAATTTTATTGTTTTATTTTTTAACAGAATAATAGTAGTAGAGTTTCCCCTAGGCTATGATCTACCAAGTCTCAGAAGCTTAAGCACTTTACAAGTATTCCTGTGGACTCCATCTCATGGACTAGGCTTTAAATTTTACTTTTAAAAAAGTGGTCATATATTATGTAACATGAATGTCAATGTTGTATTGATATATTTTGTAGGCATCACTCTGGGTAGGTCACAGCGTGTATAGGTGGAAGAAATTGATTAATTACTCCAAATTTTGTGCACAAGGAAATTTCTGGTGTACTTCGTAGGAGCGAAACATCTAGTCCGTTTCCAGACTGACCTCTTTATATTTGCTGACATTAACAGGTTGTGTCTTCAGCAATAGGGCCCTACTATTAGGTTATAGAGATTAACCAACATGCTTGGCAATGGCCTGTGATCTCTGTGAGGCTTCTCTGGGACCCCTTTGACCAATACTTAACAAGACATAATTCATATCTAGCACTGCCATTTTGGTGGAATAAAATGTCTTGTTGGGGCATTAATTCCCACATTATGTGACTGTAGGGATGGACAACAAATGATAAAGGCCTTTTTAAAAGCCATTTTTAAATCAAATATGCTAGAAGCGTCCTAAAATATAAAGATATATGAAATTGAGTCACTACTTTACTATTCTTATTTTAGTGATTCACATCTAGTAAATTATAAGCAAAATCAAATTAGTTGTCTTATTATGTATATGTATACATATTTAAGTTTATTATGAAATTCTATTAGAATTTATATAATAAAAGTATATAGTAATTTTATTATTAATGAACTTTCTTCCTATGTAAAAGAGTTATGAAATCTTACATATTTAAAAATAATTTATCATTTCCTTTTATCCAATCTCGATCTCAACATGATGTACACTTCATGTATTCATCATAAATTAGTAATCAAGTTAAATAATTATGCTAAATATAATGTGCTATTTATCAAAGGAACCATAATTTCTTCTTTAATTTTATTTATTATAAAAATTTAAGCCTAGAAAATCATAAGGTAATATTTGGCAATAAAATCCATTGTTGCTTTTTAGAGAAAGTAGATAGTTACAATGAGTTTTCTGATGTGCACTGAAATGGTTTATATTTCTAAAACTATTTGGCAAAAATATAGCTTCCATGTCTCATATTAGACTGCAGGAGACTAGGAGATGCAATTTTTTCACTTCTTCAAATTACATTGACTATTAATTGTGTAAACAATGAATGCTATCATTTGTGTTAACAGAATGTATTTAACAGAATGCCCTTTGGGAGGCAGAGGCAGGCAGATTTCTGAGTTCGAAGCCAGCCTGGTCTACAGAGTGAGTTCCAGGATAGCCAGGGCTAGACAGAGAAACCCTGTCTCGAAAAACAAAACAAAACAAAACAAAAATTCTCTAAGTAATAATGTAGAGTCTTTGCCAGGGTTCAGTAATTATTGCTTAATAAATAATTTAATGAAGTTTTACTCATACAATTTTGGTCCTTAACAAAAATAAATTCTCATATGTTAGTATTCTTGGTGATCCAATATCACGATGCTTTGTGCTATAGCCAGAAACACAAAATTCTGAAGGCAAGATCATATTTCAAGGTAAATTTTATAGGAGTAACTCAAATCAAATTTCATAAAAGAACAATTATTTCAATATCTGGTTTATTGAAATGGAACAGAAACATAACCAAGGTGTCTTATCTACACATGGGAGATTAATTTTTATCACTTGTTAAATTATTTTTAATAATTGATTATTAAGGGATGAAATCAAAATTTATTTTGTCACTAAAATGGTAATAATTGTACGTTCCTTTTTTAAAAAATCTCCAAAAGGAGTATTTGAGATATTGAATGTAAGATATTGAATGTAATTGATCATATTTGATAATACAATTTGAAATATTCAACCAGGAATTTTGGGCTGATACCAATGTAGTGCACCAATGCCACATTAACTATATAAAATTCTTTTCATTGTCTTTTTTATTTAATGTGTTTTCTTACCATACATGTCTCTTTTTGAAAAGATAAAATATGATCATAAAAGTTAGACAATGATAATATCAAAAGTCATTAGTATTCCAGTACTAACCAATGCTAGAGTTTGGAAAAATATTAAAGAAAAAAATTACACAGATGATATCTTTTTTTAACTTTAAACAAAATTTTATTACACAAAGTTTATCACTTAATTGAATACCTCTCTACTTTGTACACAGTCATTCCCACCCTCCACAGAAAGGCTGTTTCTGAACTTCTCTTGTGGTGACAACACTACAGTCCTGATGCTAACAGAACAGTAGAGATGCCTCAGTGATTTAATTTGAAAGCAGGATACTGGCATAGGGCTCTTGCACCCAGCATCAGGAATGTACAAATGTAATTATTCAAAAATACAAAATAAATTATCTGTAGGCATGGACAATGACAGCAGTAAGCCATTGTATATTGCCAAATGAAACCAGTAACTAATGGTTACAGTAATCAGCCCACCTTCTCTTCAGTCATTTTCTTCAGGTGACTTCTCTGAAGTTATCAGTGAGGAACTTGCCTTGAGCTTCCTGTCACAATACATTGATAAGGGCAAAGCACAAATGAGATCTTTATGGTCAGTAATAAAACATTCCAGAATGTGAGTCTTCAGATTGATTCAAATGTGAAATGATAATTTGTTACAAAGAATAATAATTACTTATTATGTGACAAAAAGATGCATTTTTGCATTTATTGGTTTAATTTAAGACTGAGAATAGTAGATAGCATTTTCAAAAGGTATTTGAGAAAACAACAAAAATATTTGGAAAACACAGATTTTTTGAAAGATTAAAAACTGTGTGAACACAATGAAATAGAGCTAAAAATTTACCTTTATCTTCTAAAGAAATATAATTCCTTCTGTCAAAAATAAAGAAGAAAGTGAAATCTTAATTTCACATCTTAGTAATATTGTTTTCCATGATGTTATTTACAATTAAATGTATTATAAAGGATATGCAGTTAAACTTTAAAACACCCAAAGGCCAACATCTACTACATTTATGTAGATAAATAACTACTTAGTGTCTGGTAGAGATATACATTGTTTGTGGATGTACAGATGACATTTAACGAAAGCTATAATAGATGACAGAGGGATAGTTAGAAGAAATATATTGTTTCCAATTTTGCCACTAGAGTATCAGTTAAATACTTATTAATATGCAATTATTAATAGCTTTTGATTTCTCAGTTTGAAAACTCAAAAGAATTACCATCATTTCTCTTAATATCAAATTTTGATGTTAGTTTGAGAGAGAGAGTCTATTTAATTCCTAAAAATAATATTAAGGAAGAATCTGAGATCATAAAAGAAATAAAATTATGTATAATAGAAAGGAACTATAACATGGTAACGAAAGTACACTGGATCTTTAGAGAAAAAACATAAGACCAATATGACAAGAGGTTTAGGAGGTACATTGTGGGAATGGTAGGGGAAATTGGGCTCTATCAACCCTTCTCTATAGATGGTGAGAGAAAGCTGGCAGCCAACAATTTCAAAACTCTGCCAGTTAATGAGAGGCTTGCAGCAATCTAAGAAGTAACTTAATTACTGAGAATATATAACTCTTGGTGAGAAGAATGAAACTTGTCCCATTATAGCTCTCTGAATTCTTAGCCCAGCTTCTCAGGCTCTGTGGGGACACTATAAACAGGAGCAGTCAATCACAAGGGCAGACTGGAGTTTCAACCTTCAGTGCCTCCTTCTCGGAGAGCTGTTGGTTTTTCACATTTCCCTGGGAAAATGTACTGGCAAAGAGCCTTTTATTTAATGTAACTTGTAACTCACCACTGCAAAAAGCATTTCTCCTGGAGACATTTATCAAAAGTATTTATAGATATCTTGCTTAGTTTTACAAGTACCAGAGGCAATGTATAGCAGTGAAGGAAAAAATACACTTGTATTAATTCTCAGAAGAAAAAAAAAATCAATGGATTTGCATGTTGAAAAGCCTTCATATGCTTCTAGACTTCTAAATGGTCACATGTATGGTACAGGGTTGTGAGTATACCGTGTGATGTGGACTGAATTGTGTCATTTAAAAATGCATACTGATGTCATAAACCTAGTACCACAAAACGTGACTTTAATTGGAAATGGAAGAATTAGTGTAAAATTAAATCATTGAAAGTCACTCATACATTGATGATTATCCTTAAGAAGACAAATACACATAGACTCTGTAGATAGACAGATTTGGCCACATTTAAGTTGAAGAGGAAGGCTATTTGGGATGCCAACACTTGCGGTCCCTTGAGTTTACCCTTATTTTAGTTAGCGTTCTATGGTTGTGATAAAGCACAATGACCAAAAGTAACTTAGAGAGAAAATGACTGATTTTGACCATCATCCAGGAAATTCAGGCCAGGATCTCAAGGCAGGAACAAGGAGGCAGGAACTAATGCAAAGGCCATGGAGGGGTACTGTTACTGACTTGCTCTCAACAGCTTGCCCATTCAACGAAAATTTACCCACACACTTGCCTACAGGCCAGTCTTTTTTTTTTTTTTTTTTTTTTTTTTTTTTACATTTCCGATGATTCCCTTTTTCTTTGGAAACCCCGTGTCCCCTCCCCCTCCCCGCCTCTGTGAGGGAATTCCTCCTCCAGGCCAGTCTTATGGAGGCATTTTCTCAATTAAGATTCTTTCTTCCCAGATATGTCTAGTTTTCTGCAAATTAAATATTATCATCAACAACAAAACAATCAACACAAAGTTCTAGTCTTCAGAAAAATAGGAAAATTAACTTTTGTTTGGTGTTCTTTTTTATTGGATATTTTCTTTACATTTCAAATGTTATCCCATTTCCAGGACTCCCCTCTGGAAACCCCTATTCCCCTCCGCCTGTCTCTATGCGGGTGTTCCCCACCTACCCACTCCAGCCCTGGCATTCCTCTACAATAAGGCATCGAACACCCTCAGGCCCAAGGGCCATTCCTCACACTGATGGCCAATAAGGTTCTCCTCTGCCACATATGTGGCCAGCACTATGAGTTCCTGCATGCATACTTGGTTGGTGGTCCGGTCCAGGAAAGCTCCAGGGGCTCTGGGCAGTTGACACTGTTGCTTCCCCCATGGGGCTGCAAACCCCCTCAGCTCCTTTAGTCTCTTCTCCAACTCCTCTATCGGGGACCCCATGCTCAGTCCAATGGTTGGCTATGAGTATCCGCCTCTGTATTTGTCAGGCTCTGGCCAAGCCTCTCAGGAGACAGACATATCAGGTTCTGGTCCGCAAGCACTTCCTGTCATCTGCAACATGAGAAAATGTTGAGAACAGTCAAACATGGAAGGGAATATTCTAGAAGCACTGAAGAGCTCGCCACTTCCCTCTTTTTATCATTATGGATTTTTTTTTCTTGTTAGGAAAATCTACTTGCTCTCCTAAACAGGGAATGAAGTTGAGAAGTGATAACTAGAGATAAGGGTCATAAAATAACCTACACAGGATAATAAAGGAAAAGAAATGCTTCCATTTGCAGAAAAAGCAAGAACAGAATGAACTGAATGGGACAGGGAGTAGAGAGCACAGGATAAGGAAGGGCCACTAGACAGGCAATTATACCAGCTGCAACTGCATCTTAGAGTTCTACAGAGACTCACTACCTACATCTGTGCGGTACATACTTGGTAGTTATGCTCTAAGGCTCTTCCTCACTATGCATTAGCTCTATCAGGAGAAATACAAAATGTTTAATAATTTACTGTGATATAACCAGCTAATGACCAAAATGGTTTAAAGTTTTGCAGTATTCTGAATTGGTTGGCAGAGGTGAGAAAGAAAAAGGGATGTTAGATCCTGAGAAACAGCAGCCACTTGTATATATGATGTCCAAATATTATGTATATTCAATAAGCCAGTTTTACTTTCTTGAGGTTTTAAAGATTAAAGAATTATTTACACTCATCTAGCCAACCCAATGAAGATAAATGAGAAGGCAACATCTCATTTGCACTTTGAGTTTGGAAAGAGAGTCAATTATATGAAAAGGAGAGAATCTGAGTAAGACATGGTACCCATGTCTATTGTACCAGCACTCAGGATGCTGAAGTAGGAAAATTCTAAGTTCATTGTCACCCAGGGAAGGGACTGAGCCCAGGGACCCCAGTGGAAGAGCTAAGGGAAGGACTAAAGGAGCTGAAGGGGATTGTAACCCCATAGGAATCTAGCTAGGTTCTCCAGTCAATATCAACTAACAATATCAACTAAGAGGACTACCCAGAACTCCCAGAGAATAAACCACCAGCCAATGAGTGTACATGGAGGGATCGATGTCTACAGATACATATGTAACAGAGGATGGCTTTATCTGACATCAGTGGGAGGAGAGGCCCTTGGTCCTGTGGAGGCTTGACGCCTCAGCATACGGGGATACTAGGGCAGTGAGGCAGGAATGGGTGAGTGGGTGGAGAAGCACACTCATAGAGGCAAAGGGGAGGGGGAAGAGGGAAGATAGAATGGGGTGGGGGGTTGTTGAGGGCTAACCAGGAAAGGGGATATTATTTGAAATGTAGATGAATGAAATGATTCATAAAATAAAGGGGAAAATGAGGTTTAAAATACAAATACAGTTTACCCTTTCTCCACACAGTTTCTATCCAGTGTGGAATCTAGTCAGGTTCTCAGATCAAATTTATGGTAGGTTTTTCAACATTGACACACACATTTTTTCTATATCTTAAAATATATATGATGGATGAAGAGTCTATAAATACAAATGAATGCATTTAACTAAACTTTATATAATAGAGGAAACATTCTAACTGAAGAAAAAGTATCATTATTTACATATTTCATAGACATTTTGTTACTGCTGAGCAAATTGCGCAGATGGAGGCTTTAGTCTAAATAAAAGCAATGAAAATTACCCATCACAGCTATACCCATATACTTTTCTGCCTCAAGTACTCAGGATACTCTTGGCAAAAATGTCAACCTGACATCAATTCTGAGTAACTGACTGTGAAATCTTAAAAATTGGGGAATAAATTTTGTGCTCTTTTGTAATACCACATACTGCCTAAATGAAAGAATACATGTAAAACTTTTATAAATAAGCATTGATCATCAATCCATAAATATATACTTCATAATGTCCACTATGGGGTATTTAAGTTTCTTTTTATGTTCTTGCCAAAGGCATTCTTGCTTTGCCTTTTTACGTTTTCAAGAAGCAGTGTTTGACTTCTGTTTGTAAAGTGTCTCATTTTGTCTTGATTTGCAGTTTGGTGGCCACGAAGGAAACAAACAGTGCACGGTCTCGAAGTGCTCCAATGTCGCCTTCTGATTTTCTGGACAAACTAATGGGGAGGACATCGGGGTATGATGCAAGAATCAGGCCCAACTTCAAAGGTAGCTCTTATGCTTACTTCCTTGTGTGCTTTAAAACTGTCTACCTGAATCGTCAACACTTGTTTCCAGTAGTCTTTAAAGTACTGTATTCACAAAAGGTGTGCCTGCAAAGGGAAAGTCCATTTTCATGTTCAGAGCTAGCATAATGTGTCCTCTGTGAACAAACAGTACTATTTCTCCTTAATAGTTATTTGTTGCTCGGTTGGTTATGGTCTTCTGAGACAAGGCCTTGTTATGTATATGTATCTTTGACTGGTTGGCTATTCTAGCCATCTAGCCCAAGCCAGCCAAAAATGTAGGCAATTCTTCTACTTTAGCCTCAGTGAGGTAGTATTACAGGTGTACACCATTGTGCCTGGGTTCTGAATTAAAAGTGTGTGTGTATGTGTGTGTGTGTGTGTGTGTGTGTGTGTGAGAGAGAGAGAGAGAGAGAGAGAGAGAGAGAGAGAGAGGCAATAAATGTATGTGTCTGTGTCTCCCTGTCTGACTTTGTCTGTCTGACTGTCTGTCTATTATTTAATATCTCTCTGTTTTTTTTGGAAAAATAGCTTAAGATCTGGGAATAAAATTTGAGTTCCCCATCCCCAACTCTGGTTCTCAAGCCCGGGACTTTGCCTACAGTCCGTAATTGCTGTTCCACTGTAGCTTACCTACAGCCCCTTCTTTTTGTTTGTTTGTTTACATTTTTGATCTTTGAGATTGAGTCCCTTGTCTTCTGGTCTTGAACTTCCGATTTCCCTGCCTCTCCTTCCAGAGGGATAGACTTACATGCTTGCGCCACAATGATCGGCTCTTTCCTATCATTTAAATTCTCCTAGTAGGACTTTGTATTGTGGAAAATTAGTTATTCAATTATTGGAAAGGGGGCTGGAACCGTTAAAATGATTTAGAAACTTTAAAATACTAGTCTACCTACAAAATCTTCTCCATCAATTTCTTTAAAAGAAAGTAAAGATTAGTTTAAGTGTATTGCTTCCTCTGTTTCATGTGGTGATAAGTAATATATTTATATAAATGATCTATCTATAACTATACTATAAAATGAAAGATTAGAAAGCTGCCTGAATGCTCCAAATAATTTTATTTTAAATATTATTATAATAAGGAAAACATTTTAATAATATGGAATTTATTTCTACTTTAATATGGGGAGTAAAAAAATAATAATTACTAGGTAGATGTTTCAGCAGATAAAAGCACTGGCTGCTGTTCCAGAGAGCCAGGGTTCAATCATCAGCACCTCCATGGAAACCCACAGCTGTCTATAACACCGACAATAGAAGAGCCAATGGTTTCTTTTCTCTGACAGCACTACATTCATGTGGTGCACAGACATAGGTTCAGGGAAATTCTCATTCACATAAAAAACTTTTAAATTTTAGTGTCAAACAAACATTTAAATTATCAGATTAAAAGCAAATTTTAAAAAATGTGGAACAAGAGACAGAGATGGGAAAATATTTTATTGAGAATTTCTGAGTGTGAATTTATAAGTGGATTGTTTCAACATGAAATGTGTTCCATATTTTTAAATTTATTTATTTGTTCACTTTTCATTCCAATAGCATGCATCCTCTTCCCAGTTCCACCCTTACAAATCTCTCCCCACATTCCTGTCTCCCCTTCTTCTCAGAGATGGGGCCCCTTTAAAAGTAGATTTATCTCCTGATTTATTTTTAAACTTTCAACTATAAACTTTTTAACATAGTGGAGGGAAGTGTGGATAGGTAGCTGTGAAAATATAATATGGTTTACTGAGATACGATGTAGAAACGAAAGCAAGAAATTCTAATAAGATCCATCTTGCAACACTGAGAACTGATGTTGAATTCACAGTGAAACAAATAGTTACTTCAGCAAGGCAGAAGAAATTTACTCAGTAATTAGTGACTCCGTACTCTGTATTTCAGAAGTATTATTTTATTTCACTGAAAATTACAAAAAAGTATATTCTATTTTCAGATGTCTGTGTATGCTTATGAAAACATATAAACAGCCCAAAGGAATATTTTAATAAAAACACAGATGAATTATTAACCGTACAATAGTATCTCTGCTGCTTTTGCCAATCCTTTAGACAGTTTAGTTCTGGTTTACTATTTCAGTGATTTATAAAAGAAATATCAAAATTTAAAAATGTGATAACTGCAATTTATGTGAAGAGCATAAATGGTAGATTCTTTTGTAAAGGGCAGGGGGTGGGACATTCTTATGGAGACAGGGGAGTGGAGAGAAGGTATGAGATGTAGAACAGTCAGAGGGTGAACCGGGAGGGGAATAAAGTCTGGAGTTCAAAAATAAATAAGTAAGTAAGTAAATAAATAAATAAATAAATAAATAAATAAATAAATATTTTTAAAAATGTATTCCAATAAAACTAGCGAGTAATCAAGCAAGTTACAGAAATGACTATGTTTACTTATTTGTTTATTTATATACTCAAATTGAAGATGAGATTTGCTTCTCCTTATATCATCAAAGAGGAGAGAGAGTTTACTTTTTGAGAATCATCAAGGTATCTCAAATTCCAAACATTTTTTAAACTAAATATGTGCTGTATTTTATGGATTAAAATAGAATAACTTATAAAAATAATTTAATAATTATTTTATAGTTACTTTTCTTGTGTTCTCATTTTTGATGTAAACATAGCTGAAATATATATATATATATTTGTATGTATATATATGCATACACACATGTATGCATATATATGATATATATGTATACATGTATATACATATACATACATACACATATATGTATATCGCAACTAATGCTTAGGTTTCCATTAAGGGGTCTGTTACTATGCAGTTCAAGCTGGGCAAGTCTGGGCTGACTGATACTACATAGCCCAGACTGGTCTCAAACTCCAGGTAATCCACCTGCCTCAGCCCCCTGATGCTGGGATCACAAGTGTGTACTACATGTAACTGAAGTTTAGGTTTGATTTTCTATGTCTCTACATACCAGAAACAACAAGTAGAATTTAATAAAATAAATGCCTTTTTTTTTTTTTTTAAGTTTCAGGATGAGACTTAAATGGTCATAGTTTTTTATCTCCAATTTGTCTGAATACATTTGGCGTAAAGTTAATAGGCACTTGTTAGAATAGTTTATGAATTAGAAAATGTAGATTATAAGAAGCATATAATTCCATCCTGATTGTCCACTATCGGTCTCTTCTATTAATGTAATTAATTTATCATAGTTGATGACCTAGAGCCCCTAATTTGCCCTAGGGCTATAAAACACACAACAGCATGTTATGTTTGTACCATGTCTACATTATACAGAATAGTTTTACTGCCCAAAAATTCTACACCCAAATTTAAAAATTACACAGGAAAAATTGTGTTTACTAATATTGCTTTTGTATCCAACCACCAAATTACTTATAATAAGTAAAATGCAACTAAGTTCAGAACAATTGAGCTGATTTGCATGAGCAACATGCAGCTGCTCTTTCGCTTTCTTTTTCACTCTCTTCCATTGTTTTTGTGTGTTTCATTTTTGGGGGGGGGGCTTATTTGCTTGTTTGGGAGTTATGTTTCTTGTTTTTCTATTTTGTCTCTTTAAAAGACAATTGGAAAAGAAAGGCTTTCCAAGTCGGATCTTGGCTTGGTGTTGAATGTTCAGTGTTTAGTTTTGTCAAGTATAATGGTTTGGATGTGAAATGTTCCCTGTAGTCATTGCTGTTTTTACACAAGGTCTTCAGATGTTTAGATGTGATATAACGTTCTGATCATAATATCTAGCTGGAGGAAGAGTTGCTTGTATTGAACAAGCTTGGCCTCAGCTCTCTGTTTCTCTGTAGACTTGTGAGGAAGCCATACTTTAAACTTCCTCCTACCTGGACCACGCTGGTCCCAGTCAAAATGCTTTCTTTGTCATGATGACTGTATCCCTAAAAACTGTGAGCCAAATATATCCTCCTTCCCTTACTTACATCATTTCTGTACTCTCCGACAGTGAAAATGAAAATTCCTATTACACCAAGCTTGCCAACACGAGGAAGAATTCTTTAGTTTTGAGGAACCAATGTCAACACTTTGTCAAAAGTTCCCTTAAGCCAACTAATACCTGGTCTTACTTGTTTCACAGGAAATGAGAAAGAAGGAGGTTTTTGTGGGCCCTTTTACTCTCCATTTTCATTTGCATTCACACAACAGTTTGCTTCGTGTCATCTGTCAACCATCTTTAATATTCTTTAACTTTTTTTTTTCCTTCGAGACAGGGTTTCTCTGTGTAGCCCTGGCTGTCCTGGAACTCACTCTGTAGACAAGGCTGGCCTCAAACTCAGAAATCTGCCTGCCTCTGTCTCCCGAGTGTTGGGATTAAATGTGTACGCCACCACCACCCAGCAGCCTTTAACTTTTTATGCCATTAAGTTAATTATGAACTTTCTTCCATTTTCTTTGGTACATTAATTAATTCTCACTTTTATTTGGCAATATCATCTTCTCTAGACAGGATGAAAATGGTTTTCAAGTCTTTTTCATTGAAGTAAAAACTTGGATCATCTGAAACTAAAAGCAATTTCATGGAATAACTGAATTACAAATAAAAGTTTAATCACTGTAAGAACACTGTATTTAGTGAAAACATTGTAGCAGTCACTCTTGAAATTTACCTCTTCTTACTGTTACTAATTTTGATTCATTCTCTTAGCCTCTATGATATTTAAAGATCAAATCTCAACTCTTCACCAATATTTATTTTATATTTGTTGTTCTCTCACTGTAGCTCTAATGTTCACTTGTTTAAAAGATAGAAATAACATTATTTGTTTCCACAGTACCCTTGAGATTTCTACTTCAAATATTTCTCTATATTACTACCTTTCTTCATGTTGCAAATCAATTAACACTACTAGTGTCTCAACTGACAGCAGGAATGTGACTCCCATTACCCTCCACATAATTATTTATTTGATAAAACATAATGTAACTTTTGGTGCTACGAGTTTCCTTTTTCCCCCCACTGTGATTGCGCTCTGAGATCCTGCTTACTTTTATAATCCTGAGAAAAGTTCCATTCAATTTCCATCTCTACATGTTATGGACCTATGACACACTCTTGATCCTTTTCTTGGTCTTATATGCTTCATTACTTTTTTCATTATGATAACACATTCTTCACTTCATCTCTGACTAACATGCTGTGTCTTGCAGACGTTGTCTCCAGAACTCCCTCTTTCCTGCAGTGCTTTACCAAAACTCTCAGGTGTCCTTGGTACAGAAACTTATCTGTCATACAATGCCTACCTGGAAAAATTTAGAACTACATTTAGGTGAAGCAACAGAATAAATGGGATTCTACTTTTAGTTCATAAATCAGAAATTATAAATTTTTATTCAGAATCATTAAGAACATTTTGCTCATTAAAAGCAGGGCATCCACCAGTGACATATATGTGCTTTTAACTAAAATAAAAACAAATCTCTAGGTTGGTGGGGTTTTTTTTATCTTCAATTATACTATGTCTTTAAGAAGGGAAAAGCTTTGGTACAGAATTCTGTTAAAAATTCCTTAGAGTCATTCTTATGAACATTTGAGTTGTTTAATTGTTTGTTCTACATTGGCCTAATGAACACTTTCTCCAGTGTGATTAAAAATAACATCATCACCAAGTCTCAGCACTGCACTTTGATATTCTGACTTCATTTCATCTCTAAACTTAAAAGCCATGTTCTATGTCTTTAAAGGACATTTAAAAGAAAAATTGCCGCTGAAAACATCTGCAACTACTGTCATTTGCTTTTCAGGCCAAGGATGTCGACTGTAATGAACAATTTAGAAGCACAGTTTGCCATATGGATGCTGTAGCAGTTATTTGCTCTGTTGCTAAACATAGGATATATTGGATAGATATAACAGCTTTTGCATTGGCACGGAGAGTAACAGATTGGCCAAGGACTGCTAAGCAGGTGCTGTCTGTGATAGCAAGTAGATTTACAATCTTCTCAGAGCTTCATACTCCATAAAAGTTTTCAATAGATACAGCAATGCTTAGGATAAAAAGGTTGCTCTAAAATTGCTGGCTTATCTGACCTGGACCAGCCTTATGGGTAGAACATAGTTTCTTTAAAACATGATGGTTCTGTATGCATCTTATTCTTTGAGTCTGTCTCCATGCTCACTGCCCACAGCCAGGTTCATTCTGTATTATGTTCATATTATTTTTAAAATCTCCTCTATCCAATCCTCCAAAACTTTTATTCATCAATAAGATTTCACAACAGATAAAGAATGCCTCCTAGTTCTAGTTATTTCTGGTTGCTGTAATAAAACACCGAGAACTAAAGCAACTTGGGAAGGCAAAAGCTCATTGGCATACAGGCAACATTCCAAAATAAAGTGAATGAAGCCAAGGTAGGAACATGGAAACAGGGATGGGAGCGGAAACTGTGCAAGAATGATGCTTACTGGCTCGCTCAGGTCCTGTTTTTATGTCACACAGGGCAGCCACCCAGAGGTGGCATCATCCAGAGTCAGTCCTCTCATATCAGTCATTACTCAAGAAATTGTCCCACAGGCTTACCACAGCAAATCTGATGCAGGCAATTACACAATCGATGGTTCCTCTTCTAAGGTAACTCTTCTTGTGTCAAGATGACAAGATTTTAATCAGGACACACTTACAGTCACATGATCAAGAATCTAAAAAGGCCCCAAAAGGATCATGAAGTACAAACACTTTGATATCATGTGAGACTCCATGATCTAAGACACTGACCTTTATAACCAAATTGATGCTTATTTTAATATCTCAAAATGTCATACATATCAATTTTATTTACATATGAGCATGTCTTTTGAATAAATATGTGCTGTGCTTTTGAAAAATGCAATTAGGGTTTGATGCTGTTTCTTCTGTGGGAAGATTGCACAAACCAGTTAAGTACTGGATTGAACATCAAATAGTACTGTATACATTACACACAGGCAGTGTGTATGTGTGGGTATATATATATATATATATATATATATATATATATATATGTGTGTGTGTGTGTGTGTGTGTGTGTGTGTGTGTGTGTGTGTGCGTGTGTGTGTGTGACTTGAGTATAAAGTTTAGATATGCAACCACTGGGAGTTACTGCATTTTCAGAGTAAATTTTTAAAAATTATTTCATTTGTTTACATTCCAGGCATTGCCCCCTCCTTCTCCCCCCCCCCCCGTTGTTCATGCCATTCCTTCTCTCCCTTGTCTCTGAGAGGATGCCCACCCAGGATTAAATTCTAAAATTAAAACCAGGTCAACTGTTTACTTCTACAAAGAGCTTTTTGCATCCTGTTGGAGACATATTATACTGGCGGGGGATGCCATTTGTAGAACTACAGCTGGCTACATTTTCTTCTATCCTTGTTCTTCTTTGAAATTCTTTGTCCCTTATATTCAAACCTTTGCTCCACATAGGATGGAATTACTGTATTTTAAGGAAAAATACATTTCTGTGGTTTCTCTTCCTAATATGGTATTTAATGAAGCCCATTTTGAACCTTAGCGGAATGATGGATATAGGCCCTGAAGTATTTGTTCTCAAAAGACTTCACTAGAGAAGATGTTGCTGAATTACTTTCTCTGTTACTATTCATACTTTTGTTGATTTAGACCATATTTTAAAAGGTGGTGTTAGAAATAATTGGGGGACCCCTATGAAAGAGTAAGGGGGAAGGATTACAGGAACCGAGGATGGCCTTGTTGAACATCAGTGAGAGAACAGGCCCTTGGTCCAGTGAAGGCTCCATGCTCCAGTGTAGGGGAATGCAAGGGTGGGGAGATGGGAGTGGGTGGGTGGGTGGGGGAGCAGGAGGAAGGGGATTCTGGGGGGAAATCAGGAAAGGGGATAACATTTGAAATGTAAATACTGAAAATGTCCAATAAAAAATAATTTTTTTAAAAAAGTGGGGGTGTGAATGGTTGAGTGGGCATTCTCCCTTTTCAAAAAAAAAATCCTGGTAGGATTGTCGAAATTAGCTTTCAGAATCCTAAAAATAAACCACAAACTTGTAACAGTCTGGGACGTGTTTATTTAAAAAAAGATGATGCGATTCTTTAACATCAAGGGAATTTAAATTCAGTTTCATGCCCAGCTTTACAGTATCCTGAAATACAGCACCATTCTGCCAGCTTCCAAGAGAACGGACAACTCTGGAGCTCTTTAGACAGAGAGAGCCTCCAGAGACAGCTGTTGCTGTGTAGCCTGTTTGGAAGCTACACCGCAAAAGTTACTCGATAATTGACTTGCCTAAGAACACATTTGGGGACAATCCTAATTTCCTGGACATTTGTCGAAAACAATTTGAAATTGATTGTGCCATCTACTGTTCCAAACTTCAAGTTAGTCTGTACAATCTAGTAAACAGATCTGAGCTTCGAAAAGCTCTCTTGTGCTCTGAGAACTGTGTCGGTTATGTTGGAGTGGAGGGTTATGAGCGTACCCAACAGAGCCTGAAACAGAGCCAGTTCTGGAGGAGTGTGTGCCCTGTACTAATAAGAGAAAGCTAAGGTGAGAGGCCTATCCTCCCAAACAGAAACTCTTGACTAAGTAGAAAATGACAGGCTCGAGAAACTCAGGAAAATGCTCTCCAACCATTCTGACCTGAAAGTTTACAGAACAGATTACAGTGAGTGGAAATCACTGTAACTTTACTGATCAACAAAGGATAAAACTAAAAACAAATAATAATTAAAAATAAATAAAAATGACAATGTGGATGGAGGTAGTATAAAATGTTTATAAGGGGCCGGAGGGTACCACCATACATTGTCTAGCTGTATGCCAACACAGTTACTTAATATTTCTAACATTCAACAAAATTTGAGGAGACATGCAGAGACAGATAAACATAATCGCGGGAAACAGAACAGTAGAGTTTCTCTGAAGTGATTCCTAGACCATATGTAGTAGACAGCCACATCACCGCTGCAAATTCCAGGTGAAAGGAAATGCACTCTGTCTTTTCCTTTCCTTCTTGCCTTACAGAGCCTGAGATCAACCAGAATTAGTTCCATTTGGTCTTTATGGGGTATGAAAATAGACTTTTATATTCATTCAATCGTATGCATTTTCTATATTCATTAGAATAAATTATTACATACTAGCCATTGTCACTGTTCAAAAGACATAACCAACCTTGAGATTCTTGCATCCAGACTTCCAGAATAACTGCCTTTGGCATTGCACATCTATGAACAGATAAAGAATATCTCATTGACAATCACAGAAGTACTTGTAAATATTTTAAGTGAGTACCTATGCGCCCTTATGATATTCTTCTTTTATTTCAGGCCCTCCAGTCAATGTCACATGCAACATATTCATAAACAGCTTCGGCTCCATCGCAGAGACGACGATGGTAAGCGTGCCCACTCTGCAACAAGTTTTAAAATGGATTAATTTGTAATTACATTAGTGAGAATTTACAATTTACTCTGATAAAATGAGATTTTAATAAATGAAATTAGTGGAATGAATAAATTTCTATTAACTGAAGATAATGATATCTATCTAGAAATGTCTACCTAATTAGAGAATTAAAAAAATAAAAGTTAAAAATTAGATCAGAATTTCCTAATTCAACCCTATACAATTAAATTCCTAGTTAAGATTAAAAGTCTACTAGACTATTATTATTATTATTATTATCTACTATTTCCAGTGCAGATTAATAGCCACAGTATGCATACAAGTAAATACTTCAATATTTAATTATTCTGCATGCTTATACTCTATTTATATCAATATTTATGTATCTTACTAAATTCATTTTCAAGTGAATAAATCACTTTTCCAAATAATAATTAAGATTTATGGTAAACACTGGTCCTAGAAGTACAAGTCTCTAATCCCAGCTACTCAAAGTCTGAGGCAAGAAGATCAGAGATTCAAATGCTGTGTGGACTCCATAGTAAATTGCAGGCTGGCTAAGGAAATTTAATGAGACACTATCAAAATGAAAAAAGTAGTAAAGGGGAAAGAAAGAGAGCTGGTAAGATGCTGCTTCATGTCAGTGCTAACCCGGGCATGGAAGACTTAGGCTCAGACCTCAGTAACAAAATCAAAACCAACCTGAAACTAAAATAACCTCCAAAATCTCTAATTATTGTATGGCTTCATTTAACATTGCAATCTAAGAGAACCATAGAAAATCGTTAATAAGGCCCTAGAAAAGAAAGCTGATCATTATAGATCAGCTTTGTTTTGTATTATTTGATATTAATATAAAATATTGTGTTTTATATTCTTGTTTGATCTATAACATTAACAGAGAAGTTTAACTGCTATAAAAAGGCAAAAGGCAATAGAATGTCACTGAACTACTGAGCAACTGGAAAATTATCAGTCAACATTTAAAAATAAGTTTTTTGGCTCTTTCATTACCTAGTTATACTGCATTCTTAAACTTAGAATAAATTTGCATTAATATCCCAAGTAGACTTAAATAAGCTATCGTATAAAATACTTGAAAATTAATATTTTCAAATCTATTATCAGAAAATGCCAATCGTTTACACATTTTAGACTCACATCATAATGAAATTTCTTCTTATGAAATACATCTGACAAAAAATTAGTAAGTGATAATCTGAATTATTTTCTCTGTCAGTTGTTTAGATTTTATACACAAAGGAAATGAATTCATCTCCACAGAAGGAGCACTTTAGGTACCATTTCCCTCAAATAGATGCAATATTTACCATTAAACAAAATCTCCATGGTCCCCTCAAATACAATGTAGTTACAAAAACAGCAGTATTAGAGAAAAATGTGATTCAAACTTTAATGCATGATAAAGACTTGTAGTCATCTTTAACATAGCATATAAAAACATGTTATTTTATGTAACACAGAAAATAATATGATTTCTTATGTAAGCACAGTGTGATTCTGTCAAGAGTCTATCTCTGAAGGAACTGCAGTTGTGTTGGACTAGCATATTCTAGGCTCTCACTGAATATCTAGCTCTATCTCAGTTCCTGTATATGCTTTGTCTAAACAATCAAATGAGAACTACACTTAGCTTTTTTCTGTGTACTTCCTGAGTTATATTTATATTCTCTGGCAACTATCTAATTTTCATTTCTTCTATACTTGGATTGCAATCCTAATATCCTGGAAATACATGTTCTTCCTATTTCTCCTGGGAAAGATTGCTTCTAGAAAATGCCTCTCACAACAATAGCTGGAAAAGTTAGTGAAGTAAGGTCTCAGGAAGTGAATAAAATCGAGGAACTCTGACTGACAGGTTCCTAGAGATTTCTGTTCCTTACAAAATAATTCTTCAGTCCACCACTAAACTACCCTTCATAGCTCCAATATGACTGTGCTGACTAAATTTGTTAGTATTCCACATACTGTTTGCAAATTATAGTAAACATATAGACATGGCAAACATGGCTCAGTTTTATTTCCTTCTTACAGCACAGCAAACCTTTCCATTCCTGTATATTCTTCAGTAAATGTTATGCCCCTCACTTTTTGACATTCATGAGCAAGCACAAGCAGAGATTAATAAAGACTCCAGAGATTAAGTGTTCATTAAATATTTCACATTAATGTCTGTTTTCCTTCTATATTACTAAATAGGTGATGCCATTATTTTCATTCAAATGATGATTAGATGTTTTTAAAGTTTGATATTATCAGCTATTACAGCTAAAATATGGTGTTCTTCTCTAAAGGAAAGAAAAGTGGAACTTGCTAGTATATTTTGATCAGAAGCATTATAAATTAGTTTGCTTCCAGTTAATGAGTCTGTTGTATTTTAATCATGATGTTTACCTTCATTCCTCTGCAACTAAAGTCCATTCTACTCTTTAGTGGCTAGATTTGTTAAACAAATTTTGTGCTATTAATATGTTAAAATGTTTTAAAATTAATTTTATGCTAATAACATGTTACTATTTTATTTAATTTTATTTATGTGCTTAATTAATTACTTCTGTGTGTGTGTTTGCCCATACATTTGCACCCACACACACACCAGAAAACACATAGACAGGCTAGAAAACAATTTGTAGTTGTTGGTTTCTTTCTTTCTACCATGTGACTTGTTAGGAGTGAATTTTACCCACCAAATCATCTTTCCATCCCCATTTTTAAAAATACATTCGCATTATTCCAGTTGTGTTTTATCTATATTCCAATTCAACTAAGATTATCCACTAAAATTAAAAGAATGTAATTCTAGATTGCTTCAAATTATTCATAAATATCTTTGTGTCTAAGAATTCATATATAAATGTTATTAAACCATTATCCTATATATGTCCATATCTGGAGAGCAACCTTACGAAGTGTGTTCATTGTTCTTACAACCCAAATATTTGGACTCCTTCTGCTGGAGGGATCTTATCAACTATTGAGTCTCTCCATTTCAATAGATAGCATTATTCTCATCTGAAGTTAGCATTATTCTTTCTCTAGAAGATGTTCTCATTTTTAAAGCTTTTACAAATATATTTTACATTGTCTTCTGAGATCAAGGTGTACTATTATACAATACTCATGTGTTGATGGAGGATTAGGTATGCAAAGCACATCTGTCCTGTGCTTTGGTCCCATGATGAAAACATCTTATGATTGTTCTTATAAATCGAAGCCCAAGACTAGTACATCAGTGATGTATATTCCTGCAAGCATTGATTGAGCAGTAAATAAGGCTGACATCCTAAAATGAAACACTCCTCAAGTGAGCTTTATGTTTAACTAAAAGTGTGTAAGAAGTTTTGTGGATATATAACTATAGCAGTATCTCAAATTGATACATTGTCTTAATCATCTAGCCAAGAAAACAGTTGGCATCCATCTTTTGACACTTGTTAGAGAACTAGAAATTTCTGTCATGTGGTAAAAATCAGTATTCACTCTTTAAATATTAATTTTAGCAACACTCATAGAGTAAATATATTTTACAAAGTAAAAAGAAAAACTCAAGTTCTCTTTTGATAGCTTCTCACATGCATTTCAATGCATATATATACAACAAGAATTTGAAGAAAATGATGAAGTCATTGTATTGGCAGAGAACTGTCAAATAGTTAAGTGTTTCATTTGTTTACACAAAAGCTAGGTTCAAAATTTCTTCCTGTAATGAGTATATACTTGCAGATATTATTTTAGATCATCTAGTAATTAGACTGTATAGTTCTTTGAAGGCAATATGGCAAAAAAATAATTACACATACGTTAAAAGGATCTTTAAACTATTGATTGTTGTAAAACATTTTCATCAAATAATTTTAGACAAACTAAGATTCATAGACAATAAGATAAGAACATAATAGATCAATTATAGTATTTACTTCAGTGGAAAGATTGGCTTCTCTAAATACTTAAAGGAAGCGTTTGATGTCAGTTGAAATCAGTTTCCTGGTGTTTGTATGAAAATATAAACCAAATGACTATATTGAACTATCCACATGAGGTAGAGGCAGGTGGATTTCTGAGTTCGAGGCCAGCCTGGTCTACAGAGTGAGTTCCAGGACAGCCAGGGCTACACAGAGAAACCCTGTCTCGAAAAAGAAAGAAAGAAAGAAAGAAAGAAAGAAAGAAAGAAAGGAAGGAAGGAAGGAAGGAAGGAAGGAAGGAAGGAAGGAAGGAAGGAAGGAAGGAAGGAAGGAAGAAAGAACTATCCACACATTTAATTTTCTTTGCTCCCATTTATGTTTTTGGAGATTACCAAAACTTACAACCAAATTATGTTATTTCATTCTCTCTGTCTCTCTGTCTCTCTGTCTCTGTCTCTCTCTGTCTCTCTCTCTCTCTCTCTCTTTCTCTCTCTCTCTTTGTGTGTGTGTGTGTGTGTGTGTGTGTGTGTGTGTGTGTGTGTGTGTGTGTTTAAAAGTATTGTAATGTTTGGTTATAAATGTATGTGGCAAAATATACATACATATTTATACATGCGTTTCGAAAATAACTATCCTGTACTACTATTGCCCACGATTTTGAAGAAAAGCAAGTTAGATACACAGGACAGTTTGAAGGGAGGAAAGGGAAGGGAAGAACCCTGTGCTTATCCTGTTATAGGAATTAGGGACGATTTTAGCCCAATTGTCATTAGAGAGGCTTCATTCAGCAATGGATAGAAGCAGAGGCAGATATACATAGCCAAAGAGAAGGACTGTAGGAGCCAGAGGGATGGAGAACGCCACAATAAAAGCCACAGTATCAACTAACCTGGGCTCACAGGGGCTCAGAGAGACCGGACAATCAAGGAGTCTTGTATGGCTCTGACCTACACTTTCTGCAGATATGTTGTGGGTTGTATATCTTGGTCTTCTTATGGGAGTCCTAACATTAGGAGCAGGTGCTGTCTCTGACCCTTTTGCCTGCTTTTGGGACCCATTTTTCAAACTGAGTTGCCTCTTACAGCTTTAATAGGAGTGGAAGTGACTAATATTACTCAAACTTGATATGCTGTGTTTGATTGATATCCCTGGGAGGCCTTCCCTTTTCCGAAGGGAAAAAAAGAACTGGATGGGGGGTATACGGACTTGGAGAAAAAGAGGGAGGGGAAACTGTGGTCAGGATGTAAAATAATAATAGTAAATAATGATAATAATAAATATAAATAATCTCAATAAATAATACATATTTATTTTTATTAAATTATTTTATTTATTTACATTCCAAAAATTGTCCCCCTTCCTGATACCCCCTCCCTGAAATCTTTACCCCAGCCCCCTCCCCACAACCTCTGAGAAGGTGCTCTCACACTCACCCACCCCCCCCACCAGCATCCCTCATCCCTGGGTCATCAAATTTCCACAGGATTGAGTGCATCTTCTCCCAGTGAGGCCATACAAGGCAGTCCTTTGCTACATATTGCTACATATGTTGGGCCGCAGACCAGCCCATGTATGCTCCTTGGTTGGTGGCTTAGTCTCTGGGATCTCTGAGGAGTCTGGGTTAATTGATCCTTGTTCTTCCTGTGAGGTTGCCATCCCTCTCAGCTCCTTCAGTCCTTCCCCTAACTCTTCCATAGGAGTCCCCGACCTAATCCAGTGGATGGATATAAGTATCTGTGTTTGTCTCAGTCAGCTACTGGTACAGCCATGCCAGGCTCCTGTCTGCAAGCACATCAGGACATCAATAATGGTGTCAGGGTTTGGTGTGCATTCATGGGATGGGTCCAAATTTGGGCTGGTCACTGAGTGGCCTTTCTTTCAGTCTCTGTTCTATTTTTGTCCCTGCATTTCTTTAGACAGGAATAATTCTGAGTCAAAAATTTTGAAGATGGGTGGGTGGTCTCCTGCCTCAGCTGGAGGCCATGTCTATCTCCTGAAGGTTATAGAGGTTCCCCCTGCCCCTTACTCCATTCTGATGCATGTTTTCATTCATTCTCCTGGTCCTCTAGGCTTCTCTCCTGTATCTTCCCATACCTGACCTGTACTCCTTTTTTCCTACCCCTCCCCTCTCCCACCCAAGTTCCTCCCTCCTTCTGCCTCCCATGATTATTTTGTTCCCCCTTCTAAGTGCGAATAGATAGATAGATAGATAGATAGAGATAGATAGATAGATAGATAGAGATAGATAGAGATATATGTATATATAATATGATTTATATAAACAATAGAAGCATTAAAAGTTATATATTATAAACAATCTGGCTAGCAACTTAACTCTTAATTAGATGAATAATTTTGATACCAAATAAATATTTGTTCAAAGATGAGATGTAGATGGCATTCATTTTATTTTTTCTGTTTCCAATAAACATTAATTTCTGAAAGCTTGATAACAGAAATAAGAAGATGATATCAGCATTGTTCTGTTAGTGCTCAGAGCCATTGCTTAACGAGAGCTTGTGTAGCTAAATCACACAATGTGCGTGAACTCTGAATGAAATTACTTGAACTATTTCTCACACTTAGAGTTCCCCTAACTCCAAGTTTATTTTTTCCCATTTTGTTTTTTAATTGAAAATAGATTCTCCTCTCATCCAATACATCAAAACCACAGTTTCCCTTCCCTCCCCTTCTCCTAGCTCCGCCTTCACTTCCGATTTTCCTCAATCCCATCCTGCATTCATTTCCCCTTCTGAACAGAGGAGGCCTCCAGGAGATAACCTTGTAATTGTTCCACAATGTATTTCTTGACTTTTCATGTCATGAAACAACCAAATATTCGTTTCTAATGTTATTACTACTACAAAAGAACACTGTATTTAAAGTCAACCACTGTTCACTATGTTGTCCTAGAGCACTCGTGCCCGGAAGTGGAATTACGCGATGAGGATGACATGTTAGTTTTTCTCCAAAATGTCCATTCTATGGCGAATGCCTAATGGCTATTTTAGCATTTTTCCCAAGGTCTCCTACATTTGATATTTAGCCAGCTTTATTTTTTAACTCATAATTGACATTATCAAATTGACATTAACTGATAGCATATATTTCCTTAGATAGAAAGAATTGATAAACGGGAGGAGTGAAATGCCTTTTGTGGAGGATCGTTCTAATCTACATTTATGACTGCAGTTAATATGTAGCAGCACACACCCACACCCATGCACAATCACTGATTAAATAATCTGAAGAATAATGTTTCTTACTGATATATTTTATGAAGAAGGCTTTTATGTCACTGCACCTATGTTTTCTTTATGCATAATGATTCTAGCTATAACTTTAAAAGTTTAACCTCGCTTTACTTAGTATACTGTGGTTTTGGACATCTTAGACTCATCCAAGTTGAAACATGGTTTTTATTATTCATTATGCTAAAAATCTTTTGCTGTTTAGACTTTAGTTAGCACAGACTGTTTTATTTTTGAAATTACACTATATTTACTCAAATTCTCTTCATTTTCTTCCAAACTCTCCCGTATGCCCTCTCTAAAATCCGTGACCTCTTTTTCCTTGTTATTGCATTTATATATGTGTCTGCACATATATTTTTAAATATATGTTTGTATATGACATAAAATCAGGCAATTTCATCTTACAACTACATAGTTATCCACGTTGAATTGTGATAATACTGCTGTCTCATAAAGATAGATAGATAGATAGATAGATAGATAGATAGATAGATAGATAGATAGATAGATACATAGAGATAGAGATATATTTCATGCCTTCAAGTCTGTATCAATGTTCTATTTGTCTGTAGTTACACAAAAATTTCATCATCTCATTTAACATGATCTTAAATCAGCACAAGCACATAAATTTTATTCATTTTCAACTATTGCTGTTCAATTTGCTTCATCACAAAGATTAGAGTTCAAAATTCCAAAACTAAATATTATTAGTCAATGACCAATGAGGCTTGTAATATAAAACCTTAAGTGTTTCTATTCATAAATATATTGTGCCTCCCTGTTCTTAAAAAAATGAGATTTTTTTATTCTATTTTGTGCACACATGTTTGCCTGCGTATATATGTGTACCATGTATGTACCTGCTTCTGGTGGAGTTCAGAAGAACGCATTGAATCACCTGATGCATTATGATGTTTGTAGGCTAATATGTGCGCGCTGGGAACTGATCCAGGGTTTTTTGCATGACCAATAGTTGCTGTTAACTACTGAGCCATTTCTCTGACCCCTTTGCTGAACATTGTAATTCAAAATAACATATAACATCTAATGATTTCTTATACATAGTTTGTGTCCAGTTACTTTCACATTGCTTTTATGTTTTTCTTTGTTTTCCAGTTTTATTATTCTATATATAATTATTTTTATTTTAGAAATTAAAATATAATTACATCATTTCCCCTTCCCTTTCCTCCTTTCAACTGTATCCATGTACACCATTTTCTTACAAATTTTTGACCTCTTTTTAAATTGTTTTTGTATCTATTTTCCCTAAATATACAAATGCAAATATCACAGCATGTATAATTCTCCTTATATGCATATTTATTATATAAGCAGTTGGAAGCCTCTTCCCTGGGAACTAGTTCTTAGTTGCCTTACTTCCTTATCTACTGTTGGGGCCTCATGAGATTTCCCCTTCCATGTAAGTGTCTATTGGTGTCATCCTTGTTAAGGTCTCATTTAGGTAGCTACGTTGTTGAGACTTCATGAATATTGCTTCTCTGACATTTCGAGGAGATGAAATTTCAGAGTAATTTCATGTTTTTCTAGGTCTTGCATTTTTCCTACACAAACACTGCATTTCTTAAAAATATACATTAAAAATACATTTTAGTTACCCATTTATAAATAATAAAGTAGAATGAGTATTTTCAGCTCAATCTAATAAGTTTTTATTTTAGCCAAAAGCACGCAAAAATATTTTTAGAAATTTGGCCTAGTGTCAGATAACCTGTGTCTCCATTATGCTAAAAGTTTCTGCAATGTCTTCCTATGTATAAACATCTAGGGATAACAGCATGTTAAATTCTACATTGTGCTACATGGTGATTGGTACACAATGATTTACCTTTTTTTATATCTTGCTCATTCAACTAAAACAAAATTATTTTTCACACTCTTAAAAGTCTAATTACTTAGTATAATTTCTCAATAAATCCAAATACACTGATACAAGTAAACAATAAAAATTAAATATTCAATCCATGAACACAATGACTCAGTTATTTTCCCATTTCAGTTACTCTTTAATGTTTTTAGGTTGTCATGTATTTTAAGTTATTCTTAAATATTGATGTATATTTATTAAAGATTAAAATAATTTATAAACACTTTTTATTTTAGAGTAGTTAATAACTAATGAACATCTGTAAAAATTACTTGTGTGTATGTATGTGCATGTGTATTAAAGCTACATGGAGATCTCATCTCACGCTACTTAGAATGTTATCAAGAAAACCGAAAACATTAAATCCTAGTGAAGATGTGAAGGAAATGGGTTCCTTATACTCAGTCATGGGGAATGTACATTGCTCCAGGTACTGAAGAAATCAGTAAGTGGTTTCTCAAAAAAATGAAACTAGGACACTTTATCACCAAGTTCTGTGTACTTACCAGAAGGGTTCAAGGTCAACATGTCACAGATGCACAAATCAGTGTTCGCTGCAGCACTATCCACAGACACTAAGTTACAGACTGACCTGAGTGGTCCATCTAAAGAAGCATAGTGAAAATATATCTGTAAGGAGCATAAACAACCTCTGAAGAAAAACGGAAAATATCTCCTTTTCTCAAAAATAGACATACCTTGAGAATATTGTATCAAGGGTAATAAACCGTACTCAGAAAGACAAGTAATGTGTATAATCTGTTTATTGAAGGTTCTTATTTTTCATACACAGACATACAATCACATATATGAGAAAGTACCCAAGGGAATTAGGTGGATCAATGTAAATTGTAGAAGGAAAGGAGGATTAGTGTAGTTAAAGTCTATGTCATACTTGTATAAAGATATCTTTAAAAACCATGACTATGTAAAGTATCTGTGGTATTAATATTTTATAAATCTGTAACTTCCCCTTAAAGGCATATTAAATGCTACTTTCCCATAAACTACTTTTATCAGTCAGGATTTTTTGTTTGTTTGTTTGTTAAGATTCTTTTCAAACTTATTTTGTTGTGCATGTATGTGTGTGTATGTGCTTGTGTGCATTCATACATGTGTGAGTGTCTGTGTGTATGCGTGTGTGTGTGTGTGTGGGTGTTTGTGTGTGTGTCTAAATACCATTACATTATGTGAAAGTCAGAGAACCACTTACTACAGTAGGTTTTCTCTTTCACCCTATGTAACTAGAGATCAAAGAGAGTTCTTTATGTTTGACAACCCCCTTTACCTGCTGCCATTGCCCCAAGCCTGCTTATTAAGATTGTTGATGCCAAGAAGCACGTGCTGACAGAAGTCTGATATAGCTATCTCCTTAGAGGCTATGCCAGAGCAGATACAGGCAGCCAAACATCGGGCTGATCATAGGACCCCAATGAATTACGGCAAGGACTGAAGGATCTGAAGGGGTTTGTAACCCCATAGGAAGAACAACAATATCAACCAACCAGACCCCCAAAATCTCCCGGGGACTAAACCACCAACCAAAGAGTACACAGGGAGGAACCATGGCTCCAGCTGCATATGTAGCAGAGGATGGCTTATCTGGCATCAACGAGAGGGGAGCCCCTGGGTCCTGTGGAGGGTTGAGGTCCCAGGGTAGGGGAGTGCTAGGGCACTGAGGCAGGAGTGGGTGGACAGGTGGGCAAGCACCCCCATAGAGAGAGGTTTTGGGGGAGAGGATAGAGGGTTTATGGAGGGGAAACTGGGAAGGGGAATAACATTTGAAAAGTAAATAAATAATACAACCAATAAAAAAGGGGAAAGGGATATTTTTGGTTGTCCTTATTTTGTTTTGATTGTAAGTGACACTGTGATTTATCCAGTGATATCCCAGGATTTAGTAAAATGATTATGTAACTTCTCCTTTATTTTGGAAAGATCACAGAATGCAGTGATTGATTTCCAAAGAGCAACTCATACTTGAATTCTGGCCTTACCCCTCACTTTATCATTATGTACTACATTTTCTCACATACTTAGAAAATGTTATTCAAAGCCAATATGACATGTTTCCAAACTAATTAGAAATGTTTGAGCTCTCAATTTTTTTAGAGTAGTTACTACAAATCATATTTCTCTCATATTATTTATTGTGGTCTGTCCCAACAGTTTTTCTGTCCAAAGGCATTTAACAATGAATTCCATTTCTTGAACCCACATAGGCTTGTTTAGACTTTCCCATTGCCCAGCTTAGGTTTATCTTTCTTTGTCAAAGAATACTCCCACTTATAAGATCTTTGTAAATGTCTTCTCTATATTTCTCTTGTGGGTGCCTTGGTATTTGGGGTCTTTCTCATAATTAGTTTAAATAAGCTCTGTTTGTAATGGTTATGCTGGAAATGTTTGCTCCTGTCTGAACTTATGATTAATATTTATCTTTTTATCATTTTATATCTTTATTTTTTAATGTGAGCAGACATTTATATCATGTGTGCCAGGTCCTTGTGGAGGTAAGAGAGAGCATCAGATACCTTGTAACAGGAGTTAGAGTTGTCTGTGGGCCACTGTATATGTTCTGAGAATCTAACCTGGCTCCTCTACAAGCCTAGCCTGTGCTCTTAACCACTGAGCCATTGCTCTAGCCACCAAGATCTATCTTTGAAGAAGAATCTTGCCAATTTTTGTGTCATTGTTTAAAAAAACTTACTCTACTGTCTCCTCCATAACTGAAAATTTCAATAATATCATCTCCTCATATTCTTATGGATTCATCACCTTAATTCTTGCATTTAAGAACTGGCATTGACAAATAAATTTCTGAAAATTTGTAATTGTTTTTATCTAATCTACTTTGGTTACTTTACCCTTTGGTTTATTGAAGGTGCGGGCTCCCAGTGCAAAGTTACAAAATAGATTTCACTGGAATCATTTTGTTCTACTCAATTTAGGTTTCAATGTTTTCTTTGCCTTTATACTATTCTGCTTAAATGTTTTCCTAAAATTTTGTAACCACAGGATCTGTAAAGCAATGGTTCTCTCTGAGACATGTTTTGTTGTATCATTATAAACTGATGCAATACTAATTATGAATTATCTTCTAACTGCATGCTGTTGCAAATTCGCAGCTAATTTTCCCGTTCTGGCTGAGGCTGGCAAAACACATTTTCCTGAAAAGATAGCTTGCTATAATAAAATTGATCCAGGTGAATAGAAGATATTTTACTCTTGACATTTCATGAGTTTCTATATTTCTGAGTCCTAGTCCCAGTCTTAAATCAGTGCTTTGGCCCCTGAAATATTTGTTAAATGTTTCTTTGTACAATAAGATGAATTCAGGTTAATAATTTCTAAATTCACTTACCCTTTTCTCATTTACCTCCCCATATAGCTCAATACTTCCTCAAGAAGAATTTGGCTCTTACACAATCTTGATGCAAAGATAATTTCATAGTTTTTTATGAAGAAATCAATATGACCAGAAATTAGAGACTCTACAGTGTTTACGGTGATATATGTGAGGAGTTTTAGTAATCTCAGATACGGCAAACATGGCTCTGGCAGGCCTTGCTCAAAACCATTAGATTACATTTCTAAAGCTAGCCATCAAGACTTGCTCCCTTATTTGGCCACTTTCTCCTCCTGAGACTGACTACCAAGCTCCAGCTATGGAGGTATTGAAACCTAGCAATCAAAGGCTTCACATCCTCTGCCCCAATTAACATGCCCAATCAAAACAATCCATCTCAACCTACCGTGTGGTTTCCCTTTATAAACTACCATTTGCCTATGGCCATGTCTGTCTCCTCTCTATCTGGAGGCAGTTCTTTGTTCCCTCCATGGCCCCAAGACAAATATCCCTGCCCCTTCTCCCTTGTTCCCTTCCCCTTGTCTTTTTGCTCTATCTCCTGTTTTTGTCTCTCATTTCCTGCCTTTTGTCCGTCTAGGGCCAATAACATCTTTTTTGGGGCTGATAACTTGGTGTGTCTTGTAAAGGATATCAGTCCTTTCAAAGGAATACTTTTTAAATCTAAAACATTAAAGAGCAATTACTTATTAAATTCATTGTAACATATTTTGCATGACAATTGGAAGGAAGTTTGTACAATTTAAGAGAAGTCTCTCGTTTTGTCCTTTTGTAACCTTTGCCAGAAATAACTGCTTGATCCTTCGAGTCTTTCGTCAATGACTTAAGTTCCTATGAAGACATTTTTACTTTTTATGAGTGCTATAATAGCATTCAGAGAGCAATCCTATGTTACATTTAGGTTTAATAACTCATTTCACTTCTTTTCGGAATAGCCTGAAAACATATGGATTGCCTTTTAAAATTAACATTGGATCTGTTAACATCTTGACCTCACTGTATTACTTTTATAGTAGTAAAACCACTCCAAGTATAGTAATATCTTTGGTCTGGAATACTTTTAATTCCATGCATGAGTAACCAGTGACAGGCAGCATACATGTGCTCTGAACTCTCATAAGCGCAACCAGAACTGGGCTCATTTGTGGGAATAGTGGCAGAAAATAGGTGTGTGGAATTATTACACACCTTTGTGACCTCCATCAAGTTTATGAATAAATCCCATTTTGATATATTCGTCCACAAGACAGGCCTTAACCATCTTCCCTCAAAAAGGAACCCTGAAGATCTTTCTTTAATGTTAAATCTCCTGCAAAGAATATTGCAAAATACATGATTGTTTAGTAACAATATGGTGTTGTTAAACAAACAAATTGTTTAAAAGCATTTTTTAATTCCAGGAGAAAACAGAAATGTGCCAAAGACAAATGATGCTGATGGCTCAGAGAGAAAAATGTGTTAAGAGGAAATCAATTTCACAGCCTCATCTCTGTGACTCTTTAGAGGACTACTTGTCTGTTTAGAGCTTCTTTATGATCTGTAGATTAAAATGTTAATTTCCTAGTAATAGATATTTGAAAGGTTTGTGATGAATTCTTTAATGTTAAATGTAAAGGCAAAGGATAGGTCACTCAATTTAATTCACTTCTCTCTACTCTGAATTTGCAATAAAGATCTCTGCAGACCTCTTTAGATGCATGCTTGGCGTATAACTATTAGCCATTGGGTCAGTTAAGCACCTTTTGTTACCCATCAAATGACAGGCTCTCATGAATGGTTCATGGGATTCATCTCAAACTGTTTACTTATAGAGGTGATATGCTGAAATAATACACTGCAAAATGTCATTTCCACCTCCAAATATAGGAACTGAGATTGGAGATCATGTTCTCTAAAATGATTGGCAGCAATCAAAATGTGTTACTTTTATGTCAATTAGCATTAAGTATGTGGCAAGCAGTTTCCATTGGTCCTCAGCTACTGACGGAGTCTAGCTGATACAGAAGGCAAAGCTAACCATGAAGCACTGTTGAACCAGCCTGCTCTGCCTTTCCTTCTCCCTCTCTCTATCTCTCTGACAAAAACCATAGTACATGGAGACTAGGTTTATATTCCATGTAAAAAACAACAGTTTGTTTTAACTCTCTTCAAGGAGACGTGAAAGCATAACCTTATTGCTCTATGGAGAACAGACAAAATAAGTTCAGTAGCACATTAGTGCTGTAATCTGGAGAAACCTTTTATAAATTATTTTTTACTTGTGGAATATTGCCAACCATCCAGAGAGTAAGACAAATAGTCCTGTCACATCATAAGACAGAGAGTCCTGTCACAAAGTAATATTTAAAGATTCAATCAACAAAAGTGATCTACTTAACATAGACCTATCAATATTAAATAGGTACCTCAAGTACTCACAAGTAAATCATTGGCAGCCTTCATTTGTGACCTCATTTACTTTGTCACTTGACTTGAATATAACATCATTTTTATCTCTCAGACAGGACATACACTTGGAAATGCGCCACTCTCTTCTCTCCCCAGACCTATGAACAAGAAAATATTCTTCTCTTCTTTTCACGATATTGCTCTGTCTCTGTCTCTCTGTTTCTCTGCCTCTCTCCCTCCTCTGTCTCTCTATCTCTGTCTCTTTCCCTCCTCTGTCTCTCTATCTCTGTCTCTCTGTCTCTGTCTCTGTCTCTGTCTCTCTCTCTTCCTCCTACCTTTGTTCTTACAAAGAATCCTTGCTTATGGACTCTACCAGAGCTCCTTGCAAAATCAGCCAGACCCCAATCTGAACCAACAAGATTCTGTTGTCTTGGGTTTCCTTTTCACATTCCCCTGCTGTTTACTGCCATGTCTTATGTACACAGCTACTCTTGTGATTTCTGCTTATTTTTCAGTGTTAATTTCCTGAATTACAGCATATCAAAGGTTTTAAATAAACATTTAGAAAAACAGCTACAACAGGCAAAAACTTCACCTTTAAATACATTATCCTCGCCAGCGGAGGGCCAAAGACACGCCCCACAGCTCACCAGACCACAGAGACTGACCGCCAGCAGCTTCCGGCGACGGCCCGAGACCTCAGCTTGGGCCACAGGGCCCCACAGCTGATCAGCGCCGGGACAAAGATCCCTCGCCGGAG
>CM052719.1:42061849-42089573 GCA_028551405.1 Uromys caudimaculatus
GGGGAGGGGATACGGGGTTTCCAAAGAGGAGACCTAGAAAAGGGGAAACATTGGAAATGTAAATAAAGTATCAAAAAAAAAAAAAAAAAAAAAAAAAAAGAGAGAGGAATTGAGTAAAGGATGATACAAGAGGCAATAAAACAGCAGTTCCTACTCTCGCCTCCTGTAGGGAGGGGACCCTGAAGCCACAAAAGCAAAGATACAGGTAATTCCAGTGACAATAGTTGAATAGTACTAGTGACAAATGACTCTCCAGTTCTCATAAACCTTGAATCCAGTAAAGAAATTGGACGAGATGGTGCTTCCTCCTACCTATCTAATGAGAAGTGGAGAAAAGAAAACCTTTTCTGTTGCTCTCTGTCTCTTAGAGAACTATAATCTAGTTCTTGAGAGAGAGCCTATTGCTTGAGACGGTGCTACTCTGGAAACCTGAAAAATATCCATGGCATATGGACACAAAGATACTCTACTATAATTACTGCATGGAATACCAGGAGAGACAGAAGTGGAGAGAGAGAGGATTAGTCTGAAGGGCATTTGGTTAGTCAACCCACAGTATGTGATTTCTATTCTATTAATTATTTTATTTGTTCACATTTCAAATGATATCCCCCTTCCCGGTTACCCCTCCACCAACTCCCTCCCATACCCCTTCTCCCCCTCCCCTTTGCCTCTATGACTGTGCTTCTCTACCCATTCATCCACTCTCACCTCACCACTCTAGCATCCCCCTACGCTGGTGCATCAAGACCCCCTCCTCCCCCATTAATGTCAGATAAGGCCATCTTCTGCTACATACGTATCTGGAGTCCTGGCTTCCTCCATGTATATTCTTTGGTTGGTGGTTTAGTCCCTGGGAGCTCTGAGTGGTCTGTTTAGTTGATATTATTCTTCTTATGGTGTTGCAATCCCCTTCAGCTCCTCCAGGCCTTCCCCTAGCTCTTCCATTGGGGTCCCCAGGCTCAGTCCGATGGTTGGCTGTGAGTATCTGCATCTGTATTGGTCAGATGCTGACAGAACCTCTCAGGGAACAGCCATATCAGGCTCCTGTCAGCAACTGCTTCTTGGCATCAGCAATGACATGGGGTTTGGTGTCTGCAGACAGGATAGATCTCTATGTGGGGCAGTCTCTGGATGGCCTTTCCTTGCACACACCTTAAAATATTTTAAACGAGAAATGTTCCTGTCCACAGTATGTGATTAAGCCTGAAAGTTTAGAATCACTGCAGATATTGAACTCATTAAAGCCCAGTCATGACCACTGGATTATTTGATCTCTCTTGCTGCCTCACTGTTATAGGTAGTTAGCTGCAGGTGAGACTTCAGTCTTGGGACCAATTTAACATTTTATTTGGCAGTCTTTTTCTTTATATGCAGTGGTTTGTGCTAAAAACTCTAATTTTGTTTTTATAATTTTGCTGCCATAGATGCATCTGGGTTATGCATGCTTGGTCTGGGATGTCTTAAAGTTTTACTTAGAAGCTTTTTGAACAATTAGAAACAAACTCAACTATCATTAAATTTCTAATTTAACATTAAACTGGACCTATTGTTTGTAGGCTCTCTTATTCATTCAATTATCTATCTGATACAAAGATGAAATTTGACAACAAACCAATGGGAAGATAACAACTGTCTTTGTTAGGAATCTGATAAGCTAAAATTGAATCAGTGGGTTCAGTGTCTATGTGCACATTGACAATGGGTTTGCGTAATTCATTTGGTGATAAGAAGAATCCTTTGTTCAGAACTTTAATTAGCTAGTTTTTGAGAAATAAGTTTTGAATTATTTAATTTATATCATTAAGTCTGAATTAGTCTACCTTCCTTTCAACTCAAAACCAGAAAGTGAAAAACAAACAAGCAAAATAAAATTAAATTAAATAAAAAATAATAAAACAAAGGAACATTTTTCTTCTTAAATTTGGAATGAGTATAGAAGTATCATCCAGTATAAAAGCTGAATAACTATTTTATTCTGATGCAGGCAATCTACTTTTGCAATCTTCTTTCCTTTATGGGGCTTCTATTTCTCATTACTTATCAGGGCTAAATTATCTGCCCTTGACAATTTTTAGTACCCTGGTCATGAAGGAATGTGTTCTAAAACTTAATTCATGCTGGAGAATTCAGCCATTGAAGGTAGTTTTATTATTGCCTTTACTCTTCAAATCTTATTTCTCAAAATAGCTTATTAAAGCTCTGAACAATGCAATCGTCTAAACCAAATGAAGTAAGAGAGCCCTTTGTCAATGTGCACATAAACACTCAACCTACTGATTCAATTTTATCTTTTTAGCTTCCTAACAAAGAATATTATCATCTTCCCATTTTTGTGTTTAAATAAAAAAAGTTGAGATAATATTTTTTTATTTTGTCACACTTGTGTTTTGGCCATTGCTCTTATTATTTTTTAAATCACCACTTACATAAAGCATGCTAGAGAATTTTTGCATATTAGCAATCATCCTTTGTATCTGAGAAGAGTAAATGCTTTCACTCAAAGCTGAAGAAATATCCTGAGTATGAATTTACTTAATATAGTTTAAAAATCAGTTCTTCTTACATGTCACAAAAGCATTGTAGGAAAATATCACTCTAGACTGCTCAGCAAAGACTGCCGGAACACTTTTTCATCACTACTAAAAAAATTTTTTTTCTCAACAGAATATTGCTTCCAAGTGAGCAAAATATAATCGTCTATGGGTGAAAAAAACATGTTTCAGGGCCCTTTCCACATGATGTTAGTAAAGGTCACACAGCGGTAATCCATGAGTGGGATAGACACAGTACCTGACAGAAAATAATCTCTTTCCACAAAGGACACATTGCTTTTGAGACAGCATCACTTGTAAAAGGCAGTACATTGTTAGGCATACTGAGTTAGTCTTTGGCTTAAAAGAAAATGACAAGATCTCAGGTTTAATGCCTGCCTGTCATGTGACATTAGTAAAGCAACTTAATGCTCTCAATCTCTGGGAATATAATCAGTTAAAATAAGTTTTCTGTTCTGAAAGTAATCAAGTGCAAATACTAAGCTAATATTAGAGAAAAGTTAATGTATCAGTAGGTTCAGAAGTAGATCAGGACAAAACTATGACCTGGAAACAAAATAATGGTACTTATCTTTCTCAGTTTTAGCACCAGGTTGATGCTAGGTCTGTCCTAGGATTTACATTCAATTATAGTATACTAATGTTCTGATACTGTATTCATATAAAAGATGAGAGGATTATCAGGTACAAGTATAAAAATGAAATCATAACACAGTTTTGTAACTTATCTTTACCTATCATGACACCTACATTCAAATATCATAGATAATATATATAAATTACCTGTGAATTTGAGAGTTACAAAGAGGGGAACATGGAAAGAGATTGAGGGAGGAACAGGAAGGGGAAAATAACATATTTTAAATACAGAAGAATATATAAAAATATAAAAATTATCTACACATTAGGAAATAATGCTAATAGTATTATCTACCAGGGAATAAAATATCTAAAGATGCATTACAACTCCCATTTAGTTCTGTTTTGATTTTTTAGATTGTTTGTATACTATTTAGGTATCATAAAATTGTAAAAATCAAAATTTAAGCATTCACTTCATTTGACTCAGAAGCAGCAAATATTTTGTCTGTTATTCTCAAGAAGTATGTAAGAAAGGCTGAAACATTCAACAATGGTTTCTAAGAAGAAGTTAATTCCATTGCATCTGTATGGTACACTGAGCAGACTCCACATAGCTTCTTGGCCACTCTCCAAATCAATAAACAGCTTTGAAAGAATTATCTGAATTGCTCAGAAGAAAAACAAATGCAAAACAATTTAATTTTGTCTTGAACAATGTTTAACTCTAAAACTTTTACACAATGAAACAATGTTTCTGAATCTTCATCTCATAGTACTACATAGTAAATGATGTATACCATATAAGCCATCATTAACTATAAAATTGCAATGAACAGTAAATGACTTCAAATTTAGAAATGTAATAATATTGTATATTTAAATGAAGTCAATGGTATTTCAAACTAATTAAAATATTCCAAATAATCATTTTAATATTTTATTTATGTATTCAAATTTTATTTACAACAAATTGCTTGTGAATAATATCTATTCCTCTGTGCATGTTTACTAAACTATATGTTTTCCCTGCACACAAAGCTGCTATATTAAGAGAACCCTGATGCTGTTAAGGGAAGTGTAAATAGTACACCAAAATAATGATTACGCTTTGAAAATATGCATGTATACAACAAAACCTAGATACACTGTGTGTATATGCATGTATGTATGTATGTATGTAGGTATGTATGTATGTATGTAGTCAAAGATTAATTTGGGCACCATTTTCTAGGTGCTGCCCATATTGATTTTAGAATCAAATTCTCTAATGAACCAGGAGCTTGCTGAGTAAAGTAGTCTGGTTGGTCAGTGAGCCTCAGTGATCTACCTGTCTCCCCCCTGAAGCACTGGAATTAAAAGTGTGTATCACCAAGCTGCCCTTTTAGAGATCTAAGTTTAAGGCACATAACTCAGGGTTTCATGCTTATGCCTACAAGTGATTTACAGAGTCATCTAGTTCCGTAGACCTAGATAAATATCTTTAAAGTAGAATGTTTCAAAGTAAAGAATGTTGGCTTACATAATTATCTTTGTTAAATTTTCATGTAACATAGACTCAAAAGAAACCATTGGCTAGTTACTTATAGAATATTAATTTCAAATTATATATGTTATTAAATAAAACTTAATTGCTTGAAATGAATAGTGATGCTTTGATTGTTAGATAGTGTCACCATTAAATGTATTAGTGATAACGATTGATCAAGTTGGAAATCACTTACATGATTAAATAGAATCTTGAATCTTTTTAGCATGATTTTGTTCTTTTAAAATTATCAATTAATTTGTTTATTTATTTACATCCTAAGCACTGCTCCCTCCCAGTCCCCCCCTCACTGAGACCCCCCTCCCCATCCTCCCTCCCCCATCCTCCATCTCCCATCCCCTCTTCTGAGAGGGTTTCCCCCCCACAGATATGCCCCCACTCTGGTGAATCAAGTCTCTGTCAGATTAGTAGATATTTTCCCAATGAGGCCAGACAAGGCAGTCTTTTGGGGGGAACAGATACCACAGTCAGGCTACAGTTTTAGGGACAGCCTCCACTCCAGTTGTTTGGGGGACCCACATAGAGGTTGAGCTGCACATCTGCTGCACATGTGCCAGGGACCCCATTCCAGTGTGCTCTTTAGTTGGTGGTTCAGGTTCTGAGAGCTCCCAGAAGTCCAGGTTAGTTGACTCGGTTGGTCTTCCTCTGGGGCTTCCATCCCCTTCAGGGCCTTCAATCCTTCCCCTGACTCTTCCATAAGAATCCTCAATATCCATCCACGGTTTGTCTAAGGATATCTGCATCTGTTTCAATAAGCAGCTGAATAAAGCCTCTCAGAGGACAATTATGCTAGTCTCCTGTCTGCAAGCATAAGAGAGTATCATTAATAATTTCAGAAGTTGATGCTTGCCCATGGGATGTGTTTCAAGTTGGGCCAGTTATTGTATCACCATTCCTTCAGTCTCTGCTCCATCTTTTTTCCCTGAATTTCTTTTAAACAGGACAAATTTTGAGTTAAAAGTTTTGTGGGTGGGTTGGTGTCCTTATCTCTCTACTGGGGGTCCTGACTGGCTATAGGGGTTGGGCTCTTCAGGTTCCATGTCCCCACTTACAGGTATCTTGACTAAGGTCACCCACAGTGACTCCTGGGAGCCTTCCCCATCTCAGGTCTCTGAGACTTCCTAAAGATTCATTTCACTTCTCCGCCCCAGCAGCTTCATGTTTCCATTCATTTTCCTGGCCCTCACCATCTCCTGATTCTCCCTACATGGACCACCATCCCCACCCTGCTTTCATCCACATTCCTCCCTCCTTCCCTTCCTCCCTCCTATGACTATTTTGTTCCCCCCCTCTAAGTGTGACTCAACATCTTGCTTGGGCCTTCCTTCTTGTTTAATTTCTTTGGGTTTATGGCATGTATCATGGGTATTCTATGCTTTATGGCTAATATCCTCTTACCTGTGAATACATATTATGCATGTCCCTTTGTGTCTTGGTTACCTCACTCAGGTGCCTATACTCCACAAAACTGGAAAATCTAAACAAAATGGATGATTTTATAGACAGACACCACTTACCAAAGTTAAATAAAAATCAGGTAAACTAACTAATCATTTCCATAACCCCTAAGGAAATAGAAGCAGTCATTATAAATCTCCCAACCAAAACCAAAAACAAACAAACAGCAACAACTACAATAACAACAAAAAAGCCCAGGTCCAGATGGTTTTAGTGTAGAATTCTACCAGATTTTCAAAGAAACACTCCTGAAAATATTCCACAAAATAGAAACAAAATGAACACTACCTAATCCATTCTATGAGATCACAACTACCCTAATATGTAAACCACACAAAGAACAAACTAGCGAGCTTCAGACCAACTGTGCTTAGGAACATCATCAACACAAAAATACCCTATAAAAGTCTCACAAACTGAATCCAGGAACACATCAAAAAGCATCATCCACAACCCAGTAAGCTTCATCCCAAGTCTGGAGGGATGATTCAGTATTATGGAAATCCATCAGTGTATTCCACTATATAATCAAACTGAGAGAAAAAATTCCATGATAATCTTATTAGGTTCTGAAAAAGTCTTTGACAAAATCCAACACCCCTTCATGTTAAAGGACTTCAAGAGATCAAGAATTCAAGATACATACCTGAACATGATAAAAGCAATATACAGCAAGCCAATAGCCAACATCAAATTAAATAGAGAAACTTGAAGCAATCCCACTAAACTCAGGGACAAGACAAGGCTTCCCATGCTCTCCCTATCTAGTCAGTACAGTATTTGAAGATTATGCTCCTAAGCAGATAAACTCATGTATGATATAAGTGTATTTCATCAGTTAGTAATACTGTTTTCATCTTTTATGATGATTGTAGTTTATGATGGGTTATATATACAGTCATACACTCATATACATGTATGTAAACATGCATATTCATGTACATTGTGATAGCATATATAAAATATACATATAAATATCATTCATTATGATATGATTATAAAAGCATTCATATCATTGGAAAAGTTTGTTAACTTCAGATATTATTCTCCCAATAAGATACTTCAATTCTTAATAAATTAAATGTGATCTTTGTATCTGTAAATAAACTAACATATCTTGTAAATATTGTATGAAGTGAAGGAACCTGTACACAAAGGGTCACAGATTGTATCATTCAGATGAACCTAAGTGCCTAATGCTATTGAGTCTACAAAATTTGAAAGCAGAGTCTTTGCTATAACATATAACAAGGGCACATGCTCCACTATGTTCATAGCAGCCTTATTTATAATAGCCAGAAGCTGGAAACAACCCAGATGTCCCTCAACAGAGGAATGGATATGGAAAATATGGTATATTTGCACAATGGAATAGTACTCAGCTATTAAAACCAATGACTTTATGAAAGTCACAGGCAAATGGATGGAACTTGAAAATATCACCCTGAGTGGGGTAACCCAGTCACAAAAGAACACACATAGTATGTACTCACTGATATGTGGTTATTAGCCTAAAAGACACTTAGAATACCCATGACCATATAAAACCCAAGAAAAAAGAAGATCACACCAAAGTGTGGATGCTACAGTCCTACTCAGAAGGAGGAAGAGGCTAATCTTTGGGAAGTAGAGGGAGAGAGGGATCTGGGAGGGAGAGAGGAGGGGAAGGGAAACGGGAAGCCAGTTCAGACTTGGGAGGAGATGGGGGAGAAGTACAGAGGGTCAGGAATTTGAAAGTAGGTTTGTAGCAGTGGGGAAGGGGGGACTGGGGTTGCCATTAGAAAGTCCCAGATGACAGGCACCAAGAGGTTCCCAGGACCCAACATGGAGGACATTAGCTGAAATACCCAACAAAAGGGAGAGATAACCTGTAGAGACCATATCCAGTGGATATCCAATGGCCCCCAGTTGAGGGTTGGGGTTACCCACAAACCTCAAAATATTAATCCAGAATTCCTCCTGTCAAAAGGAAATGCAGGGACAAAGAGTGGAGCAGAGGCTGAAGGAAAGGCCATCCAGAGACTGCCCCACTTATGGATCCATCCCATCTGCAGACACCAAACCCAGACACTGTTGTTGATGCCAAGAAGTGCTTACTGACAGGAGCCTGGTTTAGCTGTCCTCTGAGAGGCTCTGTCAGAGCCTGACCAATACAGATATGGATGTATGCACCGAAACATTGGACTGAGCATGGGGACCCCAATGGAGAAGTTAGGGCAAGGACTATGGGAGCTTAAGGGGTTTGCAACCCCATAGGAAGAACAACAGTATCAGCCAACCAAACCCCCCCCCAAAGCTCCGAGGGACTAAACCACCAACCAAAGAGTGCACATGGGGGGGGGGGTCTATGGCTCCAGCTGCATATGTAGCAGAGATGGTCTTGTCAGGCATCAATGGGAGGAGAGTTCCTTGATCCTGTGGAGGCTTGATGCTCCAGGATATCTGAATACTAGGGTGCTGAGGCAGGAGTAGGTGGGCGGGTGGGAGAGCACCCTCATAGAGGCAGGGGGAGAAGGGAGGGGATAGGGAGTTTGTGGAGGGGAAACTGGGAAAGGGGGAATATTTGAAATGTAAATAAATAAAAATAGCCAATAAAAATGGAAAAAAAGAAAGAAAGAAAAAGAAAGCAGATTCCTGGTTATCAGTGGTTGAAAGCAGAGATAAAACACTGGACAATGGGTAATGGTTTCCCTCCTGGGGTGAAAAAATAATAATCTGGAAACAGAGTAGTTGTTATGACTACACAATACTATCAAAGTAGTAAATGCCGCTAGGCTAACCTAGGTTCATCTAACACTATATCTTAAACGTATCGCTTATATGCATATTGCATATGACCAGCAGGTCATTCTCACATAATAAATATATATTGCAAATGAATGGCATGCATGAGTGGCTGTTCTTTTTAACATGCAAATTATGATTCTCATCAAGGTATAATACAGCTTAGTATAACATCTTGTTCTAAGTTGTAGTGAGCAAACTTCCAGGTGCAGATTTAGCTCTTGGACAGAAAATAGACGCAGTGGCAGGATTTCTATGTCTAAAATGCCTAAACAAGGATTCTTGCTTTGTTTTCCTATGTGGTATAACATAAAATGAAGCAGTGGGTAGAAGCATAGTGCAGAAAATTGTTTTTGATTCCTATCCACCAGTTTATTGGCAGGATTGGCTCTGAGAATGTATTCTGCCTGTTTATCCTGGCCAATGGAAAGAAGGAAGACAATTAGACACATCATGTGCAGATAAAATAGAATTGAATAAGAACGGAAGTGAATGCGTGTGGTAGAAGATGATGAGAATGGTGGGGACTTGTGGATTTAGAATTGATACAAAACTATATTTCTTTACAATTTTTCGTAATTTTTAAATGAGTCTGACCTTCTCAAAGAGAATAAACATATGGATAATGAAGAGAAACTCAGGAGGTGTTTTGAAATAACCTTTTAAAGATTCCAAATAGTTCATATAAAAGGGCTTTCTTTCCTATTGGTTTAGTAACTGAAGAATGAATGAGACTTTTCCAATGAGCCATTATTTCAGAATCAGTGGTCCCAGACGACCAGGTTCCCTGTGGATGCTCCTGGAACAGATGGTGCAGGCAACATGGGGGATATTACAGAGAAAGTTCTAGAAGCAATTATATTACCATCAACTATTAGTGGTCTGTGCTTTGTGATGCACACTTACACTGTGAAGTGCTTCAAAACTGCAGAACTCTAGAAAATTAAATTAGTCAAATATTGGAGAGAGTTATATTTATTATTTCTTTGGCAAATAATGATTTTCTGTTTATTTATTAATTCTACCAGCAACTTTGCCTAGGACTCCTTAAAACAGGAATTCTGGATTATTTTTCAATATGTCCATGAATTTTTACTTTTTATTCAAATCATATACCCTTTCTAGTTATAATCAGAATTCTACTGTTAGAAATATCTTAAAAGTTATACAAATATGTGCACATATATGCACATTGAAAATTCACTTGACATTATGCATAAAACCTGTACAATTCCAAGGCTGACAAAATATCCTGATGGAGAGGGAATATGCACCCAAATTCCCATCCCTAGTTGATGAGTTACCTAAAATTGATAGCTGCTGGAAGGAGTTTTTAAGAGTATAAGTAGCTCATGCTATGTGAAAACATGTCAGTGGAAGACCATACACCCAAGAACATATGGGCAGCACAAAATGGCATCTTCTTCCACAATAGTTCTCAAGTGAAAAATATGAAAAGGGTCATATAATGACACCTGATACCCTCTCCGGGTCTCTGTATACACAAGTACACACACACACACACACACACACACACACACACACACACACACACACATACACACACACACACACACACACACATACACACACACACGCACGCACACATGCGCACACATGCACACACACGCACACACAAACATACACACACACACACACATACACACACATACACACACGCACACACACACGCACATGCACACACACATACGCACATACACACACACACATACACACACATACACACACACACACACACACGCACCACACATGCACACACACACTCGTACCACACACACATGCACACACACAGTCGCACACACACACATGCACATACACACACATACACACACACACATACACACACATACACACACATACACACACACACATACACACACACACACACACACACATACACACACATACACACACACACATACACACACACACGCACACACACACACACGCACACACACACACACATGCACACACACACACATACACACACAAACACACACATATACACACATACACACACACACATACACACACATACACACACACACGCACACACACACACACACATACGTATGTATGCATTCAATATAAGTGGATAAATTATCTAAACTGTAAAAAACAAAAAGTGTGCATGTAAAATCTACAGGTCTCAGAGTCTGCTCTTATCCATGAGTAGGAAAAATAAAATTAAATGAAACAGTTTTCATGTTTTAAAAGCAAATAATAAAAAAGGACACGAAGTTTGGTGTGAAGGGAGGGAGGATGGATCTTGAGAGTTGGGAGACGGGTTAATATGTTCCAAAGAAATTTTGTAAAATTCTTAAAGAATTTATATTGCTAAATGCTACACATTTAGTAGTGCTTATATTCTTTTTTGAGATGATAAAGTACAACCACAAGAAGAGACAGAGGAAGATGCACGGAACATCTGGCAGGCAGAGGGGGGAACGTCTGGTATGTAAGTTTAGTTGAAGTTAGAGGCGATTAGTATTAGCACCAAATTCTGACCAGAGGGACGTGTGTGTTTTCAGTATTCAAAGCAAAGGCTGGATTTGATTTGCCTAAAAGACAAAGTCTGAGAATTTGGAAACTCTTTGTATGGCTTGCTTACCATATTGGATATTAAAGAAATAAGAAAATGGACAGGTTTTATATTCTCTGTATATCGCCAACATTTTCTGGATACCTGAAACTTTCTTCAAACATATACTTAACTCACATTTAATGAGAAAACTAATAATGGAAAATTCCATACGATGTGGCATGTCCTATATACCTGTAATTTTTCACATGGGAGGTGGCGACAAGGATTAGCAGCTCAAGATCATCTTGGACTTCATACTAAGTAGGAGGCCAACCTGAGATTGACTTTACAGGACAAAAGCAAAAAAAAGAAATGTTGTATATTGCTTATACTTTGCGTGCACAACATCTCCCAACATACACACAGGCACCCATGCACACAACCGTACATTCACACACTGAGCTAAACTTACGTTGAAAATCTTGACTCTTCTTTAAAATATTTTTTAAAAGGTATACTTGGAAAATGTCACTATCAAAATCAACTTAATTAGTTGCTGTGATTAGCCATTATTACTCTTTTAGTACTCACAAATCATCTTTGTTTTTACCTCAATAAAGTATTTTAGAGGACCTTTTATATTAAAAATGTTTAATATTAAATATTAAATAACATTAAATATTAAATAAGTGTAGTATGCCAGGTATGGGTGCACACACATTAAATTCCAGCACTAATGAGGCAGAGACAGAATCTCTAGGAGTTCTGAGCCAGCCTGGTCTACATAATGAGTCTGAGGCCTACCTACCAAGACTGCATAGTGAGACCTTGTCTTAAGAAGCAAAGTTAAAATTGTGTGTTATTATAAAAAATTTACGTGGCTATTTTATATCATAGAAAGCTTTCAGAAATCACTTATAATCTTGTTAGACATGATTCTCAAAATAACGATAATGGAGAAAACATTTGGCTTCAAATATGTAACCACTAATATTTTACTATGACAAACCAGGAAAGTAGCATTTGAAGAATAAAACAAAGTGTAATAAAATGTCATTCTATGTGGTCTTTTCGTGGAAAGTCTTTGTGACATAGTTGAAACAGCAAAACATTCCTGCATCTGTGTCTGCATCTGCATCTGCATCTGCATCTGCATCTGCATCTGTAGTTTTTCCATCATTTACAGAATCCATAGTGCTCCATATTATAATTGGTTAAGTAAGCTATAATGACTGACATTGCTATATTATACTTCTTAAAATTCTCTCTCTCTCTCTCTCTCTCTCTCTCTCTCTCTCTCTCTCTCTCTCTCTCTCTCTCTCTCCCTCCCTCCTTTCCTCCCTCCCTCCCTCTCTTCTTCCTTCCTCTGTCTCTCTCTCTCTCTCAGGATTACAGAGTAAACATTTTTCTTCGTCAAAAGTGGAATGACCCTCGACTTGCATACAGTGAATATCCTGACGATTCTTTAGACCTTGACCCATCCATGTTGGACTCCATTTGGAAACCTGACTTGTTCTTTGCTAATGAGAAGGGGGCTAACTTCCATGAGGTCACCACAGATAACAAGCTGCTAAGAATTTTCAAAAATGGAAATGTTCTTTACTCAATAAGGTAAGCACTGGCTTAAATGGTCAATTTTAGTAAAATAAGGTATTGTGGGTTTGGTTTTTGTTTGCTTTCTTTATAGCTATTGATGTAGTTTTGAAATGTAGGAGTGTCTTATCATTGTCTCCTCTAGATGTGCGAGTATACAACAGTCCAAATTTATCTAAAAACAGTCTTAAGTATCTAATACAGTGATAACATGAATTCCAAAAGCCTATCTTAAGTCAGTAATAATTACTAAAATAAGCAAGTTGGCAGCATTCACAAGATATCTGGGTCACATATCAAGGCTCTAGAATTTATTCAACTTTGGTAGGTCATTAGTTATCAAATAAGTACGGGTCCAGGAAATAGAAACAACAACTATTTACAGGACTACACTAAATCAGCTTCATATTTGAAATGTCTTCCAAAATATATGAATTATTGTTTCAAAAATGTTCTACAGTTTCTTCTTAGCTGTGATAAACAAAATGTCAAGGACAGAGTTCATGCCATCTTTCTCACAAGAAAAATGCTGTGCTGAAGCTAACATGCTGTTGAAATATTTGTATCAACAGTAGCATGTTTTTAAATATAAGAAAATTAGACATATTTAGGCTTTAGGCATAAAATTAACTCTCTTTTTAAGTTTGTTCTTGTTCTTGTTAATGATTTTTTTCATAAGGAATAGAGGTTGTTGATTTTCATCTTATCTTTACAATGTTGAAGGTGTTTCTATTTTTACCTAGTGGTAGAATAAGTACTGAAAAAGAATTTAATCTTAGTGTCATGGTTATTTTGAAAACTTTTCTGCCAAGAGATTTTCCAAAAGTAATTTGTTCTGTATTTACTTCTCATAACTTTATCCTATTGTTCTTTGATGGCTAGTCATATTTTCCTATTTCGTGTGCCTATACTTTCTTTTAATACAATTTTTGTGACTTAAAAGTGTCTACCATTAACTGGCAATTTCTTCAGATTTCTGAATACCTGTGAGTCTATGATATTCATAATATAAAGAAAGTGCTATGACTGTTCTCTAATTAAGATACTTCCAAAATAGAAGAAGACCTCCATGGTGAGCCCTTTCTGGACAAAACTGTTCTAAAATCTTTTGGGAAACTGTCAAAATAAATAATCCAAAAAGCAAGAATTTAATCACTGGCGAGTTGTGTCAGAAAAATATTTCCTCTTCTACCTAAATACAAATAAAAGCACTGGACACAATGCATATAATAAACTAAAAGACACACTCAAAGATGGATGAAGCAGATACGCTCACCATGGACTCTGAAGCCTAAGGAACATGCAACATTGATGATTTCTGACTTTTTTTTTTTTTGGACTTATATATCCCAAACTTAGAAATGAAGAAGCTGTCAACACAGAAGCACCAATAGGTGCTGGCAAAATAAGTCACAGCCAAAGCTTGTTTTCTCTAACTAGTCTAGCTGAGAAAGCAGCATCCTAGCAAGAGAAAAAACTTAATTTCAACAGTACAAATAGTGAACAAAAATGAGAACAACAAAATGTGACACTGCCTCAGGCCATCTTAAAGCCAACAGGCTCAGGAGGTGAACCTAGGCTTCCAATCTGGAAGGGCCACAATGAGTTATATTATTTTGTAAGTTGAGTCAGTGTTAGAAAAAAAGAGTCAGGTCAACTTTCAATGCCCCAGCCTGTGATCACCTTCCCAGACTAAAGCATTATGAAAGATCTCAATATAGAACTATCTTTCTCTATTAAAAACAAATTCTTCATCTATGTTTATGTAGTATCATATGAGTTTAATTGACACTCAAGATGGCAAACCACTGTTTAGTAATAAGACCACTCTATCCGTTGTTTCAGTGGTAGTAAGTAAGACTATTTACTCACAGGTCAATATGATATTGACTAGAAAAAATTAACTTCTACTTGCCATTGGAAGTAATCAAGGAGCAACCTTCCCTGTTGTTCTTGTAGAGCAGTGTCAGAGACATCCAGCTAAACAGAATGTTAAAATGAGATCAAGAGTACAGCATAATAATATAACAATGTCTATGCCTTAGTCAAAATTCATTTATCATATAAAAAAACAGAAAAGTCACATAAAAGAAGAAAATTAATGCCAAATATCAATATGACAGGGACATTAAATATTAGATGAACTTTAACCATGGTAAAATACTTCAATGAGCAAATAACCAGCTTGACTTAAATAAAAAATGTAAAGTGTCAGCAAAGAAGTATAACTTTAGCATTGAAAAACACAACATCCTTCAAAAATAAAAAGGAAATGGAAGTTTCCATGGATGAAAGAAGCTGTAGGAATTTATTAGAAGTAAAATTTATTTCTTGGAATCTAGCTAAGGGAAATTTCTAACAGAAAGAAATAGTAAAAGAAGGGACAAGGTGTAAATGTATCTTTTATTTGAGTGATGTAATTGTTGTCTCAGAATGCTGAATCAGCTCCCTCTTTCTAGTTCTTTCTGAACTCTGGTTGGCTGGTTCAAATCAGTTGTTCTGTCCCAAACCCTTATCCAAGCTGACTGATTCAAAGTGGCTTCTCTAGGCTTCTGATTGAATTGTTTCTGCTTGGCCTCAAACTAACTCTGCTCACATATTCTATTCTTTTGACTCTTTCTCATTCTCCAGCTCCTTCTGTCTTCACCCGTGTCTAGCTATTCTCTCTGCAACCTGTCTCTGTAAAACTATTCTGGTAAAAACTATCCAGAACTCCAGAAACTGAACTGCCAACAACTGCACTGCACTGTACACTGAGTGGCAACTCAACACACTTATTCAACCAAACTGGCTGACTAGAGCTCAGAGACCTTCATTCCTCTGTCTCCTGAGTGCTGGGATTAAAGGCATGAGCCACCACACATGGAACTAAGCTTTTCTTTACCTAAGACTTGCTCTATACTAGGCTGGCCTTGAACTCAGAGATCTGCTTGCCTGTCTCCTGGGATTAAAGGTATATCTGTGTTCCAGGCACATAGGTCCTATAAGGTCCTTAGCTGTGATCCCTTCCCACAGCAGCCAATTGCTTACTAAAATTCCTCTACAACAATGAAATTTCAGAAAGACAAACTAAACAGAAAAATAAGAGCAAATACAGTAGTTTTTTCCTTCTTATACTGAGTTTATTAAATTATATTTGACAGTTGAGATAAAGTTATAACTGGTACAGAATGGTAGTATAAATAACAAATGAAACATATACAGAAAATACACTTTAACAGATCAATGGTCATTCTCAACATCAATCACGTTCTTGTTTTCATAATAAACAGAAATTAATAATACTGATGATATTTATTGTTAACTCAGTAGACATAGGATGGGAAGATGATTTGTTTAGACATAAGATTCATATGTACCTCAATTTCGTAATTTTATTTCTAGGAATCTAAATTACATACATAGTATATGTATATATTAAATTAGCACACAAAAGGACCTCTTGTGGCAACAACAAAGTAGTGAATATGATTATCAATAAAGGCATGAGAAAATAGTTGGAGAAATAGCTCAGCAGTTAAGAGTTGACTGTTTCTCCAGATGATCCAGGTTCGATTCTCAAAAGCAACATGTACAGATGACGCTCACAGTACTAGACACACATATGATGTACAAATACGCATGGAGGCAAAACATTAATGTATATAAAATAATAAAATATGTTTTAAAAAAGAATATGCTTGAACCTATAGATTCATATAATTAAATATTTTACATAAACTAGCCATGAACATATTGAATAACTGTAGCCTACAATATATATTTAAGTTTAAAGGGAAACATTTTATGCTTATTTTAATTTAAAATAACTCTCTATGTATAAGTATAGTTATGTACATAAAATGTATATACTTTCAGTGCATAGAGTACACATGAATATAGTTTTTAAAAAGCTATACATTTTAAAGAAAGCAAACTGAAAGAATATATGGGAGACTTTGAATAGCGGAAAAGAATGTAAATTATGTAATTTCATAAATGTCTATCAATAATATATATATAATACTTACATATATATCTATATAGGAGATGTTTGTATGTATGTATGTATGTATGTATGTATGTATGTATGTATGTATATATATATATTGCTGGGGAGGTAAACAGACTGGACCAGAGCCTTACTAATCAGACTAGTCAGTCAGCCTAGCCTACTTGGTGAGATGTAAGCCAAAAGAAAAAGAAAGAAGAAAAAGAAAGAAAAAGTAAAGGAGAATAGACCTGAGGCCTTAGGAAGAACAACAACTAAGACTTTGGCCTCCACACAGCTATACTCACAAGTACGCGTATATTCACAAACATACACAAACATGCACAAACACAAAAGTTAAATAATCAAAAGCAAATTAGTAAGAGTTATGGTTGTGATTTTGTTTATTCTAGTAGTATATAACCATTGTAAGATTATCACACATAGACTAATTTACAATAACTATGGGGTTATCAGTCTACAGTACTGCTAGTTATAAAGTACAGTACATGTATTACATACACTAGATTTCAGTAAGATGTACTCTATATTAGCAGGTTATTAAAATGCATTCTATAGTATTTACACAATGATCAATCCAGGATGCCTTTCTTAAAATTTATCCCCACGTTAAGTAAAATATGACTCTGTGTGTAGAAACTATATAAGAACTTTGGAAAGAAACTCATAATTGATTAAAATAACCAAATAAAAATGAGTGGTAGGATTAATGCAGTAATAAAGAACTACCAATTTTACCCTAAGTAAATTTATGCTATTTGAATTTTAAACAATGAGCTATGGATTACTCAGAAAACAAATACATATAGTATTTAATTTATTCCTGTCATCCCAGACTTCTCTGGATTGTAGACTCATGGTGATTTTCAATAAATCCATCATAGGGTATACATTTCACAAGTTTAATTCTTCCCGGCTCATTTAAAACTTATGTTTTTGCTGCTGCTAATGTAGTTCCATGGGACAGTGCTTGCTTGCTATATGTAAATTCCTGAGTGCAATAACCAGAATGCCAAAAATGTACCTTTGTCAACTATACCACTTTTTCCTGATGAAAGGGTTAACTTGTCTATACAGCTTTTTTGTGGTAAAGGTTATATTTAAAAAACAAAAAAAGATGAAGAATCACCAGAGCTGGGGAGATGGCTCAATAGGGAAAGATGCTTGATGCCGACCCTAGGAGCCTGAGTTCAATCCTCAATGTGGAAAGAGATAGCGAACTACTGCAAGCAAGCTTTCCTTCACTAATGTGCTATAGGCTGTCCATACACAATGCACAAATTAATTAATCAATTAATCAAAATTAAATTAAATTTTTTTAAAACATATAGCACCAGGCACAATGGAAGCATCGTTTTTTGTTTTTGCAAAATAAGAGTATGCAGATTATTTCATTTAACAGATCTGAATTATGGCGTGTGTGTATGAATCTCTGTGCGTGTGCATCTCTGTGTGTGCATCTCTGTGTGTGCATCTAAGTGTTAAATATATCCACTATGATTATGTGCATTTATTTATATATAACCTTTTTGGAGTTGGAATATATTCCATAAACACATTGAAAGTTAAAATGTGAGTTAATATAAGAGCTAAACTCTCATATCATATTCCCAAGTTAATAAACTGGAGTCATTTTTTGTAAGGAAGAACTTTTGATAACAATATAATATCTTGGACACTTGAAAATATGAGGTCTTCCCATTCTGAAGATTCATCCAATGAACCAGATGTGTTTATTAAGAAGACTGCATGATTTTAAGTCTGATACAAGTTCTCCAGTTGAAATCCATCATGCTAAAAGTATCAACATTTATTTAAAATAGAATTTCAGTATAATTATCAAAACAGTGTTGCTGTGTCCCCAGTAAATCCTGGATTTTTTTTTTTTTTTTGAAAATAGAAAAAGAAGCAAAATTTATATCTTTTGTAAATGGTATCATCTACTATTGATAGGTTGTCTTTCTTCTAACATTTAGAGAAAAAGTTATTTAATGATTCAGAAATGCACCTTTTATCTTTCAGTATGAATTCAGATAAAACAGAAGGCCTTTTGGTTAACAGTCATTCCTGTATCCTGGATCAAATGATCAAACAAAAAATAATTTTTGTGAGTTGATTTTGGATATCTCACAGGACTTTGAAATCTTCAAATGCTCCGAATCTTCAGTTTCTTTGTTAGAAAAAAAACTGTACAAGAAAACAAATCTTGTTCAGTTTGCAAATGGAGCATCTGTGGTGTTTCATGAGGGATCTGGCTTCCCTGGCTGCTTACAGAAGGCACTGGCAAGTCCAATCCAGTAAACCTGAGCAGTCGTCTGCATTCCCTCGCTAGGTCTCACTGAAACCATGAACTGAACTGAATTTAAAAGAGCAATGGCATTGGAACACAGGAAGCCAAAATGAACAGACAATAAATCAACAACAGACAAGGGCTAAGAGAGTCATCTAAGAAGCTGGGAAATGAATGTGAAAACTTAGAGACAGCAGACCATGAGACAAAGTGGGAGAACAACAGAAGGTGGAAAATAATTAACGTCTAACTTAAAGGAATTTTAGGCAAGACAGACTTTAGAAAATGCAGAATAGCAAAGAACTAAAATGAAGAAAAAAGAAGAGAAGAAAAGAAAAGAAGTATGGATTTTAACTTTTAGGAACATCAGTGAGTCCCTGTCCTGATTTCCTCACCCAGGCTCTTCAATCAAGAATAGTATAAAATGATACTCCCAGGAATAAAAGAATAAAGACATTGATACTATGTAATATCAAGCAGTGGGGAAAATTAGATAAAATAGGGGAAACTTCCAGTATGTAGAATCAAAGCATGACACACACGCACACACACACAGACACACACGCACACCACATACACAAACATGTACACACATACAAAAGATACAAACCTCACACTTACAGTCACACATATACCAAAGTTACAAACATACACACATCTATATACATATACACATCACACATACACACACAATACATCCATACATAATACACATACAACATACACATAAATACACACACCAGACACTTACACATACCACACACACACATACTTACATATACCAAAGGTACACAAATATATACATATACACACACACCACATATACACACACATTATACATACATACACAAACACACATTCACAAACACACATATACACATACCACACACACATACACCACACACACACACAGAAATCAAACACTTGTATACACACCACACACATATACCACACATGTACACTCACACCTATACACTATGCACAATCACACACATTTGCACATACCAGGCACACACACATATACATACAACTACTACGGACACACACATAATCAAATGACTGACAGAAGGATGTAAAACCTGAACATAAGTACAGAAATCTAAATCTGAGTTGAAATGCAGAACAGACAAAAAGGATGAATTTTCATTGAAATGTCACAGACAGATACCCTGCTGTGTTCAACCACTAAGAATAATTTAGTAGCAAGGAGACAGAGTAAAATTTGAAGTAGCAGTAAGAATATAAAACTGTGAAGATGGTTAATGTAAGACACTTATTAATATCAAGGAAAAATGAAAGCACTATGTAAGAACAGTAATTATGCAAATTACCAACCTTAACACAAACATTGATCACAGACTCCTAACATATAATTTTTTGATATTTGTCTAACTACAAGTAAGTTTGAGGATTGGTGGGAAGTTAAGGATGCATAGATTATGAGATTAAAAAAACTTGTATATCCTTTATAGGATATTAAACAAACAATTTCAGCTATTAAATACCACATACAATCATTTTATAAAAGAGATCACATATTAATATAAATAATATACAAACAGTCGAAAAATTCTAACACTGAGGAAATAGAACTGAGAAAGGAAACTGTAGAAAACTGATGAGTATTTATTTGTGCAGTAGACTTCAGAAGTCAGAAGGATGTGTCAAATGTCTAGAGCTATGGCTAGCTACAAGGTACCATGTAGGTTCCTGAAGTCAAACCCAGGGACTCTGAAAGAGTAGCAAGTGGTGTTAACCACTGACCCAACTCGTCAACCTTAGTGAGACTGTGGTTTTTGTTTTGTTTTGTTTTGTTTTGTTTTGTTTTGTTTAATGATTTATGGAGTTATTTGAAATTTTAAATCATGCATTTGAATTACACTTAAAAAAATTAGGTAAATTGCTCTTTGGAGTCAGACATTTGCCTCAAGATTAAGTTTCAAATTTTATTTTTATCCTGTTTGTAAAATCAACCTTCCACTGTTTTATGGTGGCTGAAAACACAAAATTCTTCAGTCAGAAATAATGGATTTTATTATTTTGGGAAAGCAAGCAGCAAGAATACTCCTCGCATATTCCCAAGTCTCCCAGAACCAATGCAATGGGTTTAGATGAATAAAAATGCTCAGCCAGTTGTACAGTGACTCTGGAAGAGAGAGCTTGGAGAATATACTATTTTTAGAGCAAACTGCAAACAAGCCTTCTCTTTTCCCAAGTGAACAATGTAATCCCATGTCAGAATGTTTGCATAGTGTTTAATCCTTAGACATGGTACAGGTAAAATGCTGGCGGGGCTCTTAGTCTTAGTATGCTTAGCAAGAGAAATGGAGAGAACAAGAGGCCAACTGAATACTAAATACATCTTCCAGCCCTCATTTGTACTGTGCTGATTACTATCTGTGATTTGATACAAGGCTCTTTTCTTCTAAAAAATAATAACAACTATAATAATAATGATTCTCATTTTTCTTCTGTATATAGAAAATAATAATTCTAGCTAAATCAAGCTAAAAATAATGAATCTGAAACACGTAGCATGGTGTTAGGTATATAATAGACACCAAAGTTTTTACTTTTAGTTTTCTAAAGCATAAAGCAAAACAAGACGACGAAATATAAATATGGTGTTTCTCCAAGTCCACTGATCAATATTGAACACTTTCAGAAGGTCCTATGGAAACCTCAGCCTTATGTTGTAAACTGGAGTAACAATATCCTCATTACAAATTAGAAAAGCACATAGAGTCAGTTAAATATTAAATGCTGGCTACTCTGATAGCTCACAAACAACACTGTGATTAATGCTTCAGAAGCTTCCCTTTCGAATCAAATAATGAGAAGAATTATTTCACAAGTATTACACACAATTCAGAGATCACAATTTAAACTTTTATTTGAGCTACAGAAATTTTTCAAAATATCATCAGATCTTACAACAAAAGCCTATATTCTACAAAACTGGAAAATCTAGATGAAAAAGATTATTTTCTACACAGATACCATATATAAAAGTTAAGCAAAGATCAGGTAAACTATCTAAACAGTCCCATAAACCCATGGAAATAGAAGCAGTCATTAAAAACCACTTAACAAAAAAATCGAAAACAAAAAAACCCCACAGGGACAGAAAGATTTAGTGCAGAATTCTATGAGACCTTCAAAGAAGAGTTAATACAATACTCCTCAAACTATTCCACAAAATAGAAACAGAAAGAACATTGCCAATTTGTTCTATGAAGCCACAGTTACTCTGATATTTAAATGGTACAAAGACCCAACTAAGAAAGAGAATTTCAGACCCATTTTGTTTATGAATACCAATGCAACAATAATAAAATTCTCACAAACTGAATTCAAGAACACATCAAAACAATCATTCAACATGATCAAGTAGGCTTCAGCCCAAGGATGCAGTGATGGATCAATATATGGAAATCCATTGACGTAATTCACTATATAAACAAACTCAAAGGAAAAAACCACATGATCATCTCATTAGATGCTGAAAAAGCATTTGACAATATACAACACCCCTTCATGCTAAAATTCTTGGAAAAATCACAAATTCAAGGCACATATCTAAAGATAATAAAAAGCAATATACAGCAAACCAATAACCAACATCAAATTAAATGGAGAGAAACTTGAAGCAATCATACTAAGTCAGGGACAAGACAAAGATGCCCAATTTCTCCCGATTTATTCAATATAGTACTTGAAGCTCTAGCTAGAGCAATTAGACAACAAAGGAGGTCAAAGGGATACAAATTGGAAATGAAGAAGTTAAGGTATTATTATTTGTGGATGATAACATAGTATACCTAAGTGACCCCAAAAATACTACCAGAGAACTACAGGTGATTCATTAAAGTGACTTAATATAAAATTAACTCAGAAAAAATTAATAGCCTTCCTCTATACAAATGAAAAACAGGCTGATAAAGAAATTAGGGAAACAACACCCTTCACAATAGTCACAAGTAATATAAAATATCTTGATGTAACTCTAACCAAGCAAGTGAAAGATCTGTATGACAAGAACTTCAAGTCCCTGAAGAAAGAAATCAAAGAAGACCTAGAGAGATGCAAAGATATCCCATGCTCATGGATCTATAGAATTAACCTAGTAAAAATGGCCATCTTACCAAGAGCAATCTCCAGATTCAATGGAATCCTCATCAAAATTCCAACTCAATTCTTCATAGAGATAATAAGAATAGGGAATAACAAAAACAAACAAACAAACAAACAAACAAACAAACAGAATAGTGAAAACAATTCTCTACAATAAAAAACTTCTGCGAGAATAACCATCCCTGACGTCAAGCTATACTACAGAGAAATAATGAAAGAAAAAATGGTGTAACTCTGTATTGATAGAGACAGACAGGTAGATCAGTGGAATAAAATTGAAGACCCAGAAATAAACCCATATACCTATAGTCTCTTGATCTTTGACAAGAAGCCAAAACCATCCAGAAGAAAAAAGAAAGCATCTTCAACAAGTCTAATTTTCTATCTGTATATAGAAAAACAAAAATTGATCCATTTTATCTCCTTATATAAAGCCCAAGTCCAAGTGGATCAAGGACCTTCACATAAAACCTGATACACTGAATCTAATAGAAGTTAAAGTGGGAAATATTCTCGAACACATTGACACAGGGGGAAGTTTCCTGAACAGAACATCAATGGCTCAGGCCCTAAGATCAATAATTGACAAATCGGACCTCATGAAACTAAAAAGCTTCTGTAAAGCAAAGGACACTGTCAATAGGACAAACTAACCCTACATCTGATAGAGGGCTAACATCTAAAATATACAAAGAACTCTCAAGAAGTTAAGACTCCAGAAAATCAAATAATCCAATTTTAAAAATGGGATATAGAAACAAACAGAGAATTCTCAACTGAAAAATCTCAAATAGCCAAGAAGCACCTAAAGTAATGTTCAACATCCTTAGTCATCAGGGAAATGCAAGCCAAAAGGACCCTGAGATTCCACCTTACACTAAGCAGAACAGATAAGATAAAAAAAACCTCAGGTGACAGCAGATGCTGATGAGGATGTGGAGAAAGAGGAACACTTCTCAGTTGATAATAGCATTGCAAACTGGTACAATCACTTTGGAAATCTATCTGGCGGTTCCTCAGAAAAAAATGGAAATAGTTCTACCTGAAGACTCAGTCCACCCCTATTGAACATCCAAAACATGCTCTATCATATCCCAAGGACATGTGCTCCACTACGTTCATAGCAGCCTTATTTATAATAGCCAGAAGCTGGAAACAACCCAGATGCCCCTTGGTGAAAGAATGAATACAGAAAATGTGGAACATTTACACAATGGAATGCTACTCAGCTACTAAAATCGAGGACATTTTGCAGGAAAATGGATGGATGCAGATATTCACAACAACCAATTGGTCTGAGCCCGGATACCCCAGTGGAAGATTTAGGAGAAGGACTGAAGGAGATGACAGGGACTGCAACCCCATAAGAAGATCAGCAGTATCAACTAATCAGACCCCTCAGAGCTCCTAGGGACTAAGCCACCAACCAAAGAGCATACATGGGGTTGTCTGTGGCCCCTGCTTCATACGTAACAGAGGACTGCCTTGTCTGACCTCAGTGGGAGGGAAGGTACTTGTTTCTGTGGAGGCTTAATGCCACAGAGAAGGGGGATACTAGAGGGGTGAAGTAAGAGTGGATGGGTGGGTGGATGGTGGGGGAGCACTCTCTTAAAGACAAAGGGGATGGGGTAGGGGGTAAGGGGATTGTTGAGGGAAGACCAGGAAGAGGGACAGCATTTGAAATGTTAATAAATAAAATAATTATTAAAAAATAAGTGACCGCCCTCTGAAAGACCCAACAAGCAGCTGAAAGAGTCAGATGCAGATATTTGCACCCAATCAATGAACAGAATCTGCTGAATTTGGGGGTCAGTTGGGGGAAAATTGGTTGAATTTGGGGAAAGCTGGAAGAAGCTGAGGAGGAGGGCGACCCTGTAGTAGGACCAGCAATCTCAAATAAACCTGGACCCCCGAGATCTCTCAGACACTGGATCACCAACCAGGATGCATACACCAGCTAATATGAGGCCCTAACAGCAGAGGACTGCAGGGTCTGGGTTCAGTCAGAGAAGATGCACCTAACCTTCAAGAGACTGCAGGCCCCAGGGAGTTTAGAGGTCTGGTGTGTGGAGGGTGGATGGGGACATACTCGTGGAGACAGGGGGCAGGGAAGAGGTATGGGATATGGACCAGGAGGGGAATAAAATCTGTAATGTTAAAAAAAAAGAAAAAAAAGAATAATAAAAATAATAAGTGACAAAAATATGTTAGTATGAGATTGAAGAAACTCTTTCAAAACCCCTTAGATTGTTAAAAAAGCGATATTGTCTTTATGTTATCAAATTACAAAATATTAAGCATATGCTAATATGTATTTGAACACAAAAAATGTTACTGTACTCAATACATTTATGTTACACCAAAAAGAAAAAAAAAAAAAAAAGACATGATACACCAATAGAAGCATAAGCATACTTCTTTTGATTCAAAAAGCTGTGGAGTCAGAAAACATTTTTAATTTCAAATGGACATCGGGACAGACACACCACTAGAAGCAATGCTATTTTAAAAATGGATAATAATTAAATTTTAATGAGGCCGATGATTCTCAAAGATGAGTCAGCCGTTTGTAAATCATCAGTTTCACTAAGCCAAGACATCGTAGGGGGAGGAAGAAGTGCTATATCCTGTTTATGTATCCCATCTCAGAAAGAGAACTTGGTGTCCTTCTTAAACAAGTAGTCATTCATCTCCAAAACAGAATATGAGTCATTGCTTCTTTTCTTGGTTTACCTTTGATGTGGTCAGAACACATCTTTAATTTACATTAATATCTGGATAAACAAACCCTCTGTATTACAACCAGTAGACACTTGTTGGTCAATCAGTGTTTAGTTTAATCAATAATGTTTTATATTCAACAAAAGAAAATAAGGTAAATACACTGATTTTTATAGGAATAATTTGCAACAGGTTTTCTGCAAACTGCTTTGCTTTGCCAAATAATTCCTTTGAACTTGTTGTTGTTGAAATTATGCAGTCGCTCCCATTTTAGGCAGAGAAATAGCCAGGATATGAATTTGACAACACATGCACTGTGAGAGTGAGGAAAAAATTCTGAAGACAGTTTTTAGTTCTCTAGAAAAGGTCAGAGCATTCTTCAAGGAAACTGGCTGGCAAAAACCTTGGATATTTGGAGAATGAATGCCTGTGAGTTTCAGAATGTGCATGTCTATTCTCTGCTGATAAACTCTTTCATAAGGCAGGGAACATTGTGTCCAGCTAGTTTTAAAATTGCGTTTTGAAGACAGAATGTTGAAAAGCCATGCTGTTACTTAGTATCACTTAACCTAGCTGGACCAGAAAAAAATATACTGCTTTTGAGTATGGCGCCTTCTGATTAGTGTGCTAAGGAATGAATTATCTTGATCCTTGAGAACTTGAATGAATTACCCAATGATCCTTCTGAGACCTTTAAAAATCCAGCAGTCCCATGTGTCTATCCATTTATGTCTGCCAAACTCTGCTAATTGGAACTATGTCAGCAAGATATTCGCTGGATATTATATATCATTGTAACTTTATGTCTAGGCTTTACACAAAAATTCCACTTTAAAGAATGTAGTTAGATTGCTAGTCATTTTTTGTTAAAGTGTATATAAACAGTTCTCACATGAGATTTAATTAATTCATCTTTGTGCCCACACATTAGAATTTTGAGAAAGGGAATGTGGGGAGTCAACGGTCAGTCATTAAAATTTAATAACAATTCAGTATTTCCTATGTATCCAGTACTTTTCTAAGGGAATTCCACAGAATGACCCATGATTCCTCCCTTTAACTTTCCAGTAAGTATCATAACCATCTTCAGTTTAGAGATGAGAAAGCTGTCATTTAGAGAGGTTATAGTAATATGCCGCTGGACACAAGCTCAGGTAAACTATCCACTTAGCAAGCTCACTAGTGCAATAAGTTTCAGTAAGGAAATTATTATAAAAGTAGCTGAGTGGGGTTTCTCAGACAAGAACTTTGAAGAACATTGACTGTAGGTCTGGACCACCTTCTGTTCTCTCTCACTTTTATAAAATACAAAGACTTGGAAAAATGATACTCAAAGGATAAACAGGCTGAGAAAGAAATCAGGGAAATGACACCCTTCACAATTGTCACAAACAATATAAAGTATCTTGGTGTGACTCTAACCAAGCAAGTGAAAGATCTGTATGACAAGAACTTCAAGTCTCTGAAGAAAGAAATCGAAGAAGACCTCAGAAGGTGGAAAGATCTGCCATGCTCATGGATTGGA
>CM052719.1:42092102-42129010 GCA_028551405.1 Uromys caudimaculatus
ACTGATAAGCGGATATTAGCCCAAAAGTTTGGAATACCCAAGTTTTACTTCACAGTAACCGTTGGACTGAGAGTGACATCCCAGATGGAGGAGTTGGAGAAGGAACTGAAGGAGCTGAGGGAGTTTGCAGTCCCATGGAGGGAGCAACAGTGTCAACTGGCCCGAACCCCCCCTCTCCCCTGTCCTCCTAGAGATTGGACCACCAACCAAAGAATACACATTGAGGGACCCATGGCTCGGACCACATATGTGGCAGAGGAGGACCTTGTTGGCCATCAGGGGGAGGACAGGCCCTTGGGCCTGAGGGTGTTAGAGGCCCCAGTAAAGGGGAATGTCAAGGTGGGAATACGGGAGTGGGTGGGTGGGTGGGTGGGAGGTGGAACACCCTCATAGAGTCAGGGGAGGGGGCGGGGATAGGGGGTTCCCAAAGAGGAGACCTAGAAAGGGGGAAACATTGGAAATGTAAATAAAGTATCTAAAAATAAATAAATAATAATAATAATAAAAAGGAAATAGGAACAAAGAGCAAAGTCCGGTCATCTATGAATAAATAGTAGCTGAGGAAGAGAGACAAAGGAAGAACATAGCATTTGAGGAAAGGCTGGGTCGTAGAGCTCAGAACAAATGCAATTGTGGTCCACTGTGTGGCTGTGAGTGTCTGCATCTGTCTGAGCCAGCTGCTGAGTGGAGCCTCTCAGAGGACAACAAGCTCCTGTCTGCAGGCATAACAGAGTATCCTTAATAGTGCTAGGGATTGGTGCTTGCCCATGGTGGGGCTCAAGTTGGGCTGGTTATTGATTGGCCATTCCCTCAGTCTCTGCTCTGGGCCCCCTGTCTGCATTACTTGTAGACAGGGTAAATTTTGGGTTGAAAGTTTTGTGAGTAGCTGGTGACTCCGCTGGGTTTCCTTTCTGGATCCAGGAGGTGACCTCTTCAGGTTCCATATCCCCTATGTAGTGAATCACAGATAAGGTTACCCCTGTTTATTCTTGGGTGCCTCCTTTATCCCTGGTCTCTGTCTCCTGGAAATGTCCCCCCCAATTCCCCACCCCTATCAGTTTCAGATTTCCATTCATTTCCATGGCCATCAGCCATCTCTCCTATCCTTCCCCACACTTGATCCTGAATCCCTCATTCCTCTCCCCATCATCCCTCCCTCTCAAATCCCTCCCTCCATCTGCCTCTTATGACTATGTTATTCCTCTTTCTAAGTGAGATTCAAGATTCTTCTCTTGGGCCTTCTTTCTTGTTTAGCTTCCTTGAGTCTGTAGAGTGTAACATAGTACCTGTAATTTATGGCTGGTACTCATTTATAAGTGAGTACATACCTTTGGGAACTGAGTTACCTCACTCAGGATGATATTCTCAAATTCTATCCATTTGCCTGCAAAATTCATGATGTCTTGGATTTAAGAATAGGAGGAAAGGGATAGGAACTACACAGGAAGACCAACAGAGTCAGTTAACCTTGACCCTTGGGCCTAGCCCTCAAAGCTCATATATAGCAGATGTGCAGCTTGATCTTTATGTGGCTCCTGAACAACTGGTACGTGGGCTATCCCAAAAGCTGTTACCTGTATGTGGGATGTGTTCTAGTAGCTGGGTTGCTTTGTCTGACCTCAGTGGGAGAGGCCTAGCCTCTCAGAGACTTGAAGTGACAGGGTGGAAAGGATACCCAGGGGACCCACCCTCTCAGAAGAGAAGAGGAAGAGGGAAGAAAAAAGGTTGTGGGAGGGGGTGACTGGGAGTGGGGCAGTCAGTGGGAGGTAAAGTGAATAAGGAAAAAACAAAAAAAACAAAAAACAGAATCTGAGATCATATGCACAAGACCTGCACAAGATCAAGACAGTTAAAAGTTCCAGCTTGGATGGGGGAAGGACCAGAAAGGACCCACTCTTAGCTGGCGAGTTCTTAGTCCTTGAGGGCTTCTGAGAGAACAACAGATCATCAACAATTCTTTAAAAAGTAATCTCTAGTGGGTTGCCCATGCCTCAGTGGGTGACTGTATACTCATGCACTTGTGAGTAGCAATAACACCACCCAGTGGATTAATAATGTTTTTTAAAAATGAAATTGACAGAGAAATGTGTTTAATGCCCTAGGGGGGACTGGAAAGAAAGTAGGAGTGGCTCAAGATATATTACATACAATATGAAATTTTCAAGCAATAAATATTAATATGAATAAGGAAAGTTCATCAGGACTATTTGATGGGATCCCAGGGCTGGCACATAGGGTCTTTCATGTATCTGACTTCCTAAGAATGCTTCCAGGGAATTCTAAAGCTGAATACATGAGAAAAGAGCCTCTTGATGCTTCTCTCTTTCTCCTTCATCTCTGTATCAGGAATGAGTGTCCTGCCTCAAGTGGTTCTTTAGCATTATTTGTTGAACACTTCCTTCTCTCTTGATAGAAACTGTTTTTATCCATATTGGAAGCCCCATTTGTTAAGCTTCCTTAAGCAATGCTGTGAGAATCTTGCACAAAGAACAGAACTGACGTGAAAAAAATACCTAGAAATTGTGTTTGAGAAAACAGGAAATGATTCCACATGTCTGAAAAGATGTATTTATGGCTTGGTTCTAAAACTGTATGTCATTCTCAGTGTGGAAGGAAAGAAATGGTTAAGAAGGAAGAATCCACAGGGAAGTCAGCAGATAGGAGCCGTCTGAGGTAGCCATGAGACTGACAGTGTGTGCATGAAGATCCATCCGTGAAAACACACACACAAATAAACAAACAAACAAACAAACAAAAGACCAAAAACAACAACAAAAAAGAGTAACTCATGAGTAAGAATAAGAAAGAAAGAAAGAAAGAAAGAAAGAAAGAAAGAAAGAAAGAAAGGAAGGAAGGAAGGAAGGAAGGAAGGAAGGAAGGAAGGAAGGAAGGAAGGAAGGAAGGAAGGAAGGAAGGAAGAAGGGAAGAAGGAAGGGAAGAAGGAAGGAAGGAAAGAAAGGAGAATATTAGAATGAAACAAACTTTTAAATAGAAAGTCAAATCTGTGTGTCATGTCAAAAAACAAAAGTAATCTTATGTTTTCATAGTGTTAAACTTACGTATTGCCTTAGTTAGGGTTTTACTGCTGCTATGAACAGACACCATGACTGAGGCAACTCTTATATGGACAACATTTAATAGGGACTGGATTACAGGTCTGAATCTGTTTAGTCCATTCTCAACAAGGCAGGAACATGGCAGCATCCAGGCAGGCATGGTGCAGGAGATGCTGAGAGTTCCATATCTTCATCTGAAGAGTGCTAGCAGAATACTAACTTCCGGGCAGCTAGGAAGAGAGTCTTAAAGCCCACGCCCACAGTCACGCATCTCCAACAAGGCCACACCTCCTAATAATGCCACTCCCTGGGTCAAGCATATTTAAACCATGACACATATTGAAGATAAATTTAATTAATGAAAGTAAATGAAAAAGAGTGCTAAATCCACATAGGAAAGTCTAGACTCTAAAACTATATGTTAACAAATACTAAGACTGAACCAAATGGCACCAATTTTAAGGTGCCATCCCAAAAGTAATTGAGAGGAGAAAATTAAGAAATCTACAGTCAAGAAATAAATCTACATGGAATGTATAGATCTGCCTGCCTAGGTACCCTCCTGTCTACCTGTGTGCCTGCCGGCTAGTCTGTCTTTCTGTCTGTGTTTGTCTGTCTAGTTGCTTATTCAGTCCTGGAGAACTAATATAGGCTAATGGTCATTCTAGACAAGCACCTTATAACTAAGTCACACCCCACTCCCTCCTATACTAATTTTAATATAAAAATAATATAAATATAAAATATAAATATAAAATAATATGAATGTAGAAAACTACAAGAAAAATAAAAATCTATTTAACATTCTGGAAAACAATATATAAAGAGTTCTGAAAATATATGTATGTAGCCACATAACTTCTAAAAACGTGAAGCAAAGTAAGAAACAGGTAACTCAGCAACTGAATGTCCATGAAGATATTTGTGAGCAACCTGGAGTGCTATATAGCTTGAAGACTCATGTCTTTAGCTTTGTGCCTGTGGGAACATTACTCAAGACTGTATTGAAAGTCACAAAGAAAATTTCAATACATTTCTATGCATTGATGAAGGCTTGGTTTTCCTTAATTGTTTTCAGATTGGAAACAAAGATATTTTTGGTCTGGCAATGTAAGTTATAATGACTGAAGGCCCTTCCCAGTGAGGAGGAGTGGGGGATGAAGAGTCACTGGCCTTCTCCTTCAGGTCTAGACAGGGTTGGTTTATGGACTTGCAGTTCCCACTGACTGAGCTCTTTACAGATAAGTTTTCGATCATTCAACTGTCTTTTCGAAAGACATCTTTATGGACATTGGTTTTATTTAAAAATACATTTATGCGAAATGCATTAGTAAAATGCTTTGAATTGACAGGGAATAACTAACTCACAAATACAGATCTATCATGAGGCAATTCCTATTTCTAAAATAATTATAGTACAAAGAAAAACACAGCAACAGGGAAGGCTCTGTATTTGATTTGTAGTTTTTTATCCACATCATAAAAAACATTTGTAAATTTGTTGGTAGTGCCAGTTGTCTGACATGGATGACAAGATCCTCATAACGACAAGGCTTTAAGTCTGTGCTTCACATCTAAAGAGTAACACAGAGGACATAAGGAAAAGACACCCCTGATGTGTAACATTTAAATACATTTCAAATATTGGAGACAGAAAAGGAAAGTAAAAATGAAGAAACAAAAGAAAGCTAGGGCCAAATCATCAGCCCCAAAACTTATATACAAGTAACAGGTTATATCTAGGAACTCATACACACACACACACACACACACACACACACACACACACACACACACACATGGCACACCTGCATTCATGAACACATGCATGCACAAATGCACATACATGCATGCAAGCATGTACACATTCATGCACACAGGTCTGCATGCACATACAGATGCATCCACACAGGCACACAACCATGCGCACACACAAATAAACATATGCATGCAACAACAATTAATAAAAAGAGAGGCCAGAAAATTGAAGAATTCGGGAAGGGTGTATAAAGGGCTGGGAGGGAGTAAAGTAATGGGAGAAATATCGTAATTAATCTACAACTTCAAAAATAACAAAAGAGAAACAAAGTAGCAAAGAAATATGATTTTCCTCAAACAGTGTCCTAAATCTCTAAGAAAAAAATTTTTAATGTGAAAGGGGCTTGAAGGTCAACTTAGAGAAAGCACAGAAAGACACAAAGCACAAAAAGAAAGACAGAAAGACAGAGAGAAAGAAAGAAAAAGAGAGAGAAAGAGAGAGAGAGAAAGAAAGAAAGAAAGAAAGAAAGAAAGAAAGAAAGAAAGAAAGAAAGAAAGAAAGAAAGAAAGAGAAAGAAAGAAAGGAAAGAAAAAGAAGGAAAGAAAAGAAGAGAAAAGAAAAAAGAGAAAAGAAAGCCTTTGAAATGCACTTAAATGGGATTTGGTGAAAGATATCTAAAAGTAGGCCATGCTTTTGTGATTGTGTGTGATAGAACTCTAAACATAGAAAGGTTTTTATTATTGACATTTTTATTTTCAGATTGAATTCATAGCCAGGTCTGATATACAGATTGCTTACTCTGGATCTTAGTATAAGTTTAGTTATTTAAAAAAATAGAGCTTGTAATGATATTTTTTACAATTATGTCCTAATCATTTCTACCATTATCCAAACTCTCATAATTTAAGGGTTTGGATTAAGTTCAGGGTACCATTGTGCTTTTTGTTTGCTTACCCAGAGATACAGATGGTTCTTGTTCTGTGAATATTTGTTATTTCATCTCTGTAGTTACAGTGTTAGTTAGGAAGAAAAAGCTCCCTCAAGACAAAAGGATTGACTGGTGACTGAATTTCTTGTAAAATAAATTCCTATTTGAACTTAAAGCAGGATGTTCCTTACAACACCATTGACTTTTACCACCTCTTTAGTTGGCATCTTTGTAACTGGACTTTCCGATTACCAGGTCTTCTAAATATATGGCCAAATAATAAAAATGTGATGCAGCCTCCAGCTTATAAAGTGATGATGTCACAAGTAGTTTTATGATTTTATATCTTTCAAATATATTTCCTGATCTAATTGTAGCCACAACTTAATGAAATAGGTTTATTTCCACTTCAAAGATAAGCCAACAATACATAAAGATATTGTCTTTCTCAAATGGCATCAAACAATGAAATAAACAGTGAACTGTGACTTAGTAACTCTCAAAGACATTATAAAAACATTAGTCATTTTTAAACCTGAAAGGACTAGAGTTGGCATGGGACACACCAAACCAAGTTCTCTGCACAAATACTTGCCCCAGAGAGACAAATGGCAGGGAAAATGAGACAAAGACAGGGGACAGAGAACCAGGAAGCAGGGGACTGGAGCAAGGAAGAGAGGAAGAAGGGATATTTTCTCTTGAAGGACAAAGGACTGCTTCTGGTTAGAGAATGAGACAGCCATGGCTCAGAGGCAAAACACAGTTCATAAAGCAAAAAAGGAAAACCCCTTTAAGGTTAGAAAGAGTTGGTTTGTTTTGACTGGGCATGCTAATTAGGTAAGCCAAAGGGGTTTTTGATCGCTGGCCTTCCTTGTTTGTGAGCCTCAGAAGGAGGAAGTGTGTAACTAAGGGACTAGAGCTTGGGGTCTAGCTTTAGAGAAGTAATCTATGGTTTAGCAAGGGGGAGGGAAGGGGGGAGGCCAAGGCCTGCCAGTACCATGTTTGCCATGTTCAAGCCTGCTGGAGCTCTTCAGAACCTGGTGAGTCTATTTATAAACTGTCGCTATGGTAGTCTTAAGATTTCTCCACAAAATAGTTATCTCCAATACTTATAAGAAAAGGTTGGTTTATGTTTTTCTTCATCCCTTTCTTCCTGGCTGTAGTCGTGGTTGTTAAAATTGACCTCGACCTTCAAAAGAGGACACCGATTGGCAGTATCAGACTGTGATCCCAGCCACAAACCACTTTTGATACCAGCTACACCTCAACCAGTAAAATATCACAAACAAACTCTATGCCCTTCATTCCAGATCTATCCATGTAGCTCACATGAATGAATACCAACTCTCTATGTTTTCCTTCAGTTAAATATCATCTTCTGGGGCTACCCTGTCACCCAGATGTGATTAATCATCCAGAGATTTGAACAGCACACTGTTATGCATTTCCTAAAGGGAAAGCCTTAGAAAGCTTGGCAACAATATGCTACAGATATTCTCTTTTTAACACCTAAAAACAAAATGACATTTTGACCAGCTAAAGGTAGCTAAACCCTCATCAATGACTGCTGACCAAGTCTTCCTGAAATCCTAATAATATAACACATCAAATATTTATCTAAAAATTAAGTGACTTTATAGTCAAATAACAACCCAGGAACATTAATAGGAACACGGTGTCTTATTAACGTAACAGCTTTATCCTCATGATCCCAAACTAGCTTCCTCCTGGTTATCATTTCTTTCTGCCTACTGGTCTGGACATTCTCTCAGAGTCATGGGGATTCAGTACTCAGCTCTGCTATCACTAACACGGTGTCTGCCTGTGAATAAACTTGAATAGACTAAACTCTGTGTAATTGTTTTTCCTACTTCTCAGATGCAACATTTGTCTTCTCTAAGACATCCTCATTTCTTCAAATATTTTATTTCTCCAGAGATACAGATTATAAGGCTTGATGCTCTGTAAACTTCTAGAAGGTCACTCCTGCCCACTCTTTCCCCACACTTCACTTCTCTGCTCCCCAAGCACTTGTTATATTATATTCCTTTACAATTTGATTAGAAATATTTACATTCTCCCTCCCCATCCTGTCTCCATCCTCTACAGCAGGTTAGTAGACTATCATTCTTACTAGTTTTTGTCACTAAAATCCCCATGAAGATAGGAAAATGTTCTATCTTTAAAGTCATTAATAAGGGAAGGTCATGCACAGGGCAGCAGAATGTGGTCCAAATGATATGCTTAACCCAAAGATTCTTTAAAAGAAGAATGCTCAGTCACTGCCTGTTCCATCTCCCTCCTCATTCATGTTACCTAGGAAACAGTGCAGAGGTGAACTCATCTTCCTGGTGCTCCCTGAAATCCTTGTCATGCTAAACCAAGATCTCCACAAAGAGCTGTCCTCCTCAGTTCTCTGCCCTCCAGATCATTTCCTTTTCCTTTGGACACTTTTTAAAGAATGCATTTTACTTTTAAAATTGTGTGTGTGTGTGTGTGTGTGTGTGTGTGTGTGTGTGTGTGTGTGTGTATGTGTGTGTGTGTGTGTGTGTGTGTGTGTGTGCATGTGTGCATGTGTGTGCGTGCGCACGCAGCTGACCTCAGAAGCCAGAAGAGGGCGTCAAATTGGTTAGAGCTGATCTTAGAGGCATCCAGTGTGGGTGCTGGGCACCAAGCTCAGGTCCTCAAGAAGAGCAGCAGGCTCTCTGAACCACTGAGCCATTTCTCCAGCTCTAAATCTTTCATTAGTATTATTTTGTGTGTTTGTTATGATGTGTGTGGGTGCACATACACTGACCACTCTGCATCGGACAACCAATAAAGGGCCTCATCCCTTAGAGAGGCTAATTATCCCTTTCTGAGAAGTCAGTAGCTGCCTGTAATTCTTTGTCTAAGGTGAGGCCACACAAATTTTTCTCTCATCCGTGTTAACATGCCCGCTGCTATGGCCATTATTCTATTCTTGTTCATGCAGCCTGCAGCCATATCTAGGACAGACTGGTTTCCTCAATACTCGCAGGAATTCTGTCTCTTACAATCCTTCTGTTCCCTCCCCACCACCCTGTTCCTAAGCCATAGACATGGGAGCTATAATATAGATGTATCCACCGGGGCTAAGTTCCCCCATGATCAGTTGATTTATGCATTGTGTCCAGTTGTGATTTTCTGTGATTGTCTCCATTTACTGTAAAGAGTGACTTTGCTAAGGGCTAGTAGTTACACTTATCCAAGAAAGATGGTTTGTGCAAATAAAATTACTTTTAATGGCAGTGAAACATATAATTTGATTCATTTTGTGCTGCTAAAACATAATAATGCATACTGGGTAATTTCAAATACACAGAAATATATTGTCACTAGATACTGGTCAAGACACTGATATGACAAATGTCTCTATGCATGAGATGCAATGAGGTAACTTAGAGGATAAAGTGTGTGCCTGATGACCTAAACTCAATATTAGAAACCCATGCAAAGGTAGAAAAATAAAACTAATTCCATGAAATTGACACCAAAGATTACCTGCAATTTACAGCATTGCAGTCTTCTTTTCTGTGATTCTTGAGTTTGCTATTCTTGTCTACTCAGTATTTATCACCATTTATTTTTTTCTTTAGTTAATTCTCCAGATAACTTCAATTCCTTCAGTGCTGTCTTTCCTACCTAAAGCAAATGGCCTTATGCAAGCAGGCTCTTTCAAAGCTTGGGTAACAGTCTCCCTAGAGATGACTCCATGGTACAGTCACATATATGCCTTACACCTAGTGATCCAATGGCAGATGGCAGAAAGTTCAGGAAATGTCATATGCCCTCAAGTCTTTTGTTAAGAATAACATGGGCTTTTCTAAATTCATTAATTGTTCATGGGCTGAGTGTCTTTTTTGTAACACTATTGAGCTACATTAGATAACTGGAAAGGTCATCTCAAATCTCAGATTCCATAAAATATTTAAATACACATACAAGATTATGAATCCAATAGCTACAGCTAAAAACAATATCTTCCTTAGGGTTTTACTGATATGAACAGACACCATGATCAAGGCAACTCTTATAAGAACAACATTAAATGTGGCTGGCCTAGAGGTTCAGAAGTTCAGTCCAGTATCATCAAGGCAGGAGCGTGGCAGCATCCAGGCAGCCATGGTGCAGGCAGAGCTACATCTTCATCTAAAGGCTGCTAGCAGAATACTGGCTTCCAGGCAGCTTGGATAAGGGTCTTAAAGCCCACACCCATAGTGCCAGACCTACTCCCAAAGGCCATACCTACTCAAACAGGACCACTCCTTCTAATAGTGCCACACCCTAGACCATCACAAACAGTATCTAGAAATAATTGAATACACATACTATGGTTCAATAGTGCATAAAATTGACTCAAACGACTAAACAAACACAATGTTAATTGTGTGTAAAGATAATAGAGAAGAAACCAGAAAAGTTAAAAAAAATGAAAATGAAATTAAATAAAAAATATAATTGAAAATTTGGAGATAATAGTCTATCTTTTAAAGACCCATTACTTTTTTAAAACTCTTCAGTGTTAATAAATTGGTGAGGTAAAGTTAATATGTATTTGAGTATGCTCTAAGATCCCCACTCAGGACCTGATATGACTTATGGGACTGGCTTTGGTTATTTGCTGTCTATTAATCCTTTTGAGCAACTATGTTCTGAGATCTTCATTAATAGGTTCTTTTCTAGCTATTTGACAAGAGTCCTCACATTCCAGAGAATTTTGGAGTCCTTTTGGTATTTAAAAACATTCCTGCTCAATTTTATGCACTCTTAATAGTCCCAGATGTCTTATTCTTCAAAATATATCCAACTTAGACATCTAAGCTTAGGTTATAGTGATAGTTTTTCTTAGGTCAGAGTCATAATTCTTCCTCACATAGTCATTTTGAACTCAAGAATTATATCAGAGAGTACTCAGGACACAAAAAATAGTAAAATCCTCCCTGAAGGTAGTTAACATGCTCATTTATAATTAAACTTTCATCCATATAATATCTATTTCTATCTTCTTCATGAAATTTAGTCATTATGTATGCCATGGGCACAAAACACTCTACAACCAAAAATGAAGTTTTTGTGTTTACCTGTTATAAATCATCTTATAATTAGGAATTAGTGTGTAAGAACTCACAAACAAAATATATCCCATTGATGTACATTATAATAAAATCAGATAACAAATATTTTTGATAATTATTTAGCATGTGTTTACTCTCTAAAATAATGCTGACATGATTTAAACCAAGGACTGTTTTGAACTTCTGATTCAATTGCACTTTTTTTTTTTTTCGATTAAGATTCATTTCAAAAACTAAGTCTTCTGGGTGTGATATTTTCAGTGATGTGAAAAATATAAAGTAAAAATAAACTAACCTAGGAGCATTTTATTAGTACAATGGTTCTCACAGTAATGTATCAAAGACCCCCATAAGCCTGAATTCATTTCAGTCAATAGCTATTCTGGCATTTAACTTAATTATATTGAGTGATGGAGAATTTTATAGCCACTTACTTCTAATTATGTGAATATTTGTGGCACAATAGTTACTAGTATTTTAGTTACATATGATATTGTGTGCCTATTGTAGAAGTCATCACCTATGTTTTGTCTTTGGCAATACCCTTTTATGTTTAGAGTTTTAGTAAAAATTTGAAAATAGGAATCATAAGTATTATTACATATGAAGGAATTTTTGTAGCAAATTACAGAACAGTAAATAATTTACACTAGCATCTAGATTTTATAGTACTATAAAGTTAAGTGTCAGTTTTAGTGTATGAAATCTGTCCCCCAAAATGCTGATAATTTCCATCCCACTTGCACTTCTCCAAAGACTTACAATGTTAGGTATTATATAATACCCATTTTGGAGAGTAATTAGATTAAAATTGGTAATTTTATTTTTAAATCTATTTAGTCATTTTTAAGTTAAATTATAAAACACTATGAATAATATTTCAGGACTCTATTTAAATACTTCCTGAAAGAAGAATCTCCTTTTTAGCATCAAAGAACATTCTTTTCTTAAATGTTGATACCCTAGGATATGTCTTTCAGAAGTGAATAGTGGCAAGCTGAAATATCAAACGTAAGAAATCTCAGCAAGATAAATACAGCTCCTTTCTAGTCTCTGCTCTGAACCTTTTGAGCTTCCAGGTACTGACACACTGATTAAGCTCACAGTGTATCTCTTTGGTGTGAGATAAGGCCTATGAGACAACTTTTTTCATAAATTTGAACTGTTATGAGACTTGGAACTTCTGCAGACTCACATGAACTGTTTTCCCTCCACATGAAGTTTCTTCCAAAGAAGTAGGAAGGCAGTGTGCTCCTACCTGTCCTACTACAAAAACCCAACTAAGTAAACCCCTCTTTCTCATTAACATGGTCTATCTAGCTCAAGGTCTGGTCCTTTTCCCATTTTATCTGAGATCTCTCACAGGAACGTTTAACACTCTTTGTTCAATGAGTTTCAATCTTACGATATTATGAGATTAATCTGATTGGTATTTAAGAAGACTACGACTCACTATATTTCCACCACCATTATCCCAAATAGAAAGAGGAGAAAGCTAAAGTAATTCTAGTCTTCAAAGAACATGTAAGATAAGTTGTAAGTCAGTTATAGCAGAAAGTTTTATAGAAAGTAAAAGCCACTTAATTTAGCAGACTTACAAATTTAAATAAAACTGCATGTAACAGTATGAGTTATGGAAAAGGATTTCATTCAAATCAAATGCACAAATCATATTTTTTTTTAGTTCAATGTGTTTTGACATAACAGTTGTTCCTTGTCAAGTTAATAAAAGTGACTTGAGTAATATTTCTTCCAGCAAAAATCAGCAAGTGCCAAGAGCAAGTATTTTCTTCTCTCTCTCTGTTTTTTAAATCCAGATGTTTATTAAGAACACAAGAATTTGCAAAGTAGGTCAAACTAGAAATACTTTTCTGTCTCTCTCCTAAAAAACATTTGAGATGGCTAAGCCAAACATTTTTCTGATTTACTTTTTAAATTAAATATAAATTTATAATTCTTCAATATATCTCTAGGCTCTAATTAAACTTGAACATATTCAAGGCCCATAGTCTACAGTCGAGTAAGGGTATTTGTATCTAGTTATTTAGTGACAACACAAAACTTTATTTCATCTTTCAGAGTACAGTGGTTCAAATGCACACATAATTAAATCTATAATGTTCTAAATAAATTGCTTTGCACATGATAATTATACAAAATTGTTATTATTTGTTTTTACCCAAAATTGCAATAGGACAAATTGTGCCTACATTTTAATTTTTTATTTTAAAGAAATATTACTACTACCACTACTATTACTACTACTACCTACTACTACTATTACTACACAAGTCTGGATGTCAGAGAACAACTTTTGGAAATGAGTTCTCTCTTTTTTTATTTGGGCTTTAGGAATTGAAATAAAATCCTTGGGATACAACAATGACTTTTACTCAGTGTGCTATCATCTTGACCCAAAAATATTTTTATTTTGGAGGAATATAGAATATTTCCCCATTATCATTTATCTAATTTTTCCACCCTGATTTAAAGTGTAACTTTTACCTTAACTCTCCCTTCATAGGTTTGATTCTGAGTTCTATTCTATACTAATTCCTTACTTGGTCATTTTAAATCATTTAAAGACTACAGCTTTATTTATCTCGACAAATAGATTTAGCAGGTCTACACTGTTCTCCCAACTGGCACCATGGTGTGTGCTTTTGTACTTCAGATTAACTACCAGTCGAGGATCACAGTAAACCTTTCATTTCAATTGTGTTAAAGTTATAGAACAATTTTAATAGAGAAGGTTCAAAATCATGTGAACTTCTGCACAAGACCATAGCATTTCACAGTTTGAACATTTCTGCCTTTCAATAATTAAATTTTTTTATCTTTATAAGGACATGTTCATGTCAACTTTAAATGATGTGATCGATGCTTAAATTTTTCATTTACTCAAGATATTACTTTGAAGATAAATTTGTTTTATTTCATTAGAGAAGAAGTGAATAGTCTATAACAGAGAAAATAATTGGAGAAAAGATCATAAGTGGAGTGAAAGGTGAAGTCCCAGTAATAATATTGGGAAATACATTTTTTCTAGTGTCTAATGAGAAATGTTCGGAAAAGCAATAGTACGGAAAGGATTCTGTTAGGATTGTCTACAGACATCCCCTGAATCAATATGGTGGCCAATAGAATCAGAGAAAGTTTGATAAAATGGCAAAGGCTTCAGAAAGGTTAGAGGGAATTGAAAATGAAAGTATTGGTGTAAGGTGTCTCTTCAGGTATTCTGAGACTGATTCTTCCTGTCCAGTGGCCTGAGTCAACCCAGACAGCCATATAATCTACCTATGTCCATGTGGCATGAGATAGCTAAGCAAATAGATAAAAATATATAGGTAGATTTTTTGGTTGACTGAGTAGAAAAATAGATAAACAGAGAGACAAAATAACACATTTTTTGTTTTGATTTATCATTGTTGTTGTGTCTCCTGGAAATAGTCTAGACTTTCTAGATGTTCCCATAGAGTCCCATAAACCCAGAGATAGTAATTTTGATTCTTAGCTCATCCACCAAGGGGTTTAAAATAAAGAACTTCCATATCCTGTTCTTTGGAAAAGGTAAAAAATAAATATCTTAGAACAAAGACTGAAGTCGAATTCAGTGGAGATAAGTGCTCCTTAGAGGTTATAGCTTAAATTATTTCCTAGCTGATATAGCAACAAATGAGAATACCAAAGAACATTAATACCAGTAGAAATGATCGTGAATTTTACCCATCTCAGACTTTATTGGATGTTAGAGCCCAGCCATAGAAGAAAGATCATGTACTGTATAGCAGGGTTAGAAAACAAAACCAAAAACAAACAGCAGCAACAACAAAAATCTACACCATGTGCATCCAAGAAGCTCTATATACCTGTGAAGGTAACTAATCTTTTTCCTCTTAGGAGAGGATTTATTTTAAAAGCAGAACAACAAAGAAAATATTTAAGCTAATAGACTCATCTAATATTTTTAACTGAAAGATTTTATTTGGGTGGATAGATTTTTCAGAAGCTATAATCCAATTTTAAATTATTTCAAAAATTAAAATTAAATCACAATTATTTGGATTCAAAGTTGCAACATGTTACTAAATTTGAACTTCTTAGCAGTGTCTATTGATCCTGCTGGATAAAGTATCTTTTTTTTTTTTTCCATTGACAAAAATATCTTTGTCTTGACCAAGAAAAGGGAAAACAAAAGAAAACCAAAAAGACTGAAAAGCCTTCCTTTCACACTTTAGACATTTTGTTGTTGTTTTCTTTTGTTGAAAATAGCTTTTTCCCCCTTCACATAAGATATTCTTTTGTTTTCTTTGGTTTTTCAAGACAGGGTTTCTCTGTATAGCCCTGGCTACCCTGGAACTCACTCTGTAGACCAGGCTGGCCTCGAACTCAGAAATCTGCCTGTCTCTGCCTCCCAAGTGCTGGGATTAAAGGTGTGCGCCACCACTGCCCTACTGGCTCACATAAGATATTCTAATTAGAGTTTCCTTTCTTTACTCCTGGTTCCTTGTCTTCTCTTCTCTCATCTAAATCTGCTCCCCCCTTTTTTTCTCTCATTATAAACAAACAGGGTTCAAAGAGATAATAATAAAATAAAATAAAACAAAAACTAATACATCAGAATACAACAAAAACAATCAGAATAGAAAGAGCCTAAGAGAAGGCACATGAAACAGATACAAATGCAGAGATTCACTCATTACACATTCAGGAATCATAAAAGCACTAAACGGGAAGCCATAATATGTCTTATACACACACACACACACACACACACACACACACACACGACCTGTAGAGTAAAAAGAGAAGTAAAATTAAATAATTTAAGATGTAAAATGAACTAAGAACAACAGCAAAAACAGTCATGATACAAGGTTATAAAACAAGGAACTCCAGTAATTCTGAGTTCCTTTTCTATTGGCCATCTACTGCTGCATATGCAGCCTATTTTAAGAGTTGTTTGTTTTCTAATGAGATTTCCTTAGCTAAAACTATTTTTTCTGTTTTGCAAACAGCTATCAATTGGAGATAGCTTCTGGGTTAGGAATGGTGGCTTGTGTCCACTTCTTTCAGCTCTTAGAAACCGTCTGGTGCAGACCCTGCAGGCACACGTACATGCTGCCTCACTCTCTGAGTTCATACGTGCACCTATCATGTTGATTTAGATGTCCTTGTTTTCTTGGTGTCCTCCTTCTTGGCTGGCTCTTATACTCTTCATTTTCCCTTATGCACAATTCTCTGAGGCTTGCAGGGAGGGATTTGATGGACGTTCCATTTAGAGTTGAGTGTTCCAAGGTCTCCCACTCTCTGCATGAAGTCTGGCTGTGGATCTTTGTATTTGTTCCATCTGCTGCAGGAAGAAACTTCTCAATGATAGCTGAACAAGACACTGATCTATGAGAATAGCAGAATGTTTTATTGCGTTTGGTTTTTGCTATGTTCTTTTAGTATATTTGGTTTTATCCTAAGCCCCTGAGCTATCTAGTCTCAGGATCACTCAAACAGATGAGTAGAACATTTCTTCAAACATCTAATTTTGGCTTGAAATTTCAGAATCAATTATTGACAGCAACTATTACCAGATTTCCTCATCATGGTGCATCCACATCATGAATATTTTTAATAGTGGACAGTCAAATACCAAATAATTAACATTCATATATCATTTTACTTTTCAAATAAAAATGATGTGGACCCCCACAAAACAAGAAAAGGTCTAGTTCACTTTGTACTTTAGTCAATTAGAGATGCTCCTTGAAAGAAACCCTTATATTACTGATATATATATGTGTGTGTGTGTGTATGTGTGTGTGTATATATATATATATACATATATATATGCAGGTTGCCCACTTTACCACACAGATTACAAAGGATCAATCTGTAGTAAATTCGTACTTATTACTAATTCAAGAATCAAGGATGTTTGAAAGTGCATTCCCACAGCATATTTACTACTTTATCAAACACGAGCACAGTTAAGTAAAAATGACATTCTTTACTGAAGGATATGACACTTAGAACCACAGGAACTTCCAGCATAGCCTGGTGTCACTAGCTGTACTTATATTAAAGCATTACCCAAGACTGTCTCAACATCAGAGGAAATATTCGAACAATGAAAAATACAAGTAATATGTCATTGTGACCATGAAAATGCTTTAGGCCTTGTGAATTTTATGAAAGGATCAGGCAAGTATCGTGTTTATAAAGCACTATTTTGTGAAGTCACTTCGTGTCTCCAAAGATGTAGACAGCTCTTACTAGTTTCTCTTAAAATTCTTGGGTGTTTTTAACTTCTTTCAAACAAACTGACTTTTCCTTTTCCCTAAAGTTTTTCGTTTTCTCTTGTGTTCTTCATTGGGGATGGGGGGCAGTCTTTCATTGCTTTCAAGGCCCAACCGAAACGGGACAGAATGTCTTACCTACACATGGTATTTAGTAAATACTTGTTGAAAAGCAAGAATAGAGACACCCATTTGCAAGTTTCATCATAGTCATTAAATGAAATCTCTGTCAAGTTTAGATGAATATGTTTGTTCCTTGTGTAAATTATTTTTCATTGTGAGATTGTTATACAAGACAATTAAATTTACCGTGTTGCTCTCATTATCCCCAATTTTTCAAGCTTCTATAAATATTTGTTATCCAAAGGAAAAGGATATTAAAACACTTTGAACTCTGAGGAAGAGAATCAATTAAAAGTTTGTTTAAAGGTTTAGTGAGGCAATACTGTCATTAAGTTTCCTTAAGCGCCCATTAACTTACTCAGAATAAAGGAAATGCTCCCTAAGCCTGGACATCTCATTATTTACCTTCTGCTTTCAAGTTCAAACATCCTGTGAGTTGTAAATTAGTGTACAATAACACAGCTGTAAAATGTCCATTTATAGGTCACTTGATGTGAATAGTTGCTCCCCACAATAACAAGTTATATGTGCTCCTATAAAATGGAAGGGAGAAAAATTAGAGCATGACTTCTGTGGAATTTCGGACAGCTAGTTTCTCTTCAGAGATGATTACGCAAAACTTTATCACTTCAAAACTAAAAGAGGGTTTGGCGTGTCTTTTCATTCATCTGTCTAAATTGGTACAAAAAATATCTCAAATATTTTTGTCTTCTCTGATTCTCCTTATGAATTATAAGAGACATGCTTCATTAGCCAGAAGATAAAATTGGTGGCTATTTTACTGTCTTTAGATCATTGAGAAATGTGCATTTGTGTCATCCTAAAGCAGATCTATAGTACACATTTTCAAGGACTTATGAATAAAAGAGAATCATTCTTTTATTACCAATCCAATCATTATTAATTTGGGGTTTCACTGAGAGATTATTCTAGTATAAGTAAACCAATCACTAAGTCTAAAGAGGTGGTTCCCAACCTGTGGGTCACATATCATAAATTCACATATCAGTAGAAAATTACAGTTATGAAGTATTACACAAATGATTGTACAATTGGGGGTCATCACAACATGAGGAACTGTACTTCGGGGTTGCAACACTGAGCAGGTTGAAATCCATTTATTTAGAGAATAATCTTGTAGTTACACATCTATTTTTGAACCAAAATTCAGACATGGCACCCTTCAATTTGGATGGCTATACAAATTACCAAATATTTCTCGCTCTATAATGAGCCAAGAAAAATGACAGCACCTGTGAAAACTCATTAGTCAATATTTTTTTTCTTTTTCTTTTCTTGGTTATTTTATTTATTTACATTTCAAATGTTATCCCTCTTCCTGGTTTCCCCTCTGTAACCCCCCTATCCCATCTCCCTTTCTCCAGCTTCTATGAGGGTGCTCCCCACCCACCCACTCATTCCCACATGACCACCCTAGCATTCCCTTCTGCTGTTAGGGCATCAAGCCTCCACAGGACCAAGGGCCTCCCCTCCCATTGATGCCAGATAAGGCAGTCCTCTGCTACAAATGCAGCTGGAGCCATGGGTCCTTCCATGTGGACTCCTTGTTTGGTGGTTTAATCCCTGGGAGCTCTGGGGGGTCTGGTTGGTTGATATTGTTGTTCTTACATCATCTAAAGAGTTTTGATTGCTGATACTCTTCACTACTGTCCCCACTGCCCATAGAGTACAGGCTACTATGTATCCTCAGTTGCCTTCATGGTTAAATCAGAATCCACTCTCTGCACGATTCTGAGAGACTAGAGAGTGATGAGCTGCTACCCTTTACCCATTGCCTGACCTATCCACGAAAGCTGTGCCAAAGCATTCCACAAAAATTGGTTACAAACTCTTCTGCACACAGCTCCATAATTTACTAATTTAACCAACTGACATAATTCATGGGTCATATCATGTTTCCTTTCTAACACTAAGGAATTGATTAATCAGAGTAATAACAGCTGTGTTCACATTCACTTAGACTCTACCACTACAATAACACTGAAGCATAAATTTCCATAATTTTTCATTTGACTTGGAATAAAACAAAATTCTGCTCATATTAAACCCCTCCAAAGAGAAATACAATACTTTAACTGAATAAAATATGCTGACTTATTGAAAAAATTCATTTGTAAAGTCTATGATGAACTAATTACTACTGTGTCAAACTATTCCATGTGTACATTTTTAATCATGTCTACAAAATAGGACAAGCTTGAATTTTAAGATTATTTTGTTCATGTTGAAACTTGGAACAGAGAAGCAGGTAAATAAGTTGAGATGCTTAAAGCAAAGAAGGCATCATGCACTAATATTTTAACATAGTGGAACAATGTTAAATTTTTCTGAATTAATCCAAGTGCTTCCCATCCTGAAGAGAGAAAAAATACTACCTTCCATATTGTGTTCTTATGAGCCTATATCATTGTCTCAGATTACTGCTGATAGACTTGTGTGATATGGAATCAGATAATTGGACTGTTAAACTGATTGACTCAGGGTCACAAGGTTCCTCTCATTCCATGTGACTATACCAGAAGACTTTTATTCCTTCTATTTGAATATCTTCCTTTGGCTATAAACATTTCTATATTTTATCTAGTTGGGTACACAATGAATGATCTCATTTTTGAATGGCAAGATGAAGCACCAGTACAAGTAGCTGAAGGACTCACTTTGCCTCAATTTCTATTGAAAGAAGAAAAAGACTTGCGATACTGTACTAAACACTACAATACAGGTAAGGACTGAGAAATTTTCTCTATGCTTTTGACTTTTGATCTAATGATATACAGATTATTAAAATTATAATGTGTTGATTTTAACTGTTTTAGCTTATGGAGTATAAAGTGAATAATTTCAAAACATATGGACTGTTCACTCATTGTGTCTGGTCAGATGTGATTTATATGAGATGAAAAAAATGCTTGATGCTCAGTTTCACTTGAAAATTCTTTATGGAGCACCACATGTGTGGGTAAAATGATGATTATAAACCTGTTTCTCTATTTCTATAGGAGAATTAAACAATTTTTCGATGTAAACAGTCTATATGCAAATAAAAGGATTTGCTTTAAATAATGACATTATCTGACATATTTTCATGTATTCCAAAACACTACTCTATTCTTTCTATTTTCTCTTTATTTTATACTTTATTAATTTCTGTTTTCAGTTACTTCTTGAACTGATTTGTGATTGTGTCACAAATACATACCATATTTAACAACAAACACCAAAAGTTAAGAAATTCATTGTGGTATTTGTAGCCTTGTGAAATCTGTTGTTCACTCCTCTTAACTGACGTGTGCTATTTCCATAAACCTACTCCAACAAATATACCATTTAACTGTCCGCAATTCAAATTTCCACCCAAAGAGATACACAAGTGGCCTGATGCTAGCATGCTGACATTAGCTGTTACTCTTAACATTTCATTCCAGTAAACCATGATTCATCTTGGCCTCAGCATTTTCCAGAACTGTGAGCTCAGTTGTCATCCTATAAAGTCCCCAGTCTCTTATCTCCTTAACTAAGTCACAATACCTAATTTTGTAGATTACCATATTCAATTCACAGATTAAGGTATTAGCTAATTTTTGAACAAGAACAAGGTTAACATCTCAGCATAAAATTAAAGAACAGGCAAGTCAATAGCAGTACCCTAGCTCATTTTTCTGAGGATGGATAATTTCTTTTAGGAAATGTTGAGAAAATCTCTCAAGGTGGAAAATAGAACTGTTGGCACAGAGGACCATAAATTTGGTAGTTTAAAGCAACAAAATATCATTTTCTCATAGCTCTAGGAGCTAAGTATTTAAAAAAAAAATCAGGTATTAGCAAAATTATGTTTTCTCTGGAGGCTCCGGGGAAGGTTCCTTCCCTGTCCTTTTCTTAATTATCTATTTCTAACAGTTCTGGATATTTCTTTACTTATAGATACATCACTTTAGTTTGTCCTTATAGTCACATGCTGAACTCTGCATACATCTGTGTCTCTGTAGCCAAATATCCCTCATTCTAGAGGGATGCCAGTGATATTGAAATAAATTTTAACTTGATTGTGTCTTCACATCAAACACTGATTTCTAAATAAAATGAAATTCACAACTTCTCCAAGGATGTGAATTTTAGACACATTCAACACAGAACAATAGCTGACTCTAGAAATCATTTCAGGGAGAATTTTGATAATACAGGGACAGGAAACCCATATTAGCAGAAAGTACATTTGCATACCTTGATACTACAGCTCACATTTAAGAGTGCTTACTTCAAGCAATTACTTTGGTAGTAATTTTCTAGAATGCCTAGTTGTTTTCTCTTTACAACCACATAAAAATGCACATATGCACAACCATGAAATTAGTATACATACCTACACATATATTTATATGTGCATTTATATACAATCATAGTATTTGCATTTTGTAGGACTTAATATTTTATCTTAGTTATATTTATAAAATGACTCTAAAATACATAATGAAACCTTGTATTTTTCTTGAGAATCACGTGAAACAGAAAATGTATACAAATGGTAAAATAAAACTTCTAATTTTGTCATAAGATTACTTAATAGACTAGCACTGATATAATAAAACTACTTCAATTAATCTTGCTCTATTCCATTTTCTTTACAGTGAAAATTTAAAGTTCTATATTTAATATTGCTTTAAAATCTAAATATTTTAGATATTGCGGGAACTTTAATCATTTCATCGATAAGTAGAGAGAAGGATTGTGTATGATTTGTACATGATTCTGGTGGCTATGTATTAAAACGTGGACTCCACTGTCCCCAGAGCTCGTCCGCTCCTGTTGAGACTTCAAGTTCTGCTCTCAGTTCTATTTTCCTCCAGCGGCTGAGCCCTTGCCTCCTTTCTGCCATCATTTACGAGCTTGCTCTATTCATAGGAGTCTGCAATGGAAAGTCTCCTTGCCAGACAGCAGCAGGTTGTCTAGTCATGCTCTGATATCTTTCTTCTGTGGTCATATCAGAAATGATACTTAAAAAGCCTATTAGATCTGTGGCATCATTCTACTCAAAATAAAAGATAATAAAACAGAGAATCAAACAACTTAGAAGACTGTTCCTTTGAAGGATGGATAGCAAAGCAGTAGAGATAAATGAATATGATTAGAACCCGGGGAGTAGAAATATTAAAGTTACATTGATGTAAGTATTCATAACCTCTATTTGCAGAAACAGAGGTGCCTAACAGAGACAGAAAGGCATATATTTAAACAGCAAACGTAACACATTCATTTTCCCATGCTTTTCAAAATTGTCTTAAAAGTTATTAAGGCAAAATGATACTAATTTAGTTTGCATTGTATTATTTATGAAACTGCTCATCTTCATTTGCATTTCTCTCTTAATACTTAAAGAAAATATAAAGACTTTTCAAACAAGTAGCACCTGACTAAATAATCATTTAGAAATTTCTGAAACCAAGGTATAGGTAATCTTTACACAATAAACATGTATTGTTCGAGCCCACACGAGAATAAGTGTCAAAAACTGAAGAGATCTTTGACAAGTATGAAAAGCTATTTGAACATGAAAATAGAATGACATACTATTTTAGAAGAGTTAATTCCCTTGTCACATTGTTTCCAGATGCACAGATTAAAAAATCAAAGAACTAAATCGAACTTGAGTATGTGACTTAGTGTTCCATCATTTTAGTAATAAAAATACCTATGATAAAATTATTATTTCACTTAAGTCCTATTTGATATCATAACAAAACCTGACTTTTATTTAATTGTTGCATTTATTTTATAAACAATTAGGAAAATTTACATGCATAGAAGTGCGATTTCATCTTGAACGGCAAATGGGTTACTACTTGATCCAGATGTACATTCCCAGCCTTCTGATTGTTATTCTATCCTGGGTCTCATTCTGGATTAACATGGATGCAGCCCCAGCTAGGGTAGCTCTGGGCATCACCACTGTACTTACGATGACCACACAGAGTTCTGGATCCCGGGCTTCCTTACCGAAGGTAAGTCCTGGGTGGATATGCATTGGATGCATACATAAAATGTTGATGTCAGACTGGTCAAAATTCATTCAGATATTTACTATTCATTATTGATTTTTAAAGCACCAAATATTACAAAATGAAGCTATAGATGAGGGAAAATATTTTATAAATCAATGAGGCTTGCTACTCACATAGTGTATGTAATGATTTGTTATTTAAATATTAGCAGTCATTATAGGTGCCATGGAAATTTTTGTATCTCTATATTTAAATGCTTAAAATAGAAAAATTATGTAAAGTGATCTACACGGTAATTTTAAATGCTGGTATAATGCATGCATATGTGCACATATATACAGAGAGATAACCTTTTCATACTATTTTCTTAATAGATGCTTAAAACATATACTAAAATACTGAGAGCTGTATGTGTTTGTAATCTATTACTAAAATCACTTCCAAGAAAACATTATAGCAATTATTCCCCATTAAGAACTGAATCATATTTCATAGTAGTACAGCCTGCTTTCCATTATGGTGTGCCCCTGTTTTCTGCCTCTTGGCAGTTGTAGGTCAATAGGCAAGAGTGCTTATCTAATTTATTAATTTGGAAACATTCTAATCATCTAGAATTAAACTGTTTACTATATAAAATCTGTGAAAGTTTCAATACCTCTCTTAATAAAAAAATACATAAAGATAAGAGGTTTTGTTTTCCTATTTAAAAGACAGAAATAGAAAATTATTTTCTTCTTGTAAGATTATGTCTAAGAAGTTTCTATTATCTGAAGAAGCCAATACAATAGCCTATTATTCTTTTAAAATGAACTTCAATATAATAAAGTATTATTAGCATTTCAAGAATATTTGATGCTGCACCTGCTACTTGAAATAAATTATAAATGTACACATAGTCCCCTTAGAGATTTTTATGAATGAATTCTTGTTTAATTAATTAAGTAAGAATGTATGAGAAGATAAACTTTGGCTAGAAGATAGTTTATCATTGCAAATGTTACAGAATTCAGAAAGAATTTGATGCTCAAAAAGTTCACTTTTCTCAATTAGAATTAATTATTGTCTTTTAAAATAGTGTTTCCCTTTATTAACAGTTAATTGTGTCTTTTAAATAGTCCAAATCAATTTTCTATTATAACATATACCCCATGTAAACATTTTAAGCTTTCTTATTTGTTTAAGGTGATATTCAGTGCTTATGAGTTTGTGTAGGAATGTCCTAAGGAGTCTGGGTGGGAGTAGAAAGTTCATGATCAAATCATAGGGAAATTTACTCATTTCTATAATATTCCTGATCTATCTGGAAATGAAGCCTTGTTTGAGCCATATATTATCATCTAGAAAAAAGAATGGAATATACTTTATTTTAGAAATTAATAGGTTTTATGAGATGCAAAAGAGAAATGTTTAAGACCCGGAATCTGGTAGGATTGGAAGAGTGGAAAGGTGCGAGTAATAAAAATCAGAAGCTTTAAAAAACCAAAGTAAGATGGCAAAATGGAGGTATGAGTTTAAGCAAAATATAAAGGCCACTCTGAGACAATTCATCATCTATAAATAAATAAAATAGAGATCGTTTAAAGGCATTGTTTTCATCAGGATTTCAATGGAAGAAGAAATTTTCAGTCATGAGTTCAAGTATATTATATGTACATGCATTTATATTATACAACTCATTCTGATAATAGAGATAATGTCCTACAAGAAATTTAATTTTCACCTACAGAAAGAATTCAAATGCAGGCCTGACATGTTATCTTGGACATTTTATAAGTAAATAATAAGAAACTTAAAATATATAGTTAGACTTTCTGGAATTCAGAGGCATGAACTTTGAACATGCACTATAAACAATAATCATTAACATACTAGATCAGACTATTCTAAAGAACAGAGTATGTCTTGGAAATTGGAATTCTGATGGGGGAAGGGCTTGTTTGTTTGTTTGTTTGTTTGTTTTGTTTTAGGTCCAGGGAAGCAGAATCTGAATGCTCACCTGTTTATTTAGAAACTGTCACCTGAAAGTACAAATTCCCATCTGCTATTTGCAGTCTCAACAAGCTCATAAAATTCAACTTTGGGACTGTGACATCGACCATCAATCTATAACCACTGTCACGTTCTATGAAGTAGAAAACAAATTCAGTTCAGGAATTATAATAACATTGGATTCTTAAATGTCAGGGACAAAACATTCATTAATTTATGATAATTGCTTAGTGTTTTACCTCAGCTGTATGCTAGTCCATCTCCAGTAGAATAAAAGAAGCTTGAAATTGCTAAAGACTCAGAAGAAAGAATCTTAGAATATATTTAGGTCATTCCTTAAGATTCCTCTCTTACATGATCAATTGATTTGGCTTTTTCAATGCTGTGCTAAGTCAAGTACATCATATCTCAAAGCCAGAAAGCACATGTGGTCCATTCCTGAAATTTTGAACTATTTTGCACTTCAGGAATACCTACATCAATTGGTCAGAAGAAGTGGCATGTGTATATTCTATTGCCAGCAATGCTTCAAGACAGTTTCTATTGATAAGTGTTTCTCCTCACTGGAGAATTTATTGCTAATGAGCAAAACAAAAGTAGTAATGATTATGGGGCCAAGTTGTAGACATCATAATAGTCCTTTGTAAGAATAAGATTTATCAACCATAGTAGGGCAACCTGAAGAAATTTTGAAGATGAGTGATCATAGTGACTCTACAATGAGGAGAAAGCTGGGATCCAAACTCTAAGTGGGAAGAACCTAGAGACTTTCGATCTAGACCATTGTAGCTGGTGGCCTGCCAGCAGCAGAGGTAAGGGTAGTAAATATGTTTGAGAATTTTAGGTGTGAGGAGAGGTGTGTTTATGACTGGTACATGGCAGAACAAAGGAAATGCAGAAGTCGAAGGTGGTATGCAGATGTGTGACAGGCAAGCCATTCCCAACACAGGATGAAGGAGAGGATGCTTAGAGGTTCCTTTTTCACATTGAACCCATCATGAGGCTCACACATGGAACTGTCAAAGCACAAGAGCTCCAGGGCTTCTGACCAGGGAATCTAGGCCTCTGATTTTATGGGTGAAAAAGGGACAGGGAAATAGACAGGACATGATTTTTTTTTTTCAAGAATGAATAAATGCCCAGAAATAGGAGATAAAAATGAGGGGGAAAAGAATTCAAAAATTCCATTCTTACTTCTTATTTTTCCCTGGGTCCAGCTTCAGCCATGTACAAAGTAGGGTCATTTGCTTAAAGGTAAAACTCTTTTACCCAAAGACTTTCTCTCAAATTCAAATTCCAACAATCGTGTCATCAGTTTTTTAAATATGAAAAACCAGTCATCCTTAAGAGGAATAGGTTTGAATCATGAGCAGAAGAAAAGTTGGTACTAGTCACTCGCTATTTTAATTTATTATCTAGTTCAGATTCAACCATTTAAAATCCTCTATATTTTAAAGAATAATGATCAGCAATAGGTACCTTTCTACCGTGCACCTGCATCCACCCCAGTGCAACCTCAGCAATGATAAGAAAATATCTGGACTGAAAGTTCATCTAAACTCTAAGAACAAAAGATTTGAGATTTTTGGCTCAAGAGCTGTCTCTGTTTTACTTCATTGGAATAATTATATGTAAATAAATAACACCAAAATCTTAGAGTCTTGTGACATTTTTTTCTTGCATATGAGCTTTTGAATTACCTTTGTCTGGTCTGGACTTGCCTGTGTTTGCCTGAAAGAAAGAGGTCTTGGGTTTAGACAGTCACGTGACTTGATTGTCTCATCATGTAGTAACTATAGTTACCAGTCAACTGTCCCATGCTCCCACTTGGGAGTATACAGGAACTAGAAAGCAACAGGAACATACACACACACACACACACACACACACACACACACACACACACACACATGTTTGTTCAAAGTGAGCATACAATCTATTTCTGTTCTCATCCCACGAATATACCAAGTTCCATGGCCAATCCCATGGAAGAGTGTAGCCTATACTCAAAGAATTTTTGAGGATGAAAGGAAAAAAATGGTTTTAAGCAAATAATGCTATCTGCTAAAATATATCTTTTCTTAGACTACACTGCAGTCCATTCGTATGTGTTTTGGAAATGGCTTGAAGGCTGAAAAGAGATGGAGAGAGAGGAAGGAAGATTCTATGCAGATTTCTCCCATTCATCCCTACTACTCCAGCTATCTTATTTACAAAAAAAATGCTAAACATAGGGCAGAGAATACTTGAAAGTCTAAATCATTAAGCTTGTCACAGAGGCCCAGAAGCCTCTAGCAGCTCAGATCACAAACTCAAGACTAAAGAGTATTCAGTGGTTGGGGGACAGTAGCTAGAGCCCAGGTTTGCATTTACATTCCCTTTTCTTCTTGTTCAATCTGATTGTGAAACCCACAAGAAGTGTCCTGAGGAGAGAGCAAAGCTTTATTACATATTTCCATCCTCAGAATCTAATGCTGTATGTGTGTCCATCGAGTATCACATGCACATTTAAACAACAAAAGCTTTTAAATTGTTTACTCAATATTTTCTTTTAAAAAGCATTGCCATCCTTATGTTTTAGCATGAAACTTCAGTTGGATTATACTTGACTTCTGCTTCTCCATCTACTCTCTGGAGTACCACAAAAATTAATGAAATTGAATTTGAAGTTTACATTTATCTCGAGTATGGTATAAGGAAAACAGTGGATCTTGGAAAGTATAAAAATAAGTATAGCTAATATAAACTGAAATTGAATCATCATATGTGTATTTAGTATTTAGATTATATTGGCTTTCAGATGACTTGTGGGTTGTTTAAATTGAAAGAATAAAGGCTAAAAAAACAGGAGGTATATTTACTGTTTAATTTTAATTAATTAGCAAACACACACTCTTAATGGTCTAAAAATTACTCTGTGGATTTAAACAGTAAGTTATATATCTGTAGCTGAAGGAACCCTTGCAGGTGTTATACAGGGAAGCAAACTGTGGGAAGTAATTAGAATGAAAACCCAGGAGCAGATTGACTTTGTCAGCCTGAAGCAGACTTCATGGAGTATAAGGCCAGGTGGTTTATTCCCAATCTTTTAAAGCTGAGCATAAATTGGAAAAAAACTGTTTCCCGTTGTAATACAATCCCTGTTGCATAAGATGTGCAATTTTATTGAAATTCAACTCAGGGTACATGTCATTTTTTTTCTCAAGAAAATAGATTCTGGAGATAGCCTACCTATGCTAGCTTAAGGGCCTAAGGGTCTGACCTGGCCTTGATCAGGTAGATAGCATACAGGTCATTTGGGCTATTAGCCATCTTGAGTCCTGGTTATAGGAGCTTGATATGGCCTGGCCCAGAAGATAACACAGTTCACCAGGCTGTTAACCACCTCCAATCCTCAGCTTTCTGGATGGAATTACAGGTTTTTCATCTGTCCCATTGGAAAGACAATCCTCTGTGCTTAACATTCCTGGTCTCTCTGAGACCTATGGACATAAGAACGTTCATGTTATGTTCCTAACATGTAGCAATATAAATGAGGGAAGCATACAATATTCAGGATTTCTTACTACTGTAGCAGTGAAAAGGTATGCCAGCAGGGTTTTCCCTTACTATTTAACTCAAAATATAGTTCATTGATATTATTTCAATCAAGTTTGGAAAAAAAAATATGACACACATGAGTTCATTTTGGTTAATTCTTGTGATGTACTCTCCTAAACTGAATTTTCATTTGAATGTGACCAGTATACTAAATTTTTCAAGTTTTTTACTTTAATAATATTAATGTTCCATACATGCTAATTTTGGAAAAAGAGAGCAAAGAGAAACACACAGAAAATAAAAGCAAGATTTACCCCAAACTTTCTCATTAAGTGCATATGATATAATGAATATTAAGTTAAAAAGTTTTATTACTAATATAAAAATATCTTATGAATATAATTTCTCCACTTTAGATAAGTCTTGTAAGAAGATGAATTGAACCGGGCAGTGGTGGCACACGCCTTTAATCCCAGCACTTGGGAGGCAGAGGCAGGCGGATTTCTGAGTTCGAGGCCAGCCTGGTCTACAGAGTGAGTTCCAGGACAGCCAGGGCTCCACAGAGAAACCCTGTCTCGAAAAACCAAAAAAAAAAAAAAAAAAAAAAAAGGAAGATGAATTGATAGCTCTTTGTGGTTGTCCTTTCATCTTGCTACATTTACTAGGCTTCATGCATCTTAATACATCTAAAATTAAATTAATAAACATATTCTGTCTATTTGACATATAGACAGAGAGACCTGCCTTACGATTTTTTCAATTTATTTATTTTTCTGAGATTATAAAATACAGCCTTTCCCACTTCCCTTCTTCCCTGCAAACCCTTCGATACAACTCTGCTCCCCACTCTCTTTCAAATTCATGGACTTTTCTCACATATTGCTATTATATGCATATATTTATATACACATATGTATACATGTTTAAGGTTAAGAGAGGATTCCCAAGTTTACATTGTCATAACAGCACTATACCATGACTTCACATAATACTAAATTTAAAAAGCAAAATCTTCATATATAATTTTAAGACTATTTTCATCTACAAATCTCTCCCCACACAAATATATACCTATACATGTACATAAATGGTTCTGAGATAAATGTGTGTGTGTGTATGTGTGTGTGTGTGTGTGTGTGTGTGTGTGTGTGTGTGTGTGTGTGTGATGTGTGTATGTGTCTGCGTATCTCAGAAGCATGCATGTGAACTTTCTAAATGATTAAAAAGGCATGAACAACTATACCTCTGTTGAAAGAAAGACCTTGATTTACAACTCAGTGTTTAAAGGGTCCTTATAGGTGAAATCTGTCTCCATGATTCAGGTCTGAAGTCATAAATAATGCTCTTAAGACACCTGAGTAAAAGGAATTAGGATGAAAGGGGATCATAACAAGCAGGCGGCTGCAGAGCGCAAAATCTCCAGCATGTAAAGACTGGAGAGAGAAGTCACATGCTTAATTTCACTTCAAATGAATAGGTCAAGAGTTATATTATGCATTCCAGGAAGTCTAATGGCATCGTCCCAAGAAACATCTCTGGTGACATCTAGATTTATTTTACCTTTTCATGTAAATGTTGAAAAACATTATTCACAAGCTATAGATGATAAGAAAGTAAAGCTCAGGCAACTGAAACTGGATTGACTGTGATCTTCACAATCCTTTGCTCTTTCCTGGTTTGCCCTTGCTTTAGGCAGCTGGAAGGATAAGCCATCTCAGTTGAAACAATGTGCCAAGGAGGGCAGAATTCTCTGCTGAATTTTATTTCTTCTTCTTCTTCTTCTTCTTCTTCTTCTTCTTCTTCTTCTTCTTCTTCTTCTTCTTCTTCTTCTTCTTCTTCTTCTTCTTCTTCTTCTTCTTCTTCTTTTTTTTTTTTTACATCTCCCAATTAGGCAAAACCCTAATTTTATATGCTCTACAATAGGGTCATCTTTCTTCCACGGTGGCTGTGAGACTCACAGGCGCGCTGTCTGTTTGGGTACCACTTTGTACATTAGAAATGGGATTCCCATTGACTGAACCTCCACTGGGAACTGGACTGTGCTTGGGATACTTACAGACTTTATCTCAGGGTTTGGACATTATTATTGGTATACAGCGTGCCTATCCTAGATAGTCTTTGATTACTGTGAAGCAAATTTCCTGCTCCAGTTCTTTGAGTCTCACAGTGGAGACCTCCAATCCTATTATATCTTCCTGAGTTGTTTCTAATAGACTCACTCAGACTTCCTCGGGTGAGGAACTCAGTAGTGCCATGTGACCTCGGGACCCAGCCTGCCCAAAGGGAAGACCACCCAGTAATTCAGACTCCAGATTGCATCTCTGAGCCCCTCTTTTGACATCTCCCTAACTCCTGACTTGTAGTATATCTTTATGTGTGTGATGAATGCCGCATAGGAGCGTAGTGGATTTACCATGGGTCTGTGTATAATCCAAATGAATAGGGCTTCAGCGAGGCTGCTGAGAATCACCCTCCATGGACGTGGGTTAAAACCCCCAGCGTGTCAAAGCTCTAAATGTCATCCCTGCCTAGTGCTCTCCTTTTGTGATTTTAATATCAACCCCATTTGCTTTAGAGGTCGACTTTAAAACACCATTTATGCTTTTTCTTTACTGTAATTACTTTATCCCTGACCTTAGATAACATTCAGATGCATTTCAGAGCGATATTTCCCTTATAAATCTTTCAAAATGCAAGATCTTGCATCCTGGTGAATAAGCAAAAGAAGTAAGTAAAATTCACAGAGATCAGAAATAAAAACCACAGCAAACAATGCAACGCACCGATTTCTAGCAGGTTTGGGAAACACATTTGTCTGTGTGTCTGAGCCACTTACTTGTTCCACAGTCAAACGTATCCATCATCATTCACTTGACATTTCTGGAACTGGAGAATTCTACCAAGATGGAGTGCCATTAGAAGAAAAACAGATTACCTTACCCAAAGGCACACACTGCAATGTTCTGTAATGTGTATTTCTTTTTTAAGAAAAGCAAATTTACATTGAAAAAAATTTGACAAAACAATCACTCTTAAAGAACTGTGGAAATTTCCCTTATAGATGTGTTTTCATGAAGTTCATGAGGCTTAGGCAGGGTTCTACTTTAGTCTATTTTTGTTTGTTTGTTTGTTTGTTTTACTTTTTTTTCAAGACAAGGTTTCTCTGTGTAGACCTGGCTATCCTGCAACTCACTGTAGACCAGGCTGGGCTCAAACTCAAAGATCTGTCTGCCTCTACCCACTGGGTGCTAGGATTAAAAGGCATCTGTCGCCACCACCAAGCAAGTTTCGTATTCTCAAATTTAAGCTTTTAAATGCACCTAAATTTTAATTTGTGGAAATAACTGATGAGTACTAGACTGGGTAATAATTATCAAGCCACATCCAACATATCTTCATCCATTAACACATTATATCTATGAGCTGTAGCACAGGAATTTACTGGCCACATTGGTAATGCTTTGGACTGCCTTAGTAGATTACAGTGAAGGCATGTGTCTTGGCAGATCTCTTAATCTTAGCCCATGCTTCCATACCTACAATCTACTTCCCACAATGTGCTTATCGGTCAACAAAACCTAAAACACTCTTCTTGAGTGATCTTATTGAAACCTTGCACAGAAGTATGGACTTATGAACTATTTTACAGGGGTAGATACAACCTATCTATCACCTTTGGTCAGCTAGTGAGTACAAATGAAATGGTTTTAGGACTAAATTCACAAGTGAGTAATCAACTGAACAGGGTTGAACATGCTACCAAGGTGATCAGGTGCCTTCTAGGATTAGAGGCACACTATTCTTTCTCTCCCTCTGTCTCTCCTCTCCTCTTTCTCCTTCTCTCCTTTGTCTCCTTTTCTGATTCATCTTTTATATTTCATCTCTCTGCTCTTTGAAACTACATGGTTCAAAGTCATCTCATGGGTGGAATAGCTTGCAGCCTTTCTGCCTTTATTCTCTGTCTCCAGAAAACTGTGTTCTTTAAATCAAGATGCGCTCTGTGGCAGCACTGCTGTGACTCTGGTGTTTGTCATCCCTTACTACTGACTTACTATGTTTTACCAGGCAGTGTGGCTATAGAAAACTTGGTTACATTTCAGATACACACACACACACACACACACACACACACACACACACACACACACACATACTTCCTGACACCACATGTCATAGAAACTTCTCTTACAATGTTACTATTTTATACTATTCAAAATATCATAATTTCTGAGCTAGTGGAATTCTTGAATTTGTTTTAGAATAAAAAGTAGAAAATCCCTCTCTATGACCCCCTCTGTCTCTAGCATGATACTATGCCAGTCCCTCTGGGTTTCCCCTTCCAGGTACCCTAGAAACTTGGCAGTTTTGTTTTGCTTTATTTTAAGTTGAACCTGACCTAGAACAGTTCTGGTGGCTGGACTTTAACCAAAATGACCGATGTCCCCTCAAATCTGTCTCATTAATCACTGAAATTGACAACCACAACCATCCTACATTTCCTCTATGACTGTGTCACAAGAAAGAATTCCCATGACAGCACATTACATTTCGACAAAAGTGGACGTGCCACATGTTATTTCAAGCCAGTAAGACTTTGATATTGTCTATTAATTATACAGTTTCATTTGTGGAATCTCATCATGCCAACTTCCATTATATTATGTTTTAAAGTAGGAAACATAGAAAATTTTATACTTAGGCAAGTTTCCCAAATATGATCTCTCCCCAAGACCAAGGTGACTTGGCTCTGTCTATAAAACCAAAACTCATCAATAATGACAAAATTCAGTCAAATATGTTTTTATCTTATATGTAATATAAGTTTGCTCTATTTTTTGTTTTCTCTATTTTCTAATTATAACAAAGCAATATAAGAAATACACATTATTTCTGACGTATAAACATAAGTCTACAGAACATATAAACTTTTCTAATGCCCTTATCAATTCTTTGAAAATGTTACACACTATCCTCTGGTCAAGTTCCTTGCCTCATTCATTGCTTTAACTGCTCTCACATCCATCCCCATCTCTCTATACCATCCAACTTTGTGCCAGTTTTTCCTCTATTTTTCTTTTAATTTTTAAATTATAGTGTAAACCCATCATTTCCCAGTGTCCTTTTCCTTCACAGGTCTCCACCCCCTTTGCTCTCTCTAAACCCTCCCATACATCCTTCCTTGCTCTCTTTTGGGGTCTTTAACCCCCACAAAAGACTACAGCAAAATGAAGAGTGCTGGGAGTAGAAGAAATAGTTTTCATGCCTATTTTTTTTCCAACAATCCTGAGTCCAGTTTGGGTGTGGGGCTATTCACTGGATGACATCAACTTATGAGTAACCATCAAATTATTGAAAACTGACTCTCTATTCCCCATAAATTGTCAACTATTCATCGTGCCACAGTTAGGATGGTGGTTCATGAATCATACTCCATTCACACTAGAATGCTGACTGGCTTGATTTAATACAGCAACTAGAGTTGTTATGAGTTCTTGAGTACAATGGTTCTATCATGTGCAGGAAACAGTTTAATTCTGATCCTCAAGCCTTTGGCTCTTAAAATTTCTTGGGCTCCTCTTCTGCAATTGTCCCCCCAGTCTTGGGATGGGGAACTAGTAACAAAGATGTGTCATTTATGGTGAAGTACTCCAGTGAAACTTTTTCGCTACAGATTGACCATAAACTAACTTTTTGAATGAACCATAATCTTGTCTTTGTGTTTTGTTTTGTTTGTTTGTTTTAAACCAGGCTTAGACGAAGTTGGCTCTGAATACTTAACATGAGTTATAATGCTGACAATACCTCCTTATGATTAATATAAATTCAGCATAAAATGATCTTCTGGATCGGGGTGCATCAAAACCTTGTTATATTTTATGTAATCAGGAAAAGTCTTTATTTTGAAGAATAAAATGTTTCCCTGATTTTAACAGTTTTTCTTCTCCTGATCTAAAGACATCTTGTCTTTCTTTACTAAATATCTTTACCCTGTCTCCTTTCTCACAGGCGGGTAAAGAGGGAATGGTCTGTGCTTAAGATCAAAGCAAACAAACATAGATGACCTTTGACTTTTAACTTTTAGGAGAAGATTAAAGATGACCGTTTATGACACAAAAGGAATTCTACCTTACAATATTTTTGATAATTTTTACTGATGATTTAATTAGTCTAAATGTGATATAAATAAAGTACATTAATTATATTGAAATCTTACCTTTGCAATTTGATAGCTCTAGGATTTTATTCAGGCAGCTCACTAGGCCTCAATACCATCTCTAAAATGAGGAGCTTTGCCTCTGGTTCTGTAAAAATAGAGGAAGGTAGTATGAAGAGCTATTCTGTTAAGAACATTTTAAAAAAGGTTTCCTGAGAAAGTAGCTTATGCTGACACTGGAAGGACAAACAGAATTAACTCAAAAGAATACTCCAGACAAAGGTAGAGACCAGCAAAAGCTGCTAAGTTCTCTTGTTATCTTAACCCTTCCATAGTTTTGTTATGCATCTCTTACTTGATAACTGCAATATAGGCTTCATTAATCATCTCTATTTCTATAAGACACAAAAAATAGAACTTGGTTGAACCATTGATCATTAATAAATATTGCATGAAAAGAGTAAAAACAAGAGATATAAGACAGAGCCTAAAAACAAAGGGTTTTATGTGTCCTCTGACAGATTTGAGACTTTGAATTCATGATGAGAAAACACTGAGTATTACTTGAAGGCAACACAGTTAAAATAGCCCATAAAAATAATCACCGAGAGACTGGAGACTTTGCTTCACAGTTAAGAACACTTGCTGCTCTGTCAGCAGGCCTGGTTTCATTACTCAGCACCCTCATTATATTGTCCAATCATTTGCAACTCCAGTTCTGAGGAACTCTAAGCGCTTACAGACCCCTTGACAAAGAGAATGCAAGGCCTGTGGGATCTTCCTTGAGTGCCATTAGGACCTTAGAGACTGAATGAAGCCAGTCTTCTATAGACAGTGGAGAGCGGTAAAGGAATGAGGCTTGGAACAGGTGACAGATGGTTCTAAGCCAGCACAGGCTGAGGTGGTTTACAGCAGATCGGTAAAGGATTAACAAACCCAAAGATGTTAAAATAGAATACTGCCCTGTATTCAAGTTGGATTTCTGTATGTATGTATGTATGTATGTATGTATGTATGTATGGATGGATGGATGGATGGACAGATTTACAGATGCAAGTTAGGTAACTAGATAGATGATAGATAGATAGAGAGATAGATAAGAGAGAGACAGAGAGATTCCTAGCTTTGTAAAATTTTTTAAAAAGTGACTCAGGTCAATCATAATAGTATGTGGTATTAGCATAAGCTAAACATTTTGTGTGAAGTTCAATATTCAATATATCTACACTTTGACCTTCATTTCTATAATACACCTTTTACTAAGGATTATTCTGTACAGAATGCAGAGAAAGCTCAGTGTTTAAGGGCACAGTCTGCTCGTACAGAGGATGAAAGTTTGATTCCTAGCAAGCCTTAGACAACTCACAGTCACATGTAACTCCAGTATAGGGGCAGCCAATGCTGCTGACCTCCTCAGGTACAAGCACACCCACACTTGCCACCACACAGACACATACACAGGGCAGGGGAGACAGAGAGAGACAGAAAAATTTTAAAATGATAAAAATAAATATTAAAGTATAAAAAGAATGACACCTTAGAAAAGGGATGACTTAAAGACAGGAAAAGAAAAAGTACATAGTGGAGCATGTGTCTTTATTACATGTTGGAGCATCTTCTGGGTATATGCCCAGGAGAGGTATAGCTGGGTCCTCAGGTAGTATTATGTCCATTTTTCTGAGGGTCTGCCAAACTGATTTCCAGAGTGGTTGTACCAGCTTGCAGTCCCACCAACAGTGGAGGAGTGTCTGCTGTCACCTGAGTTTTTGATCTTAGCCATTCTAACTGGTGTGAGGTGGAATCTCAGATGTGTTTTGATTTGCATTTCCCTGATGACTAGGGATGTTGAGCATTTCTTTAGGTACTTCTCAGCCCTGCGAATTTCCTCAGTTGAGAATTCTCTGTTTAGCTCTGTTCCCCATTTTTTGATGGGGTTATTTGTTTTTTTGGAGTCTA
>CM052719.1:42129110-42170642 GCA_028551405.1 Uromys caudimaculatus
AGCTATTAAAAACAATGACTTAATGAAATTTGCAGGCAAATGGATGGAACTTGAAAATATCATCCTGAGCAAGGTAACTCAGTCACAAAAGAACAAACATGGTATGTACTCACTGATAAGTGGATATTAGCCCAAAAGTTCAGAATGCCCAAGTTTCACTTAACAGTAACCACTGGACTGAGAGTGAGCTCCCAGATGGAGGAGTTGGAGAAAGGTCTAAATGAGCTGAGGGAATTTGCAGCCCCATGGAGGGAGCAAGAGCATCAATGGGCCTGATCCCCATCCCTGGTCATCCTGGAGTTTGGACCACCAACCAAAGAACACACATCTATGGACCCATGGTTCAGACTGCATATATGGCAGAGGATGACCTCGATGGCCATCAGGGAGAGAGGAGAGGCCCTTGGGCCTGAGGGTGTTAGAGGCCCCAGTAAAGGGGAATGTCAAGGTGGTAATATGGGGATGGGTGGGTGGGTGGGTGGGAGGTGGAATTCCCTCATAGAGGCGGGGATGGGGAGGGGATAGGGGGTTTCCAAAGAGGAGACCCAGAAAAGGGGAAACATTGGAAATATAAATAAAGTATCAAAAAGAAAAAAAAAAGAAAAAAAAGAAAAGAAAAAGTACATACTAAACTTGAAGTATCTTTTGTTATTAAAAATGTAAGTGGTAAAACAAAGATGGAGATGTATCCAAAAAAAAAAAAAATGAGTATTTTGAACCTCAAAATGAAGCATAAGATTAATGTGCTACAATTAGAATATTCCTCAGAGTATGAGTCTTACTAATAAAAATAAATAAATGAATAAATAATTAAATATGATAATAACTAATGTAGGTAATAGGGTATTAGCTAAAAATGTAGATAATGATGAAATTACACTAGGTCAAAGAAAATCATGAATGCTAAATCTACCTTGTGAAAATTTAGAAAAAATTTTAGGAGGCTGGTGCTAGGGATAAAACCCAGGTTCTCTGTGCTGAATACGGGTCCTACAACCGAGCTATCTCACCATAATTTCAGAACATTATACTCAGGAGGAAATCAGGACCTTGGAAAAATACAGACAATGGAAGACCTCTCTGTAGCAAATTGATCAACACAAATTCATCACTTTGTGATAACACAGAGTGAATAGTGGATGCGAAACTTTGGCAGGACATTACTACAAAGACAAGGAAAATTTAGAAAAACCACTCTGTAAAATAGGAAACCTTGACTCATTAAAACAACTGATATCACAAAAACAAAGAAGGATTGAGCATGTTCCAGAATGAACACTAATGAATCCTGAAGCTAAAGGGCGACAAGTTTATAAATCTTGGTTGGAAGAAAAGTGCATATTTTAAAAATAAAAATGTCATTATTAGGATAATTCATAGAATGGGTTGTGGTATTAGGACTATACAGAGGTTGCCTTAAATATCTAGTTGGTAATAGTGTTGAGTTATAGCCCTGCGTGTTCAGTCCAGTAGGGAGGAAACACAGACGTCAATTGAACCCTATGTATGTATGTATGTGTGTGTGTGTGTATGCTTATATATATATATATATATATATATATATATATATATATACATATATGTGTACATTCTTTTATATGCCATACATATATATATGTGTGTACACACATATTAATAAGATGTACATACATATATGCGTGTGTGTGTGTGTGTATTCAGTTTTGTGAATAAAAGACTCTAAAAACTCTACCAGAAAAATCTACAGCTGATAGTTTCAGTAAAGTATCAACATAACAAATTAACATTCAAAAATTAGCAGCTTTCCTAAATAATGATAAATAGGATAAGAAAGAAATCAGGGAAAAAATACTTTTTGCCATAACCTCAAAAAACTGCTATTTTTTGCATGTTAATTTGGCTTCTTGATACTTTGCTGAGAATATCAGCTGTAGGTGTTTCCTGACAGAGTTTTTGAGTACTTTATTCATAAAACCGAATGTGTGTGTGTGTGTGTGTGTGTTTGTGTGTGTGTGTGTGTGTGTGTGTATATATATATATATATATATATACACACACATGAACACGTGCACACATACACACATGGTATATATATATATATATATATACATATATATATATATATATATATATATATATATATATTTCAATTTGGCTTCAAGCACTATGATGTTTCAGAATTGGGGCACCTAATCTTGCATTAGGTTCTTTGATCCACTTGTGGTTGTTTTTGTTCAGAGTGATAAAGAGGATCTGCCTTCATTCTTTTACATGCTGACATCAAATTTGAACAGCACCACTTTGGAGATGGTGACTTAACTCCAGCATATATTTTTAGCTTCTTTGTAAAAATCAGGTAGCCTGAAATCTGAAATACAACCTGAAATTTGAAGCAGTGATACCTCCTGCGGTTCTTTTATATTTTTCAGGATTATTTTACTTCTACTTGGTTTTGTTTCTTTTTTTGTTGGTTTGTATATGAAGTTGAAGGTTTTGATATTGTAAATTGTGGTAAAGAATTGTGTTGGAATTTGGATGGGGATGGTGTTGAATCTGTAGGTGGCTCTTGGTAGAACGGGCATTTTTATAATGTTAACTTACTGATCTATGAACATGGGAAATATTTCCATCTTCTTATGTCTTCTATATCTTTTTTCTTTAATGTCTTAAAGTTTTTATTACACAAGTCTTTAACTTGCTTGGTTAGAGTTACTCCACAAAAGTTTTGAGGTTATTGCAAAAAGTACTTTTCCCTGATTTCTTTCTCATCCTATTTATCATTATTTAGAAATGCTGCTAATTATTGCATGTTAATTTAGTATCTTGATACTTTGCTGAAACTGTAAGTTGTAGGTGTTTTCTGGTAGAGTTTTAGAGTCCTTTATTCATAAAACCAAATTGTCTGCAAATAAAGATAACTTGACTTCCTTTCCTATTTTTAATCCCCTTGATAAAGTTTCAGATATAGAATATTTCATCTTCTTTTCTGGTATTTGACTTAATATCTAACTTGATAATAATAAAATATATTCAAGTTCTACAATTATGACTAATCTATACATTTGTAAAAAGAAAAAAAGCATGTCTTGGAAATTCTTGGTAAATAGTTTTCATTTATTTTTTCTAAATGATCTATAATTTATATTCAGAATCAGAAAATAACAATTAATGTTGTTTTTAAAGGCAGTAGTAATAAAAGCCAATTGTCTCACTATTTTTGTCCCTCCCCGACCAGGTGTCATATGTCAAGGCTATTGATATTTGGATGGCGGTGTGCCTCCTTTTTGTGTTCTCAGCACTTCTGGAGTATGCAGCCGTGAATTTTGTCTCAAGGCAACACAAAGAACTGCTGAGGTTTCGGCGAAAGAGAAAGAATAAGGTGCGTGATTATTTTATTGGGTTCAGTGGGATATCAATTTGCAGTGCAAAATGATTTGTTCCTTTTAATGCAAAATGTACAGGAGGGAAATTTGAACCACGGACTAAATGAAGTAATAGCCTCTCGGTTTTGTTCAGTCAAAAAAAAAAAAGTGTTAGAATGAGTTCAGGGAGATATTGTGGTCTTGAGTTATACCTAAGGAACATATATGATGACATGATCCTCTCATCAAGGTCGTTAGTATATTTCCGTGAACAATACTCTTTATGCTTCAGTTGACAAATATTCCATATTCTACTTGTCTTGCTAGAGTATTCCTGATAGCATTACTTAATACACACAACAAACTTAATTATGAAAATTGTCCCTTTTTCTAAGCTAATGAGTCTCCACATAAGATCATGGAAGTATTGATATTATGATGTGGACATGCAATTAAATCTCCTTATGCACATTTTTATATTTAAATTTTTTGATATGCAACTCTGTGGTAAACACAACCAAGTGCTTATGCTGCCTTGCTCATATCTGATCAAAGGTGGGCCCAGATAAAAGTTCGTTTGGAACCTTATTAGGAAATGACAGAAAGTTGTGGAGGTAGCATGCTAGCTGAATCTCATTGTGCAGAATGTCTCTATTGAAGCCTCTTAAAGCAGCTTCCTTTATGGACACATGATTTCAAGTAACGTTCTTTGCTTTATAATAACAGAGAATTTCTCCCAACAGTAGATTTATGGTTTACTTATTCCAATGCAAATGTGCCAACTGACAACTTAAAGAAAAACACTTGTTCAGCACAACACTGTCAGAGTCACATAAAAGTATTGTCACAGTCCTATATTTAAACAAAATGTAACTCTTAAAGACAATGGTCTGGCTTATATATTATGACATTTAATGATTTTTTAAGTCATTTGTAAGTTTTCTAATACTTATATTTACTAAGTATTTTAAAGCAACAGACTTTGATCTATCGGCTAAAGTCCAGTTAGCATTAAATGAATTCTAAGGCAACTGACTTCCAAAACGTATCACAGACCCAATAAACATCTGCAAATAGCTGCGGGAAAGAAGCGTTAGCACTGAGATAATATTATATTGGACATAAAACAATATTCAAATTTCCATTAATTAAATTTGCATGAAAAAACCTTATCATTCCTATGGTGAAATGCACTGTGACGAGGAGATTAACTTTCAGATTGCCTTGCACCTTCCCCTGGACTTTGGTCACTAAGTTTAAGTCTCCTCTTCCTCCATTTTCCCTTCTGCATCCCATTCCTCCTCTTCCTGCTCTTCTTCCTATACAATCTCTGTCTCCTCCCCTCCTCTTCTTTTACCACCTCTTCCCCCTCCTCCCCTCTTCCTCCTTTTCTCCCCAAACCCCTCTCCTTCCCTCCCTGTCTCCTCACCACATCTGAGGCAGCCCTGCTGCCCTTTCTCCGCTGATTCTGAGCTGAACTGAAACACTGTTACAGAACCAAGCCTTAACAGTGCTGTACACAACTCTTGTCTTCCTGCTACTGACTGAGCCAATTTTCCTGAGCATTGTTTTATTAAAACTGGGGCAATACTTGTTATCGTTATTACTATTTCATTTTATAATTTCATTATCCCTTTCTTACTTTTTTCCTTCCTGATCTACTATAGCATGCTTGAACTGCAGACTACCTAGACTAGAAGTGAGAAGTATCATGCTTCCACTGCCTAATAGAAAACTATTGCTAGCTCATACACACTTCTCACTAAACTTCACTGAATAATGAAACACTCCACAGATGTGATATTAAATTCTGGTTCCTCTTTTCAATATTTTGACTGAGATGCCTCTTTTCTCAATTTTACCACATGTAGGTGTGAGATAAAATATCTGATATATGTAATGTCTATTACTCTTTGGCTCACAGCAAAGATGCAAAGATTAATATTCTCAGTGACTGGTGTTCCAGGGAAAGTTAGAAATAATAATGATTTATCATTCTTTCATCATGATTTGAAATATTCAGGAGCATATGTAATTAAGGGTTATTAATATTTAACACACAACAAAGCCACTTATTTTGATGCAATACTTTCAAATGGATACTTTTCATCTGAGAGCATCAATAAATTGATACGTATGTATGCTAAAACAGTGTTTTAAATCAACTGTGTAATCATGCATGACTTGATTCTCTGGTTTCTCAATCCGTCTTGGTCCACTTTACCTTCCCACAGACAGAAGCTTTTGCACTGGAGAAGTTTTACCGTTTCTCAGACACGGTAAATGTCTTTTTAAACTCTAAGTAGAGGAATGTGATCATCTATAAAAAGCAGACAGCATATTCTGCTCCAAGGCAGTGTTTGGTGGGGAAACACAGCCGCTTACAGACATAAAACTAAGCAAACAGCATTTCTCTTCAATTTTTCTAAGATCTATACTCTTGTCTTTTCTTGCTCAACAAAAGGCTAAGTTATGATGCATTTATTTTCACCAAGTTGTTTAGCAAGTTAAAGTGGAATTTAAGCATATGTATATATATATATATATATATATATATATATATATATATATATATATATATATATATATATAGTCATAATCTTCACAGGAAAAATCATAGATGTCAGGAATTTTCACTTCAAAAGAAATGAGATCTGGGTGTGGTGGAACACATCTTTAATCCCAGCACTAGGAAGGCTGAGGCATGCAGATCTCTGTGAGTTGTAAACAGCCTAATGTACACAGCAAATTACAGTCCAGCCAGAGCTACAGTGATATACAGAGCTATAGTGATAGTGAGAACAGATTCTGTCTCAAAACTAACTAACTAACTAAATAAATTAGTAATACACAAATGAACACTGAAGCAATAAATAAGTAAAGAAATAAATAAGAAACTTACTTATTATACAACTTCAAGAGCAACTGTACAAGCTACCTGGAAATGAGTTCCAAAAGGCTTTGTCCAGGCTGAGTATCTTTAGAATCTATTCATTATGATTATATATAGGAAATTAACAATTTTATTTTAGTAAGATTATGTTTTCAAATTTATACATATAAATGTATAAAGATATCATAAAGATACACATCCAAAAATATGTAAATTTCTAGGAAGGAAATCTAGAATATTGGTCCATAGGTGATTTATAAATCATATAAAATTCAAGTCTAAACTAAACTAAAGTCTCTTGTGACAAACTTTCTAAAAGGAGACATTTTTGTTTACTTGGAATTTTGCTCCTTTTCTACTAGAGGTGCAAAAGAATACTTTGTCCATTTGGAGGAATAAAAGTTTGTTCTTATATCCAAATTTCCCCACCCCACACTGTCGTTTCCTGCTGTGTGCTGACTCCCACTGCGCCATGTCATAGATGCTACCTCCAGTGCTGAATGTGTTTGGGTGTATGCATGATATGAAAATATTTTGGGTAAGGTTTATTATCCTTGAGTATGGAATGATCCAGATACTGTAGTATTTCCAAACCTGAGCTAATCTGTTGGGTGCTTTGAGTGACACGGGACTGCTTCAGTGCATTTCATGTAGCTTCTTACCCATTACAATAATGATACAAATGATTTGCTAAGAGAAAATTCATATGAACAATATTCTAGAACTTCTGTCTTCCTAAGTATTATCTGCATATGCAAATAAATAACGAATGAACTAGTATTTTACTTAAGAAGATATGACTAACATTTATGTTTAGCTAGGCCAACAGTCGTCTTTGTAAAACATGGATACAATTGACTGCATTTTGAAATTTTGTTTAATAACTTTAAATTACTTTTATTGTAAATGTATATGTTGTCTTACTTTAAAATAGCTCAATATAATTTTTAAGACTAATGTGTAAATTATTTCTCTGTCTTGTGTTTTGTCAGCTCCACAGTCTTAAAACAAATACAAATTTTCTTTGTAATGTGTTGTTTGAAAGGATGAAAGCCCATGACTGACACAATATGTTACATACATACATAAAGTCATTTAACATGTTCCATTATAGAATTATTTATGCTATATTCTAAACTTAACACATTCTTTATATAGGTACTACCTACAATTTTTATATCTACCTTTAAGAAGTAGTTGCTCAATCATTCAAATTGCAAATTTTTGTCAAAAACCCACTTATATGAGGCATTAAATTTTTATCTTCTCAAGAAAAAAAAATAAGATTTTGATCATTTCTGAAAACATCTATTTATAACTTATGTTAAGCAAACTACTCTAGTGTGTTATATATTGTTTAAATACCTATTCATGAAAATCATATTCAATAAAGTAATGTAGGGCTAGCAAGATGGATTTGAAGGTAAGAGTACTTGATATGAAAATGGATGATGACCTGACCTGAGTTCTATTCTCAGAACCAAAGTGAGGAAGAGAGAACTGAGTCTTCCAAATTGTTTCCTAACCACCACCCCTGTGCCATCCTATGGCACACACACAGACACAGAGAGAGAGAAAGAGAGACAGAGACAGACAGAGATAAGAATAACAGAGAGACAAAGAGACAGAGAGACACAGAGACAGAAACAAGAGAGACAGAGAGATATAAGAGAGACAGAGAGAAAGAGACAGAGACAGAGAGACACACAGAGAGAATTGGTAGGTAAACTTAAAATAATTGAAAATAAAGAAACAAAGTGACACAATTCCTTTTTACTTGAAATTAAAACTCATCATAATTGCCTCTATCTCAAAGTTAACTAAAATAAGCTTGTTGTTTTTGCACATACCATCTATTCTAATCTCATAAGTCTTGATAAATAATTCCTATTCATTGTTAGAATTTAATATATTACACCAAAAGTAGGAATATAGTTTTTAAAAAACATTTTATGGACTTCTCTTCTTTCCCTTGAAATATCTACATTCTATTTTTATAATTCATCTAGGTCCTAAGCATTCATCTTTAAAATCTTAAAATTCACCACTTTCTTTGACTCCTAATTATTTTTGGAAGCAATGGTCCATACATCAAGACTGTACTCAGCTCTGAGGCTAAGTCAGATGACATCTATAATAAATGCAGAGCTCTCCTTCAACTAATGTTCAAAGAAGTTCATATTGATGTTTGAATTTCAACTATAGAATAGTTTTATTGTCTATACTTGTACTTTCTTAAGATTTAATTGTGAAGTAACACAGAAACATGTGCAGGCACAGTAAACAATGTTTTCTTTTAGAATGAATTTTCAAAATATATTGCCATCTTTCCTCTGATCTCATATTTCTCTAAATGATAGTTTCCCCCACTAATGAATAAACTAAACAGTTATTTTCATCACATCCCATACAGCCAAGGGATGGTAGAACACATCTAGAGTACCACCATGAAACTTTTTCTTCCAACAATTGAGTTATATATTGATTATATTTAAAGATAAAATCTTTAATATAGATAAAGAAGCAAGACATAATTAGTATTATTAATCTCACAAATGCTAATAATATTTTTATGATTAACTATGTTGAAATATTATATAAATGAGAAATGTTAGGAGTATTGAAGAATACAATGACAATACATTAAAGTCAAATAAAGATTATTGCAAATATGTACATAACAAAATCGCAAGCCAAACTGTTATACAAAAGTAAGAAGTACAGGAATTAGTAAAATTATTTTATAAATTATGTAAATGCTATTTTAAAAATATATTGCCATCTTTCCTCTGATCTCATATTTCTCTAAATGATAGTTTCCCCCAGTAAAGGAAGCAATTATTGTATTTACTAGCAATTTTTTTTATCCACACATTTACAAATCAACTAAATGGAAATCAACCCAATTGCCTTTCTCTGTTACTTATGCATTTGAATTTGTAAAACGTATATAAACAAATAGATCTTATATATTCCGTAGCTGTATGAAGAATGTTTGAAAGGCATCCTAATAAGATATAGGCATTCAGGTGGACATTATGTATGTACTGTTACTATATCTTACTGTACTTCACCATATCATACTATAATTGACAATATCAATACATCTGGTGTCTTAGGTGCATAATGTTTTACAATCATTAAGTGGCAATTTTCCTGCTTTTGTCATTATCATATTCCATATTTTCAATTTATCTTTTTAAAGAACTGGAATGAGATAAAAAAAAGTTCACTCTGGTTGTTCTGAAATCACATGTATGATAATATATTATCGTGATGACAGAGATGAGGCAATTTTCCTGAATGACCATATCTAGGCTACGAGGTTCGGGCTATCTATGGCATTTCAATCTACAATATGCAGGTATTTGCGTTGTCCTTCAATATGAGGCTCCATGTAAAGAGAAAACACTATTCAAATGTTCAGTGTTGTTTTGATGCATAAATACTAAAACATTTATTCTTTTTTCCTAATTTTAAAAGAGTTTTTAGTTCTCTTATAAAAATAAATTATATGTAACTAAGGGGCATTTTGAAATTTTCATTATCTTACTTTGAAACTCACTTAAAGAATAATAAAGGGGTTTGTCTCTGGGAAAATAAAAATAAAGTTTTCAGTTTGCATTTTTGATCAGTGATTTTCTCTAGCTTACATTTAGCCCATTTGATCCTATATTCTATAAAACCTCTGTATTTTTAAGTTATAACATGCCTTAATTTTATGATCACTTCAGTTATTCAAAACTAAAATGAATTTCATAATAAAGTAAGGTATCATATCATCTTCTAAATCAAAAATCTAATAATAATAATAATAGCCTTCTAAGGCAGATTCACCATTGTCTTATTATTTAAGATCAGATTTTCAGAGAAAATGCATGGCACTTCAGTAATTCACTTGACGTTTATAGTACTAGAAAAATACTAGTAAAGCACTTGGCAAGGTATATGCTAAGATATGACTTCTCACTAGTGAAATAAGTTATTTTTTCCTGTCTCAAAAGGACATAGTCATGAGGTTTAGAGGACATTTAACAACTCAGGAGGAGATTCCATTTGGGGTTCACTGTCAGATAAGCTGCCTTTATATGAATTTGATTCATATCACCCAAGTCCCTTCCTTGAATATTCCTGAATAAACAATTTTCTTAATATAAAGTATTCATCTTATAAGGAACTAGTGATTGAAATTTCATATATAAATATATATATATCAGAACATATATATATCTGAGATATATATATATATATATATATATATATATATATATATATATATGGACAAAATATGGAACAATATCCTTCAGTTTCCTTCAGTCTTGATGGCTATTTTTATCAAAATTCATGAGAATGCTCATAGTAATTATTTAAATACATTGTCCTTTCTTTCATCATTGGGAGTTTTATTTCCCTACATTCTAGCAGTCACTTTTAAATTCTACTATTGATCTTTTCCTACAATGCAGTCTTTAGTAGTAGATACCTCCATAATTAGTGAATTGTAAGGCTGTGCATCTCAGATCACACAGTTTGCTTTTGTTTGTGTTTCAAATGCATTTTATCTTTTAGTTATAGTATACAGAGGGGCCAATAAAAGTCCAAAAGAAACCCAACATAGTTTGGACTATGACCTATTGGCTTTCTTATACTTGTGTCCAAAAGTGATGGCATTTTTTAACTTCAGTTCTTATTAATTACATCTGTTGGCCTGGGCCTCTGTGAGTCCTAGATGGAGACCAGTGAAGCTGAACTCTGAATTTTACCTGGATTAACTGATCTCTATTGACCAGTCATGTGTGTTACTAAAGCTTCCAAAGCTGTCTGACTTTTTCCTTGACCAGAAAAGATGACATTCATCATTAACTTATTAACTATGTTCCCTACAAAATGTTCATCAGCTTTCTACATTGCAATGGGGACTGCAGGTTCTCTAAGAAGGAAGAAGACAGTAACTCTATCTCCCAATATGAATGTATACTGCTTTACTTTTAGATTGAGATTTAAAAGAAAATATCAGAAACATCAGTTAAATCATATCTACCTCTTTTATCCTGATAAAACTCCTGAGAAATTTCACTATATCCATATTATAAAGACGGGTGGAGGAATTCTTTACTGAACACAAATAGCATCCAGCCTGCCAAGATTCATTTAGTTTTCTCAAAGGCCAAACTGACTGTTTTAAGAATGAAAATGATTAAGACTAGCACACCTGCCTCCACTCAATCAGACCTGAGAATTCCAAGTATCACTTTTTTAACCTACATTGTTTGATATTCACCTCAGATAAAGATTTGGATAATTGTGACAGCTCCCGTTATAATACACCCAGTTAAAACTATACTAAAAACAAGCTTTTCAAGAATTAGGCTCAGACCGGAAGTAATAATATGTATTCTATTCTTTTAATTGCACAGGGAGCCAAAGTCCCCTTTAATTCTCTTTATTCCTACCTAGAATCTTCATGATCCCTGATACCTACAGCCATAGCCAGTCACTTTGTTTTGCCCCCCCTCTCCTGCCCCACCCACTTCTCTTTGTCTCCTTTTACTGTATTCTTGCTCCTTTGTAATAGTGCCATATATATCCCTCTGATTTCCAGTGTCTCAAATATGTGTTTTTCGTGTCCTTGATCACTCCATTTTAAATATTATTTAATCTTGGATTCCTACTCAGAGTTGGGCAACAAAATCCAGACCTTCAAGACAGTCTTTATGCGTCAGTGGCCTTAACTTCATTTGTCTAATTAGATATATTTGAGGGGATAAATTTAAAAAACTTGGATCAGTGTATTTATCTCATTTCCACTGTCACCATTGCTTCTAAAGTCTGATGTGAACAAATCAACTAGACTTTCTTAAGGGTGGTAGCTTCTAAAATTAAACCTAATTCCTGTCTTTCAGATAGTGACAGATGTGCTTGGAAGTCAAGCACAGGAATCCTGCCCATTTTCACTATTATCTTTTAGTTTTTTAATAGCCATGTGAAAAGTGCTAATGATCTTTTCAATAGTCCGAAGAGATTTTCCCCCTAGTGAACCCAGCATGAAATCTTCAGGAATAAATATCTCATGAATCTACAAATCCTCTCACCTTCTGCAACAGAAGACCTCCTCCATTTATTGCCATTCTATAGAGTTTAGAGGAGAGGATTTGGCTTGAGTAAGCTCATTTCTGATGCTGATGTGGCTATCCTAGGTTTCCTACTGCATTTCATAAATCTGTACTTCTAAGGAGACTTTCACCTCATGTAGTCAGAACCAATTTCCCTTCTCAAGATAGAGTAACAGCACCACAGATTTCACCCAAAATTGGTCTTTGCTCACTCAAAAATTGGCCATTGATCACTAAGGCCAGTATTCCTGTAAAAGAATGCTGCAAATCAGCATTTCTACCAAATGTTGCATCATCTGAAATTTACCGTTCGCTCCTACATTAGTTTACTTGAAGATTCATGAAACCCTAGACCACATAGAGGTCCGCTAAACTACAAAATGACTGAAAATGTTACACTACAACTATTTTGCCCTATTTGGTAGCTCCTGAAATATATGGGTACCAAAAACTAAAAGTATAGTTTGAACTTATAGATGAAGTAAAGACATATACACACCATACACCCAAAACTTAGTATTAAGAAGGTGAACATGTTCAATTTACATGTTTCAGAAATGTTGAAATATCAGGTTGGAATATTGAAGTCAAATTTTTATATTAAAATTAACTTTGTCTACTTCAAATACATAGTAATGTGTAGCTCACATATTTTTATGGGGCAAAGTATACTATAAATGCAAGTTTTTAGTGTCACTATCCAGTGTCATCAAAATTAAGAAAAATATTCTTAAAATTTTACCTTGTGCCAGATCAGAAAACCTCTTTCTTCCTTTGCTGTTTTTCTTACTACCAATTGTCTCTGAATTCATGAGGAAGGTTAATTAGGAAGGAAATTATTGGATCTCAGGAGAACTTTCTCTTTAATTTTTAATCTCATTGCTCCTTCACATAATCCTTCACCAGGGGATAAATCTGTGCCATCCATGATGAGACTCAGGCCCAATAATTTGTCTAAAAGTAACTTTTATTTCCTCAGAGGTAATTGTTGTCTTGGGGGCATACTACTGAATAAGCTCACCCTTTCTAGCTCTTTCTGAAATCTAGCTGGCTGGTTCAAACTCCTCTCCAAGCTGACTGCTTCAATCTGGCTTCCCCCACATTCTCACTGAATAATTCTTCTTGACCTCAAACAAACTCTAGAAATTTGTTCTAATCTTCTGGTTCCTCCTTATTCTCTGGCTTCAACTGTCTCTGCTGACCTGCACTGAACTGCATGGACTCGAACAAACTCAACTCCACTGCACTGCACTCACTGGACTGACTCTCAAATAAATGATGAACTCTTCCTGCACTGCTCTTAGATAGTCTCCCTATCCTTCTGCTCTTGTGAGAATTGGGTGTATCTCTGACTCATTCTGTTAAATCTTTCACTGATTCATCATTTTGTCTGCTCCTCAATTATAAGTCATTGTTTGGGATTAAAGGTGTCTACTAAGAGTGTGTCTGTATTCCATCCAGAAGGATTAAAGGTATATGGCATGTCTGCATTCCAGTCCAATCACACAGAACTAGATGTCTTTGCATTTCATCAGAGCAGCCATGTTGCTGGGTTAAAGTTCCTCTACAAAATACTCTGCACATCTTTTGCTGCTTTAAACTCAGAGCAGATGAGCACTAGATTCTTCTTAGAACACCTTAGAACAAAACTTTCTAGGCATATTGAGTCAACACTGTTCTAAAATGTGTCTTCTGTTTTCTCTGCTGAGATTTAGATTGAATTTTCCCTCAGAGTCTTTAAACAACAACAATCTTTTGACTAATTTAACACCATCCTCATTTTACAGGCATTGGAGCTGTTTCTCTAGAGCACAGCTTCTTTTCCTTATCACTTCATAGGCGATCCAAGCACAATAGTCAAGGCATATGTGATTGCCATTGCATGCAGAAGTTTTATACTGTGTTTTATATACTGACTAAAGATCTATAGGCCTAAGTACAGCCGCTCTTGACACTCATGTTTGTGTAGTTTATTTCTCATTTAGTTTAATTTTATGTTCTTAAGAAAATGATGACTTAGAACACAGGGGTCATTCTCAGAGTGTCATAACAGCTCAGGATTGATGTTAACTTACTACATAAAGCCAGTTAGAAACAATAGAAAGAATTTGTTTGTTCACTCATTATATTGAATTTCAAATGAAAAACCTTTACTTGAGAAGAACAGAAGTGGTCTTAAAGATTTTAAAACAAATCGTCCAGAGGGGGGAAAAATAGTCAATGAGCTCTTTTTTCCTAAACATATATATTGCAGAATCATGAAATCTTAGTACACTGACAATGAACTTTCCAATTGCTTTCATTACTGTGCCATTATATATAAATGCTCATGGAAGAAGCTATTTTGTCTAGATGCATTTTAAACTCATGGTTTGATATAATTTATGTATTATATTTCAAAATTAAGTGACCTGCATGCACAAAATAAATTACTGAGATAACTTATGATCCCACTTAGAAATGCAAGCACCAGCATAATTTACTAAACCCTAAAGATGATAATACACCATTTAAAGATGTAAATATACCATTTCCATAACAAAAATTGAAGTCATATATTCTTTATTAAAGTCAGACAGTTTCACAGCATGCAATAAGTTTGGCATAAAATTGTTTTTTGGAAGTCAAAATATGACTGCATAAACAAACACATTTATTAGAGTCCTAAAAGAAAACAGTTTCCATTTTTCTCTATAAAATTACAACAGTAGACAAAGATAACTTCCTTTGAAGCTTTAAAATGCTTTTAATCATCATCTTTTAATTGTTTCCATCAAAGTCTAATTGCTTTATAAACCTTACTATTGAAATATGTCCAGTAATGATATGCTTTTGTCTCTCAGGTGGAATACCTCACCTTCATAATTCTAAAAATCTGTCTCACACTTTACTGAATTAATCTTGATCATTTTCTCACTTTTGCAATCCATAATTATGGTTATTTTCACTTCATATTTTATAGTATGCTATTTATTGACCAGCTACATTCATAGACCTAATGCAGTTTTGAACCAAATGACTCTTTTTTCTCCTAAACTAATATGAAAAAGAACTATCAAAGCAGAGTTATAACTATAAAATATTAATCTGTACACAAAATCTTTCAGTTTTACTAGCAAAAGAAAAAACAGACCCTTGTCAGTAACCATTTATTCTCATCCTCTAAATTATTCATTGATTTTATTATAAATTAGCTAATAAAGTATTTCTCTATCATACAGATGTTATATTTATTAATTTTACATTACATTGTGTAAAGTTTTTAATTAAACTTTTTATGTATATGTATGTGTCTTTGTGAAAGTCTATTTGTACCATGTGCTTGCAGTGTCTATGGAAGTCAGAAAAGAGCCCTGGATCCCCTGGGGCCAGAGTTATATGTAATTGTGAGCCACCATGTGGGTGCTGGGATCTGAACTCAGATCTTCTGTAAAAGCAATAAGTGCTCTTACTCACTGAGCTATTTGTCCAACCACAAATTTCAGGGTGTTTTTCTAATGCAAATATATGGAAATCTCTCTTTAATTTGTCATATTTAAAAATAATTGTACAACTTCAAAGATCATTTGTGAATTTTAACTTTATAACAAGTTTATTACTTGCAATTGACTTTTGCAAAAAGGGCAAGAAGTGATAGCAAGTTCACCTTTTGAACATGAAGTAAAGGTCTTTCAATTTTCATTCATAATTCACCAAACCACTGTATCTGTGAAGATATTATATACAAACTAGAGCACGATGTTATCCAGTAGCCCTTCCGAACAGGATAGTGTAAAATAAAGAAGCAACATAAAAGGTAACTCAAAGCAAACAACGTTTTCTGATATTTTCCAAGGAGGTAACTGGAACTGTGAAAAATAATTATCAAAGGTTATCTTTAGGAGAAAGAAATTTTCATTCACTGATTCTGGTATGTGTTTCCCCTTTGGTTGAGAATTTATTCATTTAAACACATAACCAAACATTTTTAAGATGTATGCCTTTATACTAAATCTCTCAATAGTTTTTTTCTTACTCTCATTTGGATACTTTATGACATGTAGACACCACAGAATTTTTATCCATTAAATTTCATTTGGGAGTTCATAACAATGAGTACATCTATATGATGTAGGAAGATAAGGAAAACTTGAAACCAACTCATCTTCATGTGCTTCAGCTGTCTGCTCTTCATATTAAAGCAAACATGCATCATGATAGAAGTTAAGTCGTGATTCTGAAATCCTGCATCACATACCGTTTCCTTACTAAGACACCTCCTGCTAATTTTTTGTAAACAGGATGATGAGGTGAGGGAGAGTCGGTTCAGCTTCACTGCCTATGGAATGGGGCCCTGTCTGCAAGCAAAGGATGGTGTGGTTCCAAAAGGCCCCAACCACGCTGTCCAGGTCATGCCAAAGAGCCCTGATGAAATGAGGAAGGTCTTCATCGACAGGGCTAAGAAGATTGACACAATCTCCCGAGCCTGCTTTCCGCTTGCTTTTCTGATTTTTAACATTTTCTACTGGGTTATCTATAAAATCCTTAGGCATGAAGACATTCATCAGCAGCAAGACTAAGTCTCTGAAGGCATACAAAAACAGAGCATCCAGAAGAAAGATTCCCTGCCAAAGGAGTGTGGGGTGGGGTGTGTGCGTATTGGGTACAAGTGAGAGCCAATGCATCAGAACAGCATATGGGGAAAGAGTTTATTTTGATTTCCTATTTAAAATAGGAAAAAGACAGATTGGTTCTTTTAAGAGATGCAAAATACACATCGTGGGGGGTTCTGATTCATAATCCTGACAGGTGATTGGTTGTCTTTCTAGCGTGAATGTGTGTTGCATATGTTTTACTAGCACATAGAGTAGACATGATAACTACATTGGGACATCTTGTTTTTTAATTCAATTATAGTAAACACTGTGGAATCACGATTTATACAATAAAATTTATAAAGCAAGTATAACAAAATGATGAGGATAATAAAATAGCTTGAGATATAGAGCATTGTAATGAAGGAAGGTAACAAGATCATTAAATGTCAAAGTCACTCTCTTAGAACAGTATCCATAGAAACAGTGTAGAACCAACACCCACCATAAGAATAAAAAAACATCCGATGGTCAAAATGAAAGTCATCATGTTTATAAAATTCTACTTATCTTTAACATCTCTAGGAATGAAGAGCAAGATAGTGAAGACAGTCTTTGCTTGTAAATAAGTGGTACATTTATTTCAATTAGTGCCAAACACGAACAACTTTAAGCCAATACATTTGTTTTTCTTAAATTGAATAGTGGCTTGTTTGTATGTTTGGTGTTTTTATGTAACTAAACAAGATCCAATAAGACTTTTCTATTTAGTGTTGAGACTTTAAATATTCATTATACTAAAGCACTTACACTTTGATAAAAACTATTACAAATAGATTCATAAAGGATTTTTAATAAGAATCATTTCTCTCATTGAAGTTTCTTCTCCTCAGAGTAATCCATGAGCCCAAAATGCCTCCAAATCGCAGGAGGATAGGTTTTAATTCTAAGCGATTTAAATGTATCAGTTCCATCAAGTTTGATAATTTTAATCTTTATGAGCTAGTGCATTCAAAATAGTAGGGACTCACGAGCTGTAAAGAATTTAAAAGCAATTTTTCTTGAATGATGTTCATGACCCACACCATTATTTCAGCTGTATTGAAGTTTTCTTAGCTCAATCATACAGCAGCTGTCAAGCTCTGATTCATTTCCTGTTTTCTTAATTACTATTGTCATTAATATTATACTTTAAAACTTTTGGAATGACTTAAGATATTTTAATTATTAGTCTATAAAGTTATATACAGTTGAAATATCAATAATTTAAAAAAATGCTCAGATATGTTATAGAAAAATTAATATTTTGAACCCAATGGTACTATTTTCTGACCTTCAACGACTCCCAAAACTCAAAGCAGAAACTGCCACTTAAAGTTAAAAGCTTTTCAATATCTCTGTAGTTTGGGTAGACAACTGTAGATTTTAAAACTAACTTTTTAAAAGGTCATCCATGCTGAGCAGTGTTTGCTAATAAAAGGCAAAGTATCACTTTTATAAGTTGTTTATATAAGAGAAGAACATTGTGTTTGTGATTTCATGCAAAGTCTACAAGTAAAATAATTCATTGCCATGCATTCCCTCTGCTTGAAAACCAACCACTTGAAAATCGGATATATGTGTTACCCTTTGCTGTCTATGAGCGAAAACCATAGAAATATATTCATGGATTATATATTACAGCAAGAAATGTTGCTTATGCTGAGGCTTAGCCAGAGGGTTTGAAGTAATGATGAACTATACCCCCTTAATGCTGGCAAAATGCTAGCATACCTTTTTCTATTCTTAATATATGCCACTTCAACGTTTTCTAACGTGACTTACATTGAGTAAATCCTTCCAGAAGCAAACAGAAATATAATAATCACAAACACACAAATGCCCCAGAGAAAGCCACAGGTGTGACTAGATTTCATATTTGAGGTCACTAGATGTCATATTCTTCTTTTTATAATCTCTGAAGTTGGAAAATAATGTATCAGCCATGAGAAAATTTGTCAAGAATGACTTTTATTCTACAGAAATATTGCTATCTCAAAAGTACATTTCCTTATCTCCCCTTATAAATAACTCTGCTTTCTATTATGTTTATCCTGTCTTCCAACACAAAGAAAACACTAAAAACACTTACAAGGCAGCCATTACAAAGCAAACAGGGCTGAATCGAGAGGGCTTAAAACAATGTGTCCCCTCTAATAAACTAAGGAGATATTGCAGAGCCTTTAAAATTATAATAGTAGCAACATCCTGAGATATTTGCATCAAAATATCTTTTTCAAGTGAGATTTTGATCCATAGTACTGAGGGTTGGATCCAGAGTTTGTTACATGTGAGGGAAGAGATTACTACTAAAGTACAGCCTGAGTCCCAAACTAGAATTAAAACCAGAAAAATAGCAATAGGAAGAAAAAATCCTTTATATTCATTTAACCGCCACTCATGTAAATTGGAGTTCCAGTGCAAACTCTCTGATATTCCGAACTAGCCATATTGTGACTACCAGGAGGTGGGGGGATATGCATGACATTTATTTCACTTAATTCTTAAACCTTTTTATTTTAACTTAAAATATCTGGTTCCTCAGAACATGCATTTTTTGGTAATCCATTTTCTTATTAGTATAGATGTGTACAACTTTCTCTTTCTTCCCTAATCATTATAAGACCTAGAACTTTCTTTATGAATTGAAGTAGATATCATAACTACTTTAGACATTAGAAAAGAACGTTTTAAGCCATCCTTATTCTCTCCAGAACATTTCACTACATTTATTCAAAGATCTAATCGGCACTCAGCTCTGCTACACAGAGTATTTTACAATACATTCTTCTATGGATATATTCTAATAAATTTAATTTTAATTTTGAGCTATAAATACATGAGCATACATATATACCTATTATATGATTATATGCATTGATTTTATGAATGTCTAGTATCTATATAAGATACTGGAAGTTATAATGAAAATTATGAAAAATAAATCATATTTAAAAGAAGATATTGGGCTCTTAACTACTCTAATATTTTTGTAAATGAACACATTATTTGAATATAGTTAGGTGTATCTTTCATATTGTTTTAAAATGACTTTCATCTCATTTTGTGAAAACATAGTTTTCTCTTCTCAGCATGATAAATTTTAATCTGCTAGTTACTTGGAAGAATAGAGCATTATACTGGCAACTAAATTTCCCTTTATTTATAAAATGTGCACCACATGAAGTTGACTATGAGAAAATGACAGGTAAGAGACTAAAATTGGAAATATGTCTAGTATTAAATATTGGAAAATGGAAACAATACAACCTAATCCCCTCTAAAATAGATTTTACACCATCATAAACTATTTAAAATTAGCAGCATATACTCTTTATTTTTCAACCAAAGTGGTCAATATTCATTGAAACTAAACAGGTAAAGACTATAAGAGAGTGGACATTTTCATTAACATATTAGGAAAGCATTAGTATGGTCTCTAACAATGGAAAAATTTATTTTGTCAATCAATCCAAGCCAATTACAAGCAATGAAAATGTGACCTATAAACATAAGAAGTATCTTATCTCTGTGAGAAGATTGTTATATTAGTGATTGAAATTGTAAGGCTATCTTAATTAATACCTACCAATCAAGCACAACTATAATACTTGTGTTCCTGGCCTGTTAATTTTTATTCATTCTTAGCAAGATGAACCTGATTATATTGCCTATGATTGGCTTCAAGGCTGAGCAAGCAGCTGCTATGGAGGCACTAACCCTTTTAGCTCCGTGGCTTCAAGGACACTGTAAAGTCGAAATAAATGACTGATTTTTGTGCATTTTGGGAAAGAATTTAGAGATCAAATTGCACAATAGTTTAAATATCAAATTTCAAGTCCTATAAAACTGGAACCAAGATTGTCTAACCTGTGCCAACAAATCTAAAGAAGTTCCCAGATGCAATGTTTTTCAAATAATTTTAACAAGAACACCTTAGCTGAACTTATGTGAATAATAGACAGTGGAAAGTATTGCCAAAAAAGATAAAATTTATAAAGACTGACATGATCCCACAATGCCTTCAGAACTCATTACTGCATTTTCTTTGGGGGCTTGGAGTCCTATCCCTAAAACTACATAGTAACTACAGGAATGTGCTTCAATGGGGAGAATGCTTGCTTGGCATAAGAAGACCCTAGGTTCAATCAATGCAAACACCACTGTCAATAATGATGCACTGCTTAGACAGGCTCCTAGCTCCCATCCAGAGACTGAGGTCAGCAGCCTGGTCCCTTGTAACATAATTTGCATAAGAAAAAGTTAACTGCCATCCAAAATCATTTACTTCTGTGCCATCTAGAGCCTACCCTGCATTTCCTAATACCTGCTGCCATTGTTTGTGCCCAACTGAATATCCATATCATTCATTTCATGTATTTAAGAAATTCACTGCAGCATTTTGTCAAATCATAAGATATATTCAGGTTGGCAACATAGTGAAATATAAAATTGTATACTTGGTAGAAGGAATTGGTAAAAACTTCCATGTAAATTATTTTCAGTAACTTTAAATTCTGTCCAATAACTTAGTACTTATTTTAAATATTTATTCAATGTATTTCAGATATAAAGATATATAGTCTTAGAATGATACAAATTTTTTTAAGAAACTATGAAATAAACATAATGCTTTTATTTAGATGAAAGGTGTAATTCAAATATATAATGATATAATGAGTTGATTAAGTTTATTTTAATACTTTATTTTTCTGTAAAGTGCGTGTGCAAAATTATCATCAGAGCACACACCGTGTCCACACACGGTCTCTAGCCATGCTTGTTAATGGTCTTGGGGAATAGGAACTGTGAATTAAATGCCAAAAAAAGATTCAGATGTAAAACGGTACTTGAACTTGTTTGAATAATTTTGCATTTCTTTACTGTTTTATCTTTATGAATTACGCAGAAGCTTCTCTTTAAGCTCACATTTTAGCGTGTGATGAGTGATAAGACTTTGAAAACATAGAGTGAAGCATCTTGACATTTTATGGATATTGTGGGACACAAAATCAAAAGAAACTATGTCATATATTTTTCCATGAAATCTTTTTACATGTTGTGTAGTGACTTCATTTACTAATGAGAAAAGATGGTCTAACAGCCTATTCCTCATAAAAGTATTGCTATTTTATGATATTAGTTATTTTCTGCACATCTTTCAGAGGAGGATATTTGAGTCTCCCTTTCCGTTCAGATGGATACCACAGTTTTTACAACAGTGTGATTCAAATGTATTAAACTGTTCTGCATGGTTTTATCAACTTGTTTTTGTTCTATGACCTTTAGTTCAATTTTGCAGGTAACAAAATCTCTAACGAATCATTAACCTGTGAACAATATATGGTCTTCCTTGTGTAACTGCAGATAATTTGATCAGAAATATAATAAAATTGAATGTTTTTCAAGACCATGATTCTCTTTTCTGTCTAATTATCTATAGAAAATTTTACTAAATTTTAGGTCAGAAATCATACTACATTCCCCCTGGTACAATCTAGCACATTCTAAATCCCAGGATATATCATCCAAGGAAGATTGATATCTGTCAGGGTGCTTCCCTTTTGACTAAGATATAGCATCAAAGACCTTGCATCAATGCCTATTGCTTGAGAGGTGTTGCCTTAAAGTCTTTTTACTCACTAAATCACATGATTTATATAAAGGCAATATTTCTAAATGGAGCATTTGATACTTTTTTGTTTCAATCTTCAAATTTACCTTGCTCTTGGTCATCCACAGTGAGGTTTTAGTATACTGATCATGAAGTAGTAAATACATGATAAAACTTTAACATGTAAGACAATTTAAAACTTACTGTAAGGTGTAAGATTATAACATGGCTCTCAATGTTGCAGAACCTAGCATTTTTTTGGTAACAGCATTCTCCATAACATTGCAGATTTACTGTGCAAGGCCCAGTAAAATTTGTAGATTGAAAATCCTTTGCTACATTGGCCTGTATTCCACAGCAAGCGAGCCTTCATTAATGATTATAACGGTTCTTTAATAAGTGCTTCGAGCACATCACAGTTCTAGAAAATCATAACATTTTAGCATCAGCAAAACCCCTTGACTGAAACACAGCCAGGGTATTGGGCAAAGTAATCTCAAAGAATAGGAGCTAAAGTATCTATCAATAAAATATAAGTCAAATATAAAAAATATTTGTGACTACAACAATAATATAAAGAAATTTATTGGTAAATATAGCTTTTCAAATTTATTCTATTACTATAGTATCATGTTTAATTGCATCTATAATATTGATGATAAATATAATATTTATAATTTAATATTATTTAAATTGCTATAATTTAAAACTACTATCATTATCCTGACTATATTTATCAATTTCATTACCACCAAAGAGGTTTCCAAAGGAGAGACCTGGAAAGGGGGAAATATTTGAAATGTAAATAAACAAAATATCCAATAAAAATTAAAAAAATATATATATACCAAGCTAAAAAAAGAAAGAAAAGAAAAAAAAAAAAGACATGGTGGGTGAGGAAAAGAAATTTGATCAGATATCAAGAGCAGTTTTTATTAAACAAACAAACAAAAACAAACAAACACAAAAACAATAATAGCAATAATAAAACTAATCTGAAAGAATTCTTGCTAAAATTGAATTAAGTACTCCAAGGGCAGATACCAAATTAGGGAGTATTCACTAAGGGCTCAGAAAAGAAAGGAACCAAACCTCAGTCAAGGAAAGAGTTTTGTATCCATCAGTGATCCACTTATATGGTATGAGGAGAAATTTGTCTGAAAATACGTTATTCACACATGAACAGCTAAACCTTAAATGCTTTATACTCAGCACTGACCAGTGTACTATCTCCTGCTCTTGTAAACAGAATCTGTTCTCAAACCATTCATCAAAAAAGTATGTTCATGGCATTCTGCTTTTCTTTTGAACCAGAAAGAAGCATAAAACTCTTCTAAATGAAATGCTACAAAAATTATATGTGTAAGGTATTATGACACAAATATACTCACTGACCCCCAAATAATAATTTATTTCTGTGGCTTCATCTCATTCTAATTTCTATGAATCAAATGCACATTATAAACACATGTATACATGTATAGACACTTAGATAACACAGAGACTGAAAGAGAGACACACTGGCAGACCAAGAGAGAACAAGAGAAACAGACAGAGATCTTTTCTTCAGTTTCAAATTGACTTCATTTAAAGCGTTTTTTTCTGTGGGAGTTATTGCTTAACGTGTAACACTGAAACATAAAAGGATCAAGGAACGTGGGGATAATGATTAATAGCAAATTAACTGGGAGTTTACACATTGTCAAACTTTTTGACACAGAAAAAAAGAGTTCAAAACATAAAGTTTATATATTTAAAAACTCCTTAAAATAGATGACATCCTTTGAAAGGAATAATTGTTATTCCATTGTATTGTATTACATAAATGACAAAATCAATGTTAGAAGCATAACTGATAAGATAGTTTTCATTTGTTGCTACCTCTTCTTAATCAGCAATATTTAAAATATTTCTCTACTGTGTTAGTCCGTGCAAATCTCAGTGAAACAGAAAAGCTTCTTCTACTTTCCATAGCAAAGCACAGTGGAAAATTACATCTGCAGGAGCTGCAGGACACAGAAACAAAAACAGGTATTTTATTTGCTTTTTCTGTTAGTGCAGTATATAAATAATCAATAATCTCTAATCAAGATACAGTTGTTTTATAATATGATGGGATTTAAACTGATGCTTTGCCTAAAGCCATACATTATTAGATTCGTGCTTCTTTCTTTCAAGGGTAGAGAAAAATTACACACAAAGGACACAGGAGAGTCTCTGAAATGGATTTTAAATCAAATCCTTCTTCATGGACTGTTGCTGAATGAATTGCAATGACTTGTTTACACTGCAAAAGTTAAAATGGGAGAGATTCGAATAGTCCATGAAGACACTGTTATTTTAAATGAAGAAACATATATGAGAATATCACATTCAAATAACTAACCTAATAGGCATTGTAATGCATTCTAAAATCAAATATAAAGATGAATTAATTATATGGTAGTATTAAATGTTGATACAGTTTTGTTAATTGCTCTATTATTATTAACCACCCTACCTTTCAAGGCACTATATATTTTGTTCTTTTTTATTTTATTTTTTTCTTCTCTTTTAATTAGATATTTTCTTTAATTACATTTCAAATGTTATCCCTTTACCCACCCCCCAGAACACCTATTCCCTCCCCCTCCCACTCCCCAGGCTTCTATGAGGGTATTCCCCTACCCACCCACCTCTGCCTCCCCGCTTGACATTCTCCTACACTGGGACTCCAACCTTCACAGGACAAAGGGCCTTTCCTCCCATTGATGCCCAACAAGGCCATCCTCTGCTACATATGCAGCTGGAGCCATGGGGCCCTCCATGTGCACTCTTTGGTTGGTGGTGTAGTCCCTGGGAGCTCTGGGAGGTCTGGTTAGTTGATATTGTTCTTCCTATGGGGTTGCAAACCCCTTCAGCTCCTTAAGTCTTTCCCCTAACTCCTCCATTGGGGACCCTATGCTAAGTCTAATGGTTGGCTGCGAGCAGCCACCTCTGTATTTGTCATGCTCTGGCAGAGCCTCTCAGGAGACAGCTATATCAGGCTCCTGTCAGCAAGCACTTCTTGGCATCCACAAACAGTGTCTAGGTTTGGTGACTGTACATGGGTAGGGCAGTCTTTAGATGGCCTTTCCTTCAGTCTCTGCCACACACTTTGTCTCCGTATTTCCTCCTGAGAATATTTTGTTCCCCTTTCTAAAAAGGACCGAAGCACCCACACTTTGGTCTTCCTTATTCTTGAGCTCCATGTGGTCTGTGAATTGTATCTTACGTATTCTGAGCTTTAGGGCTAATATCCACTTATCAGTGAGTGCATACAATGTGTGTTCTTTGGTGACTGGGTTACCTCACTCAGGACGATATTTTCTAGTTCCATCCATTTGCCTGAAAATTTCATGAAGTCATTGTTTATTATAGATGAGTAGTACTGCATTGTGTAAATGTACCACATTTTCTGTATCTATTCCTCTGCTGAGGGACATCTGGGTTGTTTCCAGCTTCTGGCTATTATGAATAAGGCTGCTATGAACATAGTGGAGCATGTGGCATTCTTATATGTTGGGGCATCTTTTGACAATATGCCCAGGAGTGGTATAGCTAGGTCCTCAGGTAGTATTATGTCCATTTTTCTGAGGGTCTGCCAAACTGATTTCCAGAGTGGTTGTACCAGCTTGTAATCCCACCAACAATGGAGGAGTGTTCCTCTTTCTCCACAACCTCACCAGCATCTGCTGTCCCCTGAGTTTTTGATCTTAGACATTCTGATTGGTGTGAGGTGGAATCTCAGGATTGTTTTGATTTGCATTTGCTGATGACTAAGGATGTTGACATTTCTTTAGGTGCTTCTCAGCCATTCGATATTCCTCAGTTGAGAATTCTTTATTTAGCTGTGTTCCTCATATTTATTAGGGTTATTTGATTCTCTGGAGTCTAACTTCTTGAGTTTTTTGTATATATTGGATATTAGCCCTCTATTGGATGTAGGATTGGTAAAGATCTTTTCTCAATCTATTGGTTGCCATTATGTCCTATTGACAGTGTCCTTTGCCTTATAGAAGTTTTGCAATTTTGTCCCATTTGTCGATTCTTCATCTCAGAGCATAAGCCATTGGTGTTGTGATCAGGAAATTTTCCCCTGTGCCCATGTGTTTGAGGCTCTTTCCCACTTTCTCTTCTATTAGTTTCAGTATATCTGGCTTTATATGGAGGCCCTTGATCCACTTGGACTTGAGCTTTGTACCAGGAAATAAGAATGGATCAATGTTCATTCTTCTACATGCTGACCTCCAGTTGAACCAGCACCATTTGTTAAAAATGCTGTCTTTTTTCCACTGGATGGTTTTAGCTCTTTTGTCAAAGATCAAATGACCATAGTTGTGTGGATTCATTTATAGATCTTCAATTATGTTCAATTGATCTACCTGCCTGTCTCTTTACCAATACCATGCAGTTTTTATCATATTGCTCTGTAATACAGCTTGATGTCAGGGATGGTGATTCCCGCAGAAGCTTTTTTTTATTGTTGAGAATTAGTTTTTACTATCCTGGGTTTTCTTTTATTCCAAATGAATTTGCAAATTGCTCTAACTCTATGAAGTATTGAGTCAGCAAGATGCCCATTTTTACTTTATTAATCCTGCCAATCCATGAGCATGAGAGATCTTTCCATCTTCTGAGATCTTCTTCAATTTCTTTCTTCAGAGTTGTTGTTTTTTAAAGTATATACATTTATTATTGATGTATTATGTGTGCATAGTGTTAAGAGGACAAATATTAGGATCACATATCTCTCTCCATCATAGTATTTAGGTTTTAAAATCATGATCTCAAACTTATGGAGAAAGTACCTTTACTCACTGAGCCCTTTCACCAACCCAACATTGTGTTCTTACAATATAAAAATATTATGATCTCAAATACCATCCCTTCCTGTTTAAGTTCCTATATTATCAAAATATTTGATTCTCATGATTCAGAACTACAAGGAGAGTAAAAGTTGATATATTTTGTTGTCCATTTTCATGTCATTATCCACCCCCTATGTTATTTTCTAAGTGGCTGAAACCTCTGTAACATTTTAGCTAAGCATTACTACCACCAACTTGGTTTCTATTAAAAGGTTTTCACTACATCAGCAAATAACTATAGGTAGTAATAACTTTGTGTTAAACCTACACACCTTTAGCTTCAATCAAACCATTTGAAGTGTATTTAGAGCCATCCTGTACATCTGAGACAGGAAATTTGTGCATCTTTAATGTGAAATTTTAGTGCACATTTACAATATGCCTAAAGTCATTATGTTTGCAAATATGAATCACTGTTTTATCTTGCAAATGTACAAAAAAGGTAAATGACAAGAAGGCTCCCTCCCATTGGTATGGGAAGTATAAATATCATTCAAACAATGAGTCTAATTTCACTGATGACTGATGGCAGTGGTTTGACATAATGGACTATATTAACATGAAAGCAACATTTGCAGAGAGTCAGACAATTCTACATATTAACAACTTCACTGAGTTAGAGTTTTAGGGAGTAATCGACTTAAAGATCTTATTTTACAACTAATGAGGTAGAGTCTACAGAAATGAAGCAATTTTGATCAATATTAGTAATCGCCTATCTATGACAATATACATTCTTGGTCTTCACATTGTAATAAGAGGGATTAGAGACTAGAAAATAAGTAAAACCATTAACATTTTCTTGTAGTAATAGATGAACTATGAAATCTGTGAATTCAAAGGATAAACTAGAGAATAGAAAAGGAGAGTCCAAAAGTTAAAGTCTGCCAAGCCACTGACTTCTCTGTCAATCATTTTCCAGGTTTTTGGTTAACGTTTGTTGGTGGGAATACTTAATCATCACTAGGAACCACAATGTTCTCCACATCCACAGAAGGTGTGTGTGTGTATGTGTGTGTGTGTGTGTGTGTGTGTGTGTGTGTGTGTGTGTGTGGTGTGTGTGTGTGTGTGTGTGTGTGGTGTGTGTGTGTGTGTGTGTGTGTGTGTGTGTACCTACCTGTGTATGGTAAATTATGGTCAACAAAATGTACAAAGATCTTATCACCCGATATATCTTAATATTAAATTATGTTCCACTTCTCTGTACTTCATATTTTTTTGGGTATTTGGTTTTTGTAAGTTGACTGATGCCAAAAAGTTGGAAATGCTAGATGTAGGTAACTTTATTTCAAAAGAGAGGTGTATGGAATAAACAAAGACAATGCATATGCAATTTCTCCAACATTGCAACATGAGAAAATATAACGTGGAAATATTAAGCCTATTAAGCTAATTTCTTACAACAAGTTGACTCAGCACTAATACTACAGAAGATACAATGCAAGTTCATAAAATATGTTGAGAAATAATCATGTATATAATGTTAATATATGTTATCAAAATAATCAAGTCTTAATTTAAACTATATGCCATTCTGTCTATATTGGTTTGTTATATGATTTAACATCTATACCACTGTGGCCCTCTGTTCTCCTGGGAGGCTGTTGACCACCAGCCTATAAGGACAAAGGGAGCAGAAGCAACAGTCAGGTTTCTGATGGCTGAGTATGGCAGAAGAACTTCAGGAGACTAATGCAGTCAGACAAGTCTACTTTAATTTTCCAGGGTTAGGGTATATGAGAGCTTTTTAGGGGTATGACTGAAAAGGGATAATGGGTCATAGCATCAAGTGTGTGGGAAGGGCTGATCAGGTATAATAAAGCACCTAATTATTAAATGGTCAGAAGTCAGAGTGAGACTTTTGAGCCAAGTTACGCAGCCTTTCAGAGAGCTCTGTATAAGACAAGGCCAGCCACCTGTGTTCAGAATTTCTCTTCAAAGTCAGACAAAGACAGGGAAGTACACTGAGAAAGGGACTCCTCCATTTTGAACCAAGCTCAGAAAGCCATCGAGTCACAGTAAACTGTGACATTATAGCAGGATTCTCCAACATACCACCAGAGGCTGGAGAGATTGCTCAGTTAGTAAGGGCTTCCCACACATGCATAAAGAACTGAATCTAGATCCCCAACACCCATTTAAAAACTCAGGCATAGCAATGAGTGTCCATAATCCTCACACTGGGAAAGCAGAGACAAGAGGATTTCTGTGACCTGTTGGCCAGCCAGGCTAGCTGAACTGACATCCAAGTTCAACAGGAGTCTTGGTCTTAAACACTAAGGAGAAGAGCTAGTGAGAAAGGCATCTGACATCAATGTCTGGCCTCTCCATATATGTTTATACACTTGAACATTTACACACATACACCACACATAATTTTCATCTCTAAGTGGTGTCTTTTTAAAAAAAAACAAAAAAAGTAGCAGGAGAAGTGGCACGGGCCATTAATCCTAGTATTTAATAGGCAGAGGCAGGCAGATCTCTATGAATTCAAGGCCAACATTGTCTACATAGAGAGTTCAAGGCATAAAAATGCATGTGTATGTGTATGTGCTTGTGTGTGGATGTCCACGCCTGCAGGTTTCCACAGAAACCAGAACAGAGTGTCAGATAACCTGAGTTGGAAGTACAAGTGGCTGTGAGCCTTCAGAAATGGGTAACACGAATTGAATTCGGGTCCTCTGAAAGATTAACACGTGCTGTTAGCCATTTAGTCATCTCTGCAGTCCCATAAAATATAGTGTTAAATAGAAAAAGTATAAACAACCTGCAAGTTTTGACATAATAATAAAACAAAGAAATTGACATCAACCTTGGAAACCCATGCTGAATTTGCTAAGATGAATCCACTGGAGAATGAGAGGGGACAAGAAACCATTTGAGATGAAATGATGTTTATAATTTAACTTGAGCATTTTAGTACTGTTCACATGTAACATGTATGTACTCCCTTAAGCATGTGCTTATTTTTTAATAAGGTGACAACTGCCTTTATTGCTTATTTGATATTCAGTATGAAAGTTAAAGCCACATGCTTGCCTTCAGTTTCTGTATATTTACTAATAAAATGGTCCTAAAATGTCGCAGCTTATAAACAGCAGTCATTTTCAAAATCTGAAAAATAAACACAAAAGCCAATGACGGTGATGGTTAAAATAAGTCGTGTGGGTTTTGCAACAGAAAGAGTTTCTATTTGACTTCTTCTGACAGGCTAGAGCCTATATTATAGTCAGGAAGACAAGAGTTCAATTAAAACTCAGCCAAATGTGCTCTGTTCTTTTGTGTCTTCCACATTTATCCCTGCCCGTGTCATCTCAAGGTTTTAAAATTTAGATGACACTAATTAGGATCAAGAACCCTGCTCAGGAGACATTTACTAGAACTGGATAAACTAAGCAAAGAAAAATCCCACACAAAAGGAGACAATGAGTCTGCAGAAAGCACTTTAAACTCAAGGGGTATCTCTAGTTAACTGTTTATGTTCCTCATATGCTGAAGGCCAATGGGTTTCAGTCTCTGTCAAGAGAAGAAGTTAAAAGTTCCGAAATAAGAATCAGGATCAGTTTAAAGCTCACATTTTCACTCTGATCTACAGCTTTAGTACTGTATAATGAGTATATTTTATTTATTTACAGTATATCACTATTAAATTTGGATTCTTCATTGCATGACAATTTATTATTTAGTAAGGCCATTTATTATTTTATTCTTGAAACCTCAACAGCAAGAATTATGGCCATTTTATAAACAAGTCAGTGGAATATACCCAAGTACTAAATGCTGGTTATTAAAATGGAGGCAAAATAATGTTAAGGTGATCCTAGCTTAGCTTCCTTACTCATTGTTTTAATATATCTGTAAATGTTTTTCCCTGGATTCAATACAAAACTAGTCTGTGGCATATTTATTTGCTTGATTCCCCAAGGCCTTCCATATTAGAGAAACTGCAATATTTTTCTCTACATAGATAAAATCAATCATTTTTGTGTATCAAACACTTCTCAACATTCAGAAGTTCTAGTTTCACGTATGTCTTTAAATTGGGAATTTAGAGTAAAACAAACTATAAGTTAAAATAAAATAGTAAACAATTAGTGCTGCTGAAGAGAAGATTGCTAAAATATGAAATTTCCTGCTACTTATCACAAAGAAATATTGTAAGGCAGACTTGCACTTTAAATGTTGCTCTTATTATTGCCAAAATTAAAATATACTGTTGCCATGACAAGGCTGAAGTGGTTTTATTATTTTCTGTTCCCCAAATTCCTTCAAATTCTATCACCCTGGAGTTTCTTTAATTGGTGAGACATGTAGAAAACAAGTAAGAGGTTTACTAACGTTTGCATTACGTTTCCTTGGTAACAGGAAAGACTTGAAAGCCACCTGCAGTATTTTTAGCATTATGATCCTTTCATAATAGTGCATTTTATTGGGATATGAATAACTTAAAATTTTAACAAATATTGCATTCATGTGGGCACTTGGATAAATATTGTATACATGTGTGGTAGATTCTGTGGTCAGAGTAAATTATATCAAAATCCAATATATTAAAACAAATGAGAAGATGGATAACTTTGAAACTATGCCGGTAATTTGGTGTAATACTTTGTATATACTACTATAAAGCATTGAGAACATCTCGGTCACACTGTGGGGACCCAAAGTCAGAGAGCCACCTCCCCATAACCACAGTGGCTCTCCTGCTGAGGGCATCTGGGCCTCTAGATAAGGGCAATCAGGCTATGCAACAGTGGCTCTTCTCTTAGGCCAACTTGTACAACTGGAAGGCCCAACAACACCCCCCTTTTCAGATAACCCCAAGGGGCTGATTAATCTCTTTGAGCCTATTTTATTTACTCGTCAGTCCACCTGGGATGATATCCAACAACTCATGAGTGTGCTCTTCAAGACCGAAGAGCAAGAGAGGATAATGCAGGAAGCCAGAAAGAACGCCCCCTCAGACACTGGGGCACCGTTGATTGGCCAGGCTGTCATTGAGAGTGGTTTTCCCCTGACTAGACATGACTGGGACTTTAATATGGCAGAAGGTAAGAGACACCTGAAGGTCTACCGCCAGGCTCCATTGGCAGGTCTCAAGGGGGCCGCATGACGACCCACAAATTTGACCAAGGTATGTGAGGTTAGACAGGGATCAGAAGAGTCACCTGCTGCCTTTCTAGAGTGACTCATGGAGACATTCCACCAGTATACACTCTAGACCCCAGCATTGAGGAGCACAAAGCTACTGTGATTATGATAGACCAGTCTAGTAGAGATATCAAGAAAAAGCTTCAAAGGCTAGAGGGACTAAAAGATTGAGGGATTTAGTGCAGGTTGCTGAGAAAGTCTTCCATAACAGGGAGACAGTGGAGGAGACGGAGCAAAGAAAGAGAAAGAAAGAAGAAGAAAGGGAGACAAAAAAAAAAAAAGAAAAGAGACAGGAAAGGAATTTACAGAGAATCTTGATTACAGTAGTTAGGGAAAGCAGAGAAGAGAGTCTCCAACCAAAGAGAGACAGAAAACCAACCCCTTGAAAAGGACCAGTGCGCATATTGCAAGGAGAGAGACCACTGGGCCTGAGAGTGCTCTAACAAATGGAAGCCAGGAGCGGGAAATCACAGGCCTTGGGGAAAGCCCTCCAAATGGTGAAGGTGTTAGCCCTGGGGGAAGACAGCGACCAGGGAGGATGAGGTTTGGAACCCCTCCCTGAACCCAGGGAGGGTTCTTCAATAACTCGAAGAATGGTGGGGAAACCCACTCAATTCTTGGTAGACACAGGGGCTCAATACTCAGTCTTCCTCCAAGCCTATGGCCCCGTTTCCAAGAAAAGGTCCATGGAGCCACTGGCACCAAAATGTATTCATGGCCTACCTGAGTAACAGTGGAACTAGGGATGGGCCAGGAATCCCATTCATTTATGGTCATCCCAGACTGTCCCTACCCTCTGTTGGGGCGAGAATTACTCTCCAAGATGGGGGAACAGATATATTTCCGGCCGGACAGGCCTCAACTAACTGGCCCAAACGGAGAGACCATGGGTGGATGAACGACCTCTCTGACTGACCCCTGCCTGGAGCCACCTGGTTTACAGAAGGGAGCAGGAGCAGTTTTCTCAGTGAAGTTCAGAGACGAGTGGGTGCTGCTGTGATGGAGTGCACAAACGTCATCTGTGTGGAACCTCCACCCCACCCCCGGAAGGTCAGAGCAGAATTTGGAGCTAAATGCCTCACCAAGGCCTTGGAACTTGGGGCTGGCAAGAAAATTAACATCTATATAAATAACAGGTATGCCTTTGCCACAGCCCATGTTCATGGGGCTATATACCAAGAGAGAGGACTGCTCACATCAGATGGAAAAGAATGTGCCAACATGCCAAGCTTTAAATAAGTTTTTAGGGTAGTGAACATTTTTGTCACATGTGTAGTCAATAAACATTGTATAAAACACATGTATACAAATTTATTTATTGTTTATCTAAAATTCAAATGTAAAATGGGCTTATGTAATCATTAGTGCTAAACTGGAAAGTTGGTAGAGTCTATGTAGCCAGGAAGATAGGCTTCTGAGCATGCCTACTGAGGGATTATCTTGACTGTATTAACTGAGGTAAGAAATCTCACCTAATGTGGATGGCATCAATCCCTGGCTGGGATCCTGGACCATGTAAGTGGAGAAAGGGTGATGAGTAACAATGTGCATTCCTCATTCTCTGCCTCATGATCGTGGATGGGATGGGACCCATTGTTCCCTGCTGCCTTGCTTGCCTTGCTTGCCTTCTGTGATAGACTGTACCCTTGAACTGTGAGCCATAATAAACATCTGTTCTCTTAGAAAGAAAGAAAGAAAGAAAGAAAGAAAGAAAGAAAGAAAGAAAGAAAGAAAGAAAGAAAGAAAGAAAGAAAGAAAAAGAAAAGAAAGAAAAAGATATGCAGGAAATCTTGGATCTCTTGGATGCCCTGATGAAGCTGGCAACTGTGAGTATTGTTCATTGCTCAGGACATCAGAAGGGAAGAGACTCTGTGGCCCGGGGCAATACCCAGGCAGATCGAATGGTTCGAGAAGTGGCTATGTAGACCCTATCCCAGTTATGAGTCTGCAAGAGATACCTGTTAGAAAAATGGGACTGGACTAAGGGATGGTCTCACTTAAAATATACTGAAAAGAAAGGACTCAGATTGCTAGCCACCCTACCAACTATTACCTAGAGAAGAAGGGCAATGGTGCACACAAGAAAGCTAAACTATACTCCCCAGAAAGCAAGCAAAAGACTTACTAGGCCAAGTACACAGATGGACTCATTTAGGGAATAAAAAGCTTGTCCAAGCAGTTAACAGATTGAAAGTATACATAATGGACCAGGTTTTAGGCCAGAGAGATAGTAGAACAGTGTAAGGTATGCCAGCAAGTGGATGCTTATGCGACCAAGAGTAAACAGGGCAAAACACCTAGGGGAGAATGGCCTGGAGTATATTGGGAGGTCGATTTTATAGAAGTTTAGCTGGGAAAATATGATTACAAATAGCTTCTAGTGTTTGTGGATGCTTTCTCTGGATGGGTTGAGGCTTTCCCCATCAGGCAGGAAACAGCTACCATGGTAGCCAAGAAGATATTAGAAGAAGTTTTCCCAAGGTTCGGAGTGCCCAAGACAATTGGATCGGACAATGGTCCTGCTTTTGTTGCTAAGGTAAGTCAGGGATTGGCAGAGATATTGGGGACTAATTGGAAGCTCCATTGTGCATACCATTCCCAGAGCTCAGAGCAGGTAGAGAGAATGAACAAAACCCAAAAGAGACCTTAACTAAATTGTTCTTGGAGACTGGAGGTGACTAGGTGGCACTCCTTCCCCTGGCCCTGTTCCAAGCCCAGAACACCCCCTACCATTTTATCCTGATCCCTTTTGAGATCCTGTTTGGTACCCCAACTCCAACGGTGTCCACTGGGCCCTCCCTGGAGGTATCCCAATTCACTGATAGAAACCTCTTCTTGAGGCTCCAAGCCTTTCAGGCAATACAACATGAGATTTGGCCCAAACTGTCTACCTTAAGTTCTCCAGAGATGCCAGTGACCCCTCACCACTTCCAGTCTGTGTAAAGAGGCACTGGTCATAATCACTGGAACCCCAGTGGAAGGCACCCTTCCTGGTGCTGCTAACCACTCTCACAGCCCTCAAGGTGGACGGTATTGCAGCCTGGGTGCACACGTCTCATGTGAAACCTGCAGATGCTCTGCTCCCCGGAGACCCCCACTGGATGGTACAGAAGACAGACAATCTGCTCAAGCTCAAAATCACTCGACCTTAATCATGACTGCCTGGTGGTACTTTTGGATTCTGGTTCATTTCCCCATCCCATGTGTCCATTCACCAAACCTGTTATAGCACTCACTGTCTCCCTTCTATTGGGGTTGAGGATCGCTGGGGCCACCAGGACCTTCGATTTGGTCTTACAAGTGAAAAATTCTGACAGTCTGAGAGCAGCCATTGGTTTAGATATAGAGAGAATAGAAACTTCCATCAGTCACCTTCAAGAATCACTGACTTCATAATCAGAAGTAGTACAGAATAGGAAGGCATTAGCCTTAACTTTTCCTCCAGCAAGGAGGGCTATGTGCTGCCTTACCCGAGGAGTGTTGCTTTTATATAGAATTTTCTGGGGTTGTTAAAGATTCATTGGCCAAAGTGAGAGAAGGGCTAGCCAAGCAGAAAAGAGAAAGAGAACAAAGTTAGGGCTGTTTTGAGTCTTGGTTTAACTACTCCCCTTGGTTAACCACCCTCATATCCACCTTGTTAGGACCCCTAATTGTTCTCCTAGTATTGTTGGCCTTTAGACCCTGCATATTGAACAAGCTTATAGCCTTCATAAAGGAGAGAATAGGAGCAGTGCAGCTGATGGCCCTGAGCTAACAATATGAGACCCTGAGGACAGGACCTGAAGAATATGAGTTAGTTACTGAAGACCCCTGAGTGTAGCCACAGGATTGGAGCTTGTACAAGAAAAAGGAGGGAATGAGGTACCCTAAGGGCTTTTTTCAGTCCCACATCCTCCTTACAGCTTCTCCCTCCCACCTGGGGTCAAGGCTAGGCCAAGTTCCATTCTTCACTCACAGGATCATTCTTGAGTAAAACATTCTCAGAATGTACTGAATGATAGTCACCTGACCCTCTGTAAAGTCCTAGATAGGGTTCAAATGCATGTCATGCTTGCTAGCCAATAGATTTAAAGGTCAATATGCTTAGCCAAGAAGTTTGAACTTTAACCTTGCTAATGTAACCTATGCCCCTAAAAAATATAAAACCTGCTTGTAATAGCCACTCATGGTCACCTTCTCCTCACTCGCCTAGAGGGACTGTTTGAGGGTGGATCTTGACACGCCAGAAAATAAACCTTGATTTTGCATCAAAAAAAAAAAAAATGAGGAGAGGTGAGTGAGTTTAGTTTGTAGTTATTCTAAATTATACATGTAATATGTATATATATAATTATATGTACATATAATTACATATATATAACAAATTTCAACCACTTAATAAATATTCACATAATAAAACAATCAACTGAAAATGGAGAAATGTTATTCTAAATAAGTGTTTACTGTACAACAAAGGCAAGGTAATATAGAAATGTTTCACAGCAGTGTTATATAACAACATAAGTAATCTTTCAGGAGAATCACTCTAGAGCCTGAGGCTGTGTATGTTCCATCAGTTCAGGCTGTGACTCATAACTCATGACATACATAAAAGGTTTGTTAATGCGCAATTCCTTTGAATGTCACCATGACTCACGATGTTGTGAGCATATGATACATTATATAATTCTACAAACACCTCATTGTGGTGGAATAATTTTCTAACAGTTCTTAGACTCTGAGATAGTCAAAGCAACTAGCAGGTTTTCACAAATGTGTAACAAAATTTCAGTTCTTTTGCTGTCTGTAGGTGTGATGATGGATATTGGAGACTTAATCAAGTAGTATAAGATAGGTTATATATTATAGAATCCTGTGTTTATAAATGTGGCCACTAAGAACAAAAATAAAAAGTGGATTCTGCCATGGTTATTGCAAAGGGAAGAACAGAAAAACTGTTGAGAACATCAGTATTGAAACCTCACAACCTCAATCAAAGAGCTGGGATGGGAGGAAGAGAAGGTGGAAGATCTCTAGTAATAATAGATGCCGCTGACATTGTAAAATCTTTTACCTCTTTGGCTTTCAGTTCTCAAAAAGTAAGTAAAAGGGTGCCTACAGAAATATTGTAAAATTCAGTATATCAGTATCTTAAAAAAAAAAAAAAACAAAACAACTCAGTGATACCACTTAAAACAAAATAAAAAGAACATTTTATGCTGCTCCCAGACTACCAGGATCAAAGGCACACTTGGATTTGTTAACATGATTTTGCTATAAAGATATACACAAAATTATGAATTATCTTGCCTATGGGAATACAAAGTTCAAGAAAGTAAGAAAACCATGGTTCATTAACTTATCCTCTACATAAAATATATAGTTAACCAACAAACACTTGAGAAGCAATTGTGAAATTAGTAATGAATGAAGCATTCATTGCAAAGCTGATATTTCTAGAAACTGTAAAGTCATTCAAGACATAAAACAAACACAGACAATAACTATGTGATCACACCTCTACAGCTCTGTACACAGTTCCATTACCAGTGCACTCAGATGCAGTCTGCATGCAATCTACTGTTGCTAATAATAATCACTGAGTCCTTCCTTGCTTTCTTGGCAGGTATTACGATTTTCCCAGACACAGTGTTTCTGTACTTGAATTCAACTCCTCAAAAATATAGCTAGTTCCCAACATGCAATACCCAAGGTTGTGGTCTGGCCTCCAAACCCATAAATACACATGGCTATGAACATTTCACACATATGAGCATTCACACATGGAAATTCACAAATAAGTAAAGCTAGAAATTGTGGTTATCATATATTAAAATTATGCCATAGTTTAGTATGTAAATATTGTAAATATAACAGTTAAAATTAAAAGGATATGATTAAAGAATGGATAGTCATTAGAAATTTGTCAAAATTTGTACTTTAACTTTCCTTTCAAATAAATATAATACACTAAGAAACTAACATTATTTAAAAAGATGAGACTTTAAATGCTACAACCAACCTGAAGTTACTTCTTCATAGTAGTTGTAAATATGGAAGTCTGTAAGTAGCACACTAAATTTAAGGAAATTAACCAAAGAGATCAAACTATGGAAAACTACTATAAAAAACACAGTTTCTGTCTTAATTCCTTGTCCTTTACTCAGCTCTTAAAGTAGGTTTGAATCAAAATTTAAGAATCACAGGGTTTATTTTTTTTACGATTATCACAAAGCAATACAATAGTATTTATTTGACCTTGAACTTACTACCTCCAAAAGGAAGTGTTTATATAGCCAAATCTAGTAGATACTGCTATGCTTTGAGTTTCATGGCTCTTCCTATGGGATCAATAAATTTTCATATCACACTATGTGTTATTCTCAGTAAATTCTACCTCTTCCAAAGTTTAAACAATCATCCACATTATAACAAAACTCCACTCCAATTCATACATGTTCCAAATCCCTCATGGTTCCCTTACAAACAAAACCATTCATTTCTAACACCAGTTACCATAACTTAAAACCGTAGTTTTCCATAGTTCTTAGCTATCAAATAAACCACCAGACATCATGTATTTCTCATTTATTTGAAACTACTCAATTTTACCATCCACTTCTGAATTCTATTGATCTTTGTCTATCCCTCCTGCTGTTTGTACTGTTAAGACCTTAATCTTTTCACATACGGATTTGAAAGTATTTTCCCTACCTCAGGTTTTAACTGCATTCAGTCATTAGGGGCAAGCTCTAGAAAAGAGGTCATTAGAGGACTCCAGATAAATGTCATTGCTTATAAAAGACTGAGGAGATCTTTCATCATCTGAAAACTTTGGCACCAGTCCTATGCCTCACATGAAGGCACACACATACCTTTTAATCCAGATATGCTATATTACTTCCAATTTTCTAAACATTATCATATTTCAACAAGACCACTATATATGGCATTTGCTTTACCTGGTATGTGTGGCTAACCACATATAATCACCGTCTAGTACTAGATTCACCTTACAGAATACTATAAAAGAAACATACTGATTGTGGCCAAGTTTTTCTCTCCTGACTGTTCCTGATTTCTAAAATGCCCGCTATAAATGATCACTAGAGTAGCTGCCATGCTGTGACTACTCTCTTGATTATCTCCCCATATTTACCACAGAATTTTTGAAATCATAAGCATTGGATTTTTCAATTTATATACAAGAGAACGAACATTCAATAAGTGCTTTAGCCAATGACATAGTGGACATATTAGATAGAAGCACTGCAATCCTAAGAAATGGCAAAAGCCCAAGACAAAATGCCAACCTCAACCTACAGTCAGTAGTATAGAAATCTATTCTACAGATATAAAGAAGACAGTGAAATTTCCAGTGCTGTCAATTTGCTTTCATCATCAAATTTGATTAAATTGATTAAAGAAAGGATTAAAAGAAGGTACAAATGTAAAATATCTTTATTTTTCTAAGAGAATGAAAACCAAATTTAAAGTCAATTATAGCATACTGAACTATGAAATCAACCAGAGTAACTCCATGTCCACTATAGTCAACCACCACTGGTAGATATTTATTCAACTTTCATGAGGCATTTTTGTGACAAAGATGTCACAATGGACTGTAAGCTTCCAATAACTACCTTATACATGCTGACAAATTATGGTACACTCTTCTGTGATTCCGATTGAAATTTAAATTGGGTACTTTTGTACAGCATGAGAAAGTATTATATAGTATATATGAACAATAGTTCAAATGTACATACATTAAAGTAAAAATTAAAATTAAACTTTCATACTCAGTACTATAAAATTCTTGTTCAAATACTATAACATTTATTTTGGGGGTTCTTTTGGATTTGGGAGGGTTTTGGGTTTGAGGATAAGACTTTTCTTTTATAAAAACCATAATGTTTTAAATGAACAGTAGAGCATTTGAATATATAAATGTGTATAGTAGTTCCCCTTATACATAAAGACGATATTCCAAGATCTCTAGTGGAAGTCCAATGACAGACAACACAAAAATCTGAACTGAAGAACTACTGCCTTTTCACTTAAAGAAAGTTCTTTTCTGTACACCTTGGTATGCTCAAATTGCTAGTATCACAGTTAGTGTGCTTTAGTGATGTTAGAATTAAAATAAGGGATTTCTTGAACAGAAGCACTGTGATGCTATACAAAATAATGAATTCCACAGAAAATAGCTAACAAATGAGCAGCATACACAGTGTGAATATGCTGGACATAGAGTGATTCTGACCTCATGTAGTTTGAAGTAGAACATAAGATCTTCTAAGCATGTTGTACCTCATGAGAGTGAGTCAGGCTATGTAGGAATAAAGCAGTATAATATTTAAAACATTTAAATTAATTCTTTCTGGTGGTTCAGTGTAAGTAATTAAAATGGTGGAAACCACAACCGTAAAGAGAGGACCACTGAACTTCCTGGGAACCAACCAAAAGCTATTAAAAACATGTCTATCCCTGTTCCACAAGTGAAATGAATTGATACATGGGCAAACTTTACAACTTGAAATTGATACCTAGGGACAGACTGAACAGAAAAGCATGTGGACAAGTAAAGCAAAACAAAGACAATAGTACAAACAGACAAGAAGCCAGAAAAAAATGGAAAATGAAAGTGATCCCTGAAAGATATAGCAGGCACTCACGCAATGAGTATTAAAGTAGCCAAGGAGATAGAAACAAGTAAAGAGAGTTGCAAGAATCCCACAAGTTCAGAATGTCTAAGTTTCACTTAACAATAACCGCTGGACTGAGAGTGAGGTACCAGATGGAGGGGTTGGAGAAAAGTCTGAAGGAGCGGAGGGAATTGGCAGCCCCATGGAGGGAGCAAGAGTGTCAATGGGCCTGACCCTCCCCCTGGTCGTCCTCTAGTTCAGACCACTAACCAAAGAATACACATCTATTGA
>CM052719.1:42170742-42195610 GCA_028551405.1 Uromys caudimaculatus
ATCTCACCTAAGGTTGTTTTAATGACCTCTCATACCCTCTGTGGCTTACTCACAGAAGGGAACATTAAACCACAGAACCTTTTCCAAGAAACAGACTAGAACATTTTAACTTGCTTTTTCTTGTTATTTTGTTTGTTCTGAAAATCTTGGCAAGAGTCTAGGCTGTTGATAATCTTTACCTCTTTGCTTCTAGCCTTCTCACCTTACTGGTCTGTGACGAATCTTGAGCTTCTATGTGTACATCTGAGATTTTTTGTTCCTCCACTAGCTTTTCTCTCTTTTCCAACATGCTTGTAACCATTATACACAGAATATGAGCAACCTGAGACATCTTGCAGAGAAAAATGGTGTGTGTAAATTTCTCAGGTTATAAAATAATTGCCTAAGTTCTAGGAACTTCATTTAGAAAGGACAGCAAACAATGGATATCCAGCCCCATTTTTTTTAAATGTCTATATTTTATTGGGCTTTATTAACAATAAATGAATGCAGTAAAAGAAATCAAGATTTTTAAAAACAAGAAGAATCACAGCCATTACTGAGAAATGACTATCTACATTAAAAATAGAATATATAGACAAGCTATGAAAAGTAATTGGGGTAACTACTGATTCAGAATCTACAAATATACAAATCTACATGTGAATACAATTCACCCAATTTTTTTCTTGAAATGGGACTTTCTGGTTTCAGTGGAGACTCAGTTGGGTCATGCGGTGCTTTTCTAGAAACTGTCTTATGAGAAGATGTTTTGCTGAAGCAGACACTTGAGAGGATGTTTTGCTGAGAACAGACACATGGTGTTTTTCTGGAAGCTGCCTGGTGAAAGGGCATGTGAGGTTTTGTTGAAGTGGACACTTGAAAGGACATGTCATGTTTGGAAGAAGAAGTATAGCCCCACAGACAGTGGGCGATCTTTTTGCATTGGTTTGCCTTGCAACACTTTGCTAGTCATCTTTGTGCTTTGCTGACACTGGCCTTCACTGACAATAGCCTTGCATTAGTTCTACTTGCTTTCTTTATTTGTTGATCTTTGCTTATAGTGACTTCATAGAGAGAAATGCACCAAAGAACTTCTGCTGATATTCTGACTGCTTCTTGAAGCTTCAGTCAGTTCGTACCAATCAGAGGATCCTTGTGGTTTCTTCTGGATCAAGCCTCTGCTTCTGATTCATGTTTGGTGTTCTGCTAGTGGACTGTACTGCTGACAAGAAGATTGGAATTGGCCCAAAGAACTATTTCTAAACAGGTCTACAACCTCTGTTTCCTATTGAACTTTCTTTTCCCTTACCTCTTGTAGGTAGTGGGCAAGAAGGGAAGTTGAAGCATTAAAGAAACATAATTAAAGTAGGTTTTGAGAAATCAAAGCCTACACAATCAAATTAAGTCTTTTATTACCTAATCTTTACCCTTGGACTTTCCTTTTTTTTTTTTTTAACTTCGATAATAAATTGATGCGTGGAATTGAAGCCTCAAAAGCCCCTACTGTGTACAATTTGTTCTCATTCTGTGAGATTTGGCTAGTATGGCCTAAATTTAATCTGAAACTTGTGACTTGAAATTCTTTGTAGAAGATAAAATACCCAAATACCATCCCAAATTGCAGAAGTCTATCTTTTCACGTGACTGTATAGTTCAGGAATGCTATTCTCTTTAGTCATTCTCTCTTGCATCTTACTTCTCCAAGGAAACAAAGAGGAGTAAATTGGCAACAGCAGAGTCAGCATATAAGTGCTGTAGTCGGTCCATCCTTGGCATTCTCTAATAAGTATATACTGTATCATTACAACGCTTTCTTTGTTTTTGTTAGTACTGCTTTTTTAAGCCTGACTTTTTTTGTATTATTTGGCAGTAGCAACACTCAAACTTTTGCCAGTCTTGAAAAAGACCCTAGTAAAATTCTTTATCAGCCTTCTCTCTTAACTTCCAAGGGGATTCCACAAGAAGACCAATAGAGTCGAGTAATCTGGACTCTTGGGGGTTCTCAGAGACTGAAGCTCCAACCAAAGAGCATACATGGACTGTACTACCTCTCTCTCCCACACATGTAGCAAATCTGTAGCTTGGTCTTCACTGGAGTCCCCCAACAGCTGGAGTAAGGGCTGTCCCTGAAATTGTTGCCTGCCTGTGGATCCCAATCTCCTATATGTGCTTCCTTGTCTGGCCTGAGTGGGAGAGGATGTATCTAGTCCTGCAGTGCCAGGGTAAGTTGGTACCTAGGGGAGACTCTAGAAAAGGGAGGGAGAAGGGCTTTCTGATGGGGGACTTGGACTAGGGGGGATACTATCTGGATGAAGTGAATAAATAAATTAATTAGTGAAAAAATAAAAGCAGATCCTAAGCATTGCATCCCTTCCATCAACACAGCCTTGCCAGTAGAGCAGCCAGGGAACACTGAGAACAGCGTGAACATAGTTTCCTCCTTTGCATTTTGTCTAAATGTGTCTCTTTTCCATTAAACCTGTTCTTTAACCTCAAGTTTCAGGATTGGAGATGAATATAAAAGTAAAGAAAGCCTCAATAGCCATGTATTAAAGTATAAGATCATATTTTGATACTACAATAAGATTAGAGACTTCAATAAGAAGGTTTTACCAGAAGAAGTATTTTCTAAATGCTTTAGGCTCCCCCAAATATAAGAAGTCCAAATCTGGTCACATTTACTGTTAAGAATCTCCTAATCCAGATGTATATTTTAAAAAATCACAAAAGGTGAGAGAATACACTTCCTGCACTCCAAATTATACCACTTAAACCTAAGGATTATTTTGAGCTAAAGGCACTTATAAAGCAGCAGATGCAAGAGAGTCATTTTAATCTCCATTGTTCTTCCTGCAAGTGGCAGATAAAGCTTCCCCTGGGAAGTGTATGTTTCCTGTACCAGGGGAAGAGAAATACTCCTCTGCAAAGTCACAAGGAAAACCTTCTCCACAGCACTTGTTAAAATAGTCCCAACAGTTTTAGTCTCTCTTCAGTTGACTTTCCCACAATTGCTGCACTCTAAAACAGAGGCTCAAGGGGGTTGCCACATCTCCGGTTCTTCCTTTCCTTATGCAAAAGGATTTGGCGTCAGGTAAAACTTAAATAACATTTGTACCTTTTTCCTCTACTTGTTGTAAGTCAACATAACACTTTAGCCCATTTGCTCCCCTCAAAGAGTCAAGTTAAAGTTTTGACCCTCCTACCACATCTGAAAGAAATTTTTGCTGTAAGAGACAAGAGGAATCCTAACCTTCTCCCCCTTAGTGAACTGTGGAAGTTTCAGGAAGAAATTAAATATGAACAGACTTGTGAGAAATACGTGCCTCTGCTAAGGTGAATTCTCATTCAGAATGTGCCAGGTCTATGCTGGAAACAGAGGGGTTTTGTGTCCCACTTTCGATGGAATATTGTCCATGGTATTATTGTCTGCTGTTTACCACGTGGGTGGTACCATGCGACCACATATGTGCATAAGGCTTCTGCAGACAAGGAAAACTGAAACTGTCATATGAAGAAACAAAAGGAGGGAATGAGCAGGAAGTTGTCCCATGCTGGCTTCCATGCCAATGAAATATTAACAGCATCCAGACCATTTAGGAGGGACGCAGAAAAATTAAAAGCCAGGAAGTAGCTTCAGGGAATATGAAAAGTCTCAGGTATGCAGGGGAGGGCTACAAAACAGGCTGTGAGGTCTAAATGTCACATAGGAATGGGCTACCCAGAGATGGATGAGAAGTCATTAAACTCTTTCAGCAGACTGACAGTTCCTTTCCTATGAACGCCTTCAGATTTCCTGATCTCCACTCTGACAGGCTACTGCCAGCATCCTATATCAAGTCAGGCTAACAGTGTTTGATTTTGACATAATCATGTCACCTCATATTTGTATGCTTTCATGAAAACACCCTCCTTCTCTAAGTTGGCCAATGTGTTCTAATTCTTTCAACTCAGTACAGATAGAGGCACCTCTTTCCAAATGCCTGATGAAACATAGCTCAGTCATGACAGTCTCTTCCTAGAGATTCAATTTCTCTCTTCTGAGTTTCCTAAATCCCTATGGCTGTTGTCATTATTCTACCTTATTGTTTATATCAGCACATTGTAATTTGTTAGTCTTCCTGCCTATCAATACTGGATGATCTCCCTAAAGGTGAGTTTTGCTTATTTACACTATTAGCACTAACTACTGGTATTTGTTTTATTTTACTTCTGATAAGATTTAAATTATGTGTGATGTATTTGTGTGGTATATATATATGTGGTATATGTGTAGATCTGTGTGTGAAGATGCATATGCCAGTGTGGAGACCTGAGGAACATGTCACAGTATCCTGCTTTATCATCCTCTGTGTTAATCTCTTGAAACAGGGTCACTCCTTAACCTAGAACAAAGCTAGCAGCTAACAAGCTTCAGGAATTGTCCTGTGCCCACATTCCTATACTAGCACACAGAGTACCAAGGTCATATGTGCACATGCATCTAAGCCTGGTTTATTTTGTGAGTGCTGAGGACTCATGTCCTCGGGTTTGCACAACAAGCACTCTTACCCAACAAACCACCTCCCTATGTCCTTCTAACACTGATTAGACATTTGAAGAAAGACAATTAGAAAATATAAAAGTAGATAAATAAACCATATGAAAAATCAGGTAAGTTTTGTTGGGATGAAATATGTTGATCCATACACAGAGGTCACCTGTCCTCCAGGACTTCCAACAGGTGAGAACCCAACCCACCTGGTCTAACTGGGACCCCTCCCCCCAGGACCCAGGGGACATAAGCACCACCCCTTCCCAGCCAGAAGCACACATTCCTTCTGGCATGCACAGGAGGCCAGGACCAGATCATGGGCTCTGGATCTCCACCCACTCCACCCATACCCAGAGGCCATATGTCCTCCAGGACTTATTACATATCCAGGATCACAGTATCACAAAGACAGCAGGTCCCTCAGGAATTCTGACACAACCAGGATCATAGGATCACAGGAGGGAGAGGCTACAGACAGCAAGTGCAGCTAACACCAGAGATAACCAGATGGCAAGAAGCAAGTGCAAGAACATAAGCAACAGAAATCAAGGATACTTGGCACCATCAGAACCCAGCTCTCCCACTACAACAAGCCCTGGATACACCAACAAACCTAAAAAGCAAGATTTAGATTTAAAATCACATCTTATGATAATGACAGAGGAGTTTAAGAAGGATATAAATAACTCCCTTAAAGAAATACAGGTAAACAGGTAGAAGCCCTTAAAGAGGAAACACATATAAAGAAATAGATGAAAACACGACCAAACAGGCGAAGAAAATGAATGAAATAATACAAGATCTAAAAATAGAAATAGAAACTATAAAGAAATCTAAAGGCAAAACAACCCTGGAGATAGATAACCTAGGAAAGAGATCAAGAGTCATACATGCAGGCATCATCAACAGAATACAAGAGATAATCTCCAGTGTAGAAGATATCTTAGAAAACGTCTACACAACAGTCAAAGAAAATACAAAATGCAATAAGTTTTTAACTCAAAATATCCAGGAAATTCAGGATACAAGGAAAAGACCAAAATTAAGAACAATAGGTATAGAAGAGAGTGAAGATTCTCAACTCAAAGGGCTAATAAACATCTTCAACAAAATTATAGAAGAAAACTTCCCTAACCTAAAGAAAGAGATGACCATAAACATACAAGGAGCCTAAAGAACACCAAATAGATGGGACCAGAAAAGAAATTCCTCTCGTCACATAATAATCAAACATCAAATGCACAGAACAAAGATAGAATATTAAAAGCAGTAAGGGAAAAAGGTCAAGTACCATATAAAGGCAGACCTACCAAAATTACACCAGACTTCTCAACAGAGACTCTAAAAGCCATAATATCTTGGGTAGATGTCATATAGACCATCAAAGAACAAACATGCCAACATAGGTTACCATACCCAGCAAAACTATTAATTACCAAAGATGGAGAAACCAAGACATTCCACGACAAAGCCAAATTTAAACAATATCTTTCCACAAATCCACCCCTACAAAAGATAATACATGGAAAATTCCACTACAAGGAGGAAAACTATACCAAAGAAAAATCAAGAAACACAAACCCAACAAGGAGAGAGCCACACAAACATAATTCCACCTCAAACAACAAAAGTAACAAGAAAGCAACAAACACTATTCCTTAATATCTCTTAACATCAATGGATTCAATTCCCCTATAAAAAGACATAGACTGATAGACTGGATACCAGACTGGACCCAGCATTTTGCTGCATACAGGGAACACACCTCGGTTACAAAGACAAATACTACCTCAGAGTAAAAGGCTGGAAAAAAATTTCCAAGCAAATGGTCCCAAGAAACAATCTGGAGTAGCCATTCTAATATCGAATAAAATTGGCTTTCAAGCAAAAGTCATCAAAAAAGATAAGGAAGGATAATTCATATTCAAAGGAAAAATCTACCAAGATGAACTCTCAGTTCTGAACATTTATACCCCAAATGCAAGGGCACCCACATTTGTAAAAGAAACATTAGTGTAGCTCAAAGCACACATTGAACCTCACACAATAATAGTGGGAGAGTTTAACTCCCTACTCTCACCAATGGACAGATCATGGAAACATAAACAGAGATAAAGTGAAACTGACAGAACTTATGAACCAAATGGATTAAACAGATATATCCAGAACATTTCACTGAAAAAAAAAAAAAAAGAATATACCAATATACCTTCTTCTTCTTAGCACCTCATGCTACCTTCTCCAAAATAGACCATGTAATTGGTCACAAAACAGGCCTCAACAGATACAAGAAGATTGAAATAATCCCATGCATCCTAACAGATCACCATGGACTAAGCCTGATCTTCAATAACAAAAGCAACAGAAAGCCCTCTACTCAAAGATAACTTGGTCAGAGAAGAAATTAAGAAAGAAATTAAAGACTTTTTAGAATTTATTGAAAATGAAGGCACAACATATCCAAACTTACGCAATACCAAAAAACCAGTGCTAAGGAGAAAACTCATAGCATTGACTGCATCCACAAAAAAATTGGAGAGAACATATACTAGAAGCTTAACAGCACATCTGAAAGCTCTAGAACAAAAAGAAGAAAATACATGCAAGAGGAGTAGACGGCAGGAAATAATCAAACTCAGGACTGAAATCAACCAAGTAGACACAAAAAGAACTATGCAAAGAATCAATAAAACCAGGAGCTGGTTCTTTGAGAAAATCAACAAGATAGAAAAAAACCATAGCCAGACCATCTAGAGAGCATAGAGACAGTATCCAAATTAACAAAATTAGAAATGAAAAGGGATAGTAACCCTATCCCTCACTCAATGCCCTGTCTTTCCACTGTAGGTGAGCTTTGCAAGTTACCTCTCCCCACTGTTGGGCATTTTATCTAGGGTCCTGCCCTTTGATTCCTGAGAGTCTCTCACCTCCCAGGTCTCTTGTACATTCTGGACCGTCCCCCAATCTCCTACCTCCTGTTTTCTTTCTTTCTGCTAGCCCCCAGGGCTTCAGTCCTTTTCTTCCACCCAACACTAGGTCATGTTCCCACTCCCCACCCCCTGTCCCTTTTCCCTCACAGGTCCCTCCCTCTCCCCTTGTGATTGCTTTCTTCTTTTTCCCAATTGGGACTGAGGCATCTTCACTTGGGCACTTCAGCTTGTTGGCCTTTTTGAGTTCCATGAAATATATCTTGAGTAATCTATACATTTTTTTATTTTGGCTAATATCCTCTTATTACTGAGTACATACCGTGCATGTCCTTTTGGGTCTGAGTTACCTCACTCAGGATGATATTTTCTAGTTCCATCCATGTGCCTGCAAAACTCAGAATGTCCTCATTCTTAATAGCTGAGTAGTATTCCATTGTGTAAATAAACCACATTTTTTGTATCCATTCTTCTGTCATGGTACATCTGGGTTGTTTCCAGTTTCTGGCTATTACAAATAAGGCTGCTATGAACGTTGTGGAACACATGCCCCTGTAGGCATCTTTTGGGTACATTCCCAAGACTGGCATTGCTGGGTCTCCAGATAGATCTGTTTCCAACTTTCTGAGGAACTTCCAGATTGATTTCCAGAGTGTGTGTGCCATTTTGCAATCCCTCCAGCAATGGAGGAGTATTCCTCTTTCTCCACATCCTTGATAGCATCTGCTGTCACCTGAAGTTTTGATCTTAACCATTCTGATTGGTGTAAGGTGGAATTTCAGGGTCATTTTGATTTGCATTTCTCTGATCACTAAGGACTTTGAACATTTCTTTAGGTGCTTTCAGCCATTGGAGACTCCTCTGTTGTGAATTCTTGGTTTAGTTCTATACCCCATTTTTTGATTGGGTTGTTTGGTTTTTTGGTGGTTACCTTCTTGAGTTCTTTATATATTTTGGATATTAGCCTTCTATCAGATGTGTGCTTAGTGAAGATTTTTTTCCCAATCTGTAGGTTGCCCATTTGTGCTATTGACTATTTTTTTGCTTATAAAAGCTTTCCAGTTTCATGAGGTCCCATTTATCAATTCTAGAACTTAGAGCATGAGCCATCGGAGTTCTGTTTAGGAAATTTCCCCCTGTGCCAATGAGTTCAAGGCTCTTTCCCACTTTCTCTTCTATTGGATTCAGTGTATCTGGTTTTATATTGAGGTTCTTGAACAACTTGGACTTGAGCTTTGTGCAAGGTGACACAAAACTCTGATCCAGAATTGTTTCTGTCTAAAAGAAATGCAGGAATGAAAATGGAGAAGAGCCTAAGGAAAAGAAAGTCCAGCGACAGGCCCAAATTGGGATCCAGCTCAAGGGGAGGCCCACCTTATTATATAAGGCCTGACACTATTATTGAGGCTATGGAGTGCTCACAAAAATGGACTTATCATGACTGTCCTCAGGAAGACCCAACAAGTAACTGAAAGAGTCAGATGCAGATATTTGTACACAACCAGTGAACAGAAGCTGCTGACCCATGTGGTTGAATTAGGAAAAAGCTAGAAGAAGCTGAGGAGGGGGACCCTGTAGGAGGACCAGCAGTCTCAATTAACCTGAACCCCCAAGATCTCTCAGACACTGGAACACCAACCAGGCAGCATACACCAGCTGATATGAGGTCCGTAACACATATTCAGCAGAAGACTGTTGAGTCTGGGTTCAGTCAGAGAAGATACAGCTAACCCTCAAGAGACTGGAGGACCCAGGGAGTTTAGAGGTCTGGTGGGGATGGGATGGGGACATCCTTGTGAAAAAAGGGTTGGAGGAAGAGGTATGGGATGTGGAACAGTAGGAGGGTGGACCGTGAGGGGAACAAAATCTGGAATGTAAGAAAAAAGAAAAAAAAAAAAGTAAACTTTTAAAAACAGACAAAAAAACAAGAAAGAATGAAAAGGGAGATATAACAACAGAAACTGAAGAAATAAAAAAAAATCATCAGATCCTACTACAAAAGCCTATACTCAACAGAACTGGAAAATCTAGAGGTAATGGATGATTTTCTAGGCAGATACCAGGTACCAAAGTTATATCAGGATCAGATAAACCATCTAAGCAGTCCCATAACCTGTAAGGAAATAAAAACAGTCATTAAAAGTCTCCCAACTAAAAAAAAAAAAACAGGACCAGCAGGTTTTAGTGCAGATTTCTATCAGACCTTCAAAGAAGACCTAATACCAGTAATTTTCAAACTAATCCACAAAATAGAAACAGAAGGAACACTGCCTAATTCATTCTATGAAGCCACAGTTACACTGATACCTAAACCACACAAAGACCCAACAAAGAATGACAACTTTATACCAATTTCCCTTACAAATATTGATGCAAAAATACTCACTAAAATTCTTGAAAACCGACATCAAATGATCATTCACCACGATGAATCCCAGGAATGAAAGAATGATTTAATATAAAGGAATCCATCAATGTAATCCACTATAAAAATACTCAAAGGAAAAAAACCACATGATCATCTCATTAGATGCAGAAAAAGCCTTTGACAAAATACAATACCCCTTCATTTTTAAAGTCTTGGAAATGTCAGGAATTTAAGGCCCATATCTAAACATAATAAAAGCAATATACAGCAAACCAATAGCCAACATCATACTATATGTAGAGAAATGTGAAGCAATCCCACTAAAATCAGGACTAGACAAGGCTGTCTACTCTCTCCTTATCTTTTCAATATAGTACTCAAATTTCTAGCCAGAGCAATTAGACAAAACCAGGAGGTCCAAGGAATACAAACTGGAAAGGAAGAAGCCAATTTATCACTATTTGTGGATGTGATGGTAGTATACTTAAGTGATCCCAAAAATTTCACCAGAGAACTCCTACAGCTGATAAGCAACTTCTGCAAAGTTGATGAATACAGAATTAACTCAAACAAATTAGTAACCTTCTTCTACTCAAAGGATAAAGGGGCATAGAAAGAAAGTAAACCCTTCACAATAGCCATAAATAATATAAAATATGTTGGTGTGACTCTAACCAAGCAAATGAAAGGTATGTAAGACAAGAACTTCAAGTAGCTGTACAAAGAAATTGAAGAAGTCTTTAGAAGATGGAAAGATCTCTCGTGCTCATGATATGCAAGATTAACATAATAAAACTGGCCATACTACCAAAGGCAATCTACAGATTCAATGCAATCCCCCAAAATATTCAATTCTTCACAGAGATAGAAAGAGAAATTCTCAAATTCATCTAGAATAACAAAAAACCCAGGATAGCAAAAACAGAAGATCATACATGGGATGTACTCATTGATAAGTGGATATTAGTTTCAAAGCTCAGAATACCCACAATACACCTCACAGACCACAGGAAGCCAAACAAAAAGGAAGACCAAAGGGTGGATGCTTCAGTCCTACTTGGAGAAACAAAATAATTATGGGAAGTAGAGGGAGGGAGGGATCTGGGAGGGTGAGAGGAGAGGGGAGATAGAAGGGAGCATTATCAGGTGTCAGAGGAGATAGTGGAGATGTTCAGAGGGTCAAGAAATTGGATGGAGGTATATAGCAGTGGGGGATGGGGAACTGGGACTAGCCACTAGAAAGTCCCAGATGCCAGGGAAGCAAGAGCCTCCCAAGAACCAATGGGGATGACAATAGCCAAGAACCCAACACAGGGAAATTCGAACCTGTAAAGAGACCATATCCAGTGGATAGGTACAGTCCTCATTTGAGGGATGCTGTCGCCCATCCATCTCAAAAATTTTAACCCAGAATTGTTTCTGTTTAAAGGAAATAACAGGGACTGAGTGAAGCAGAGACTGGAGGAAAGGCCATCCAGAGACTGCCTCATCTAGGGATCCATCCCATCTGCAGACACCAATCCCAGACACTATGGCTGATGCCAAGAAGTGCTTGCTGATAGGAGCCTGGTATAGTGGTCCCCAGAGAGGCTTTGCCAGTGCCTGACCAATACAGATGCTGACGCTCTCAGCCAACCATTAGACTGAGCATAGGGACCCCAAGGGAAATTTAGGGGAAGGACTGAAGGAGCTGAAGGGGATTGCAACCCCATAGGAAAAACAACAATATCAACTAACCGTCCCTGCCAGAGCTCCCAGGGACTAAACCACCAACCAAACAATACACATTTAGGGAGTCCATGGCTCTAGCCACAGGTATAGCAGAGGACTGCCTTATCTGGCATCAATGGGAGGGGAGGCCGGTGATCCTGTGGAGGCTCTTTGCATCAGCATAGGGGGATGCTAGAGAGATGAGGTGAAAGTGGGTGGGTGGGTGGGTGGAGGAAGCACCCTCATAGAGGCAGGGGTAGGGAGAATGGGATAGAGGCTTGCAGAGGGGAAAAGGGGAATGAGGACAACATTTGAAATGTAAATAAATAAAATAACCAATAATACACAACACACACACACACACACACACACACACACACACACACACACATACACACACACACATGACTTAAAAGTTTTAGATTTTGATCAAATTATATAACATTTAGCATATATATATAAAAACCTTTAACTATCAAATTTTTGTCCAGAGCTACATACACTTCATACCTATATTTACACATTTATTGCTATATAAATGTACAGGCGTGTTAATGTCCTGGCTACTTTTATGTCAACTTGACACAAGCTAGAGTCAGGGCTTCCAGCCCTGGGATGGTCCCATCCACAATGGGCTGGACCCTCCCCCTTTGATCACTAATTGAGAAAATGCCTTACAGCTGGATCTCATGGAGGTATTTCCTCAAGGGAGGCTCCTTTCTCTGTGATAACTCCAGCTTGTGTCACGTGGACACATAAAGTGGGCCAGTACAACTGAACCCTTTCTAACTTGACACACAAACACATCACTATTAAGCCTCAGCCCTTACTTTCTTATTCCTCCCCAAGATCTAAATAACTTTAAAAGTCCCAGACTTTACAAATTCTTACATATTAAAATTTCAATCCCTTTAAAATATCCAATCTCTTTTGAAATTCAAAGTCTTTTTACTGTGGGTTCCACTTATGTGCTTTCTTACTGCAAGAGGGAAAAATATCAGGGCACAGTCACAAAAGCAAAAGCAAATTCTAACTGTCCAAAGTCTGGGATCAACTCACGATCATCTGGGCTTCTCCAAGGGCTTGGGTCACTTCTCTAGCTCTGACCTCTGCAGCACACAGCTTGTCTTCTAGGCTCCAGCTGCCGGTACTCTACTGCTGCTGCTGTTCTTGGTGGTCATCTCATGCATGGTACTGCCATCTCCAAAACACTGCTGTTTTCTGCTGCAACTGGACTGCACTTTCACAAATAGCCTCTCATAGGCTCTTTTCATGGTACCAAGCCTCAGCTTCTCCACATGATCCCTTCTGTCCTGGGCCTTCAACTGCCACTGAAGTTGCACCTTCACCAATGGCCTCTCCTGGCCTCTCACAGTGCCAGGCCTCAGCTGATACCCCTTCATGTTTCAAAACCAGTACCACCTGGGTGACTCTTATACACTACCAAATCTTACTGCCAACTCAAGGTACAACTGTGGCTGCCCCTGGAACAGTTTCTCTATGCTCTCAGGAAACATTTCCAGGAAGATTTCACCTCAGTGATGCTGGTCTCTTCTTAATCACTGTTCATTTCTTAGCTCCAGCTAACCAGCATCAATCATCCTAGAAATGCCAAGGTTTTGCTTTAGGAGTTCTGGTATCTTGTTAATCACAGCTTATTCTTCAGCCCCAGCTAACCAAAACCACAGAATCTTCACAGTCAAAATACAAGAAGCTAGTTCACAAGCCAGGCCTTCATCGTTTACACTGTTCTCAATATAATCTTCCAAGCTCCTACAGAACATCCCACAGAACTCTTAATACCCAATGGCTCTTCTAGCCCAAAGTTCCAAAGTCCTTCCACAGTCTTCCCCAAAACATGGTCAGTTTGTCACAGGAATACCCCGCTATGCTGGTACCAATTTGTCCTAGTCAGGGTTTATATTCTTGCACAAAACATCATGACCAAGAAGTAAATTGGGAAGGAAAGGATTTATGTAGCTTACATTTCCACATCACTGCTCATTACCAAAGGAAGTCAGGACATGAACTCACAGAGGGCAGGAAATTAGAGGTAGGAACTGATACAGAGGCAATTGTTCTTTAAAAAGTGGGGGAGTATTCATACACTTTAAAGTTACACAGAAAATCTAGCATAAAATAATATCTGACGGTGGTCCTGGTTATTGTTTACTAAAACAGAAAAAAAGCATTTTTACAAACAATATTTTGGAATCCCATGCAACTAAAAATTTAGTTGTACTAGTATTGGCTAAACAAAAGTTCAAATTTAAAGCTATGTCAACCATGGACTTCAGATTTGTAATAATCACTGAAATGAACTAGTAGATCCACTTAAATCTGGACAAAGTAAATTGTTCCCTATGAGTTATATAACAGTAGTTAAAGAGAAGAAAAGTTGGAGAGTAGCAAAAGTTAGAGGAAGTGTGACTTAATGATAGTAGCAACTGTGACAGAGAAAAAGACAAGTGAGCATAGCTGCAATGTGTACAGCAGACTGAACACTTTAAGGAAGAGTGAGTAGAGGACCTGAGTGCAGGAAGGCTGGATCACAGTCAAGAGAACAAAATAGGAGAAAACCACAGGTTGGTCAAAGTGAATACCGTGAGACAGTTTAGGTCCATTAACTGGTACTTGCTGACAGATGAAAGAAATATCTGGGATGAAATAAATGTATCAAAATCTAGAGAGAGACAAGGGCTTAAGAACAGATGAAATTTCAGGCAGAAGACAATTTTGAATGCCTCATGTACACATGTACAGGTTTCCTTAGCTAGAGAAAAGAAGGGTCTGCACATATACCATGGCAGGCTACAACTGATATTTGTTTATGAAGGTGCTAAAGACATGCCATATTAAAGTATTCCTAAAGGGTATAATGGTTACTTAAATCTGAAGATACTTAAGGAGCTATAATTACAGAAAGCACCATTTGACCTGTATTTTCCTACATGCAACAAGACATAGTGTTTCTATGGGTACAGATGTCCTTTTAAGACTAAAGCTAGAAAACACTTTTGATCACAGAAGTTGGTCATGAGAGCTACAATGAACTTCACTTAGCAAGACCACTAATGTGACTGCAATTGTCCAATGACTTCTCCTCTCTTTTCCCATGATAAACATCTCAACAGCATTCCGAGAATAACAGTAGTCTGGTTATTCATTTGTTCTTTCCCCCCCTGCATTTATCTTGTGGCTGTCAAATACCCATAAACCACCATGCTCCATCAGTTTCTCCAAGTTTTCCTGTCCAGCGGACATTTCCGTGTAAATTAGATTCCTAGTTCTCAGATTTGGGATGCGTAACTTGTCTTTCAGAAGCCAAGTATGCATAGCTAAGAAGCACTTCATTTGGCTTCATTAGTTATCAATGAAATGCAAATAAAAACCACAGTGAATGCAAGGATGAAAGATGTTAAAATCAAATACCACCAGACAGCATCTCATGGCGGAGATCAATCAGAAGCCTCCCACACTGCTTGTTGGAAGGTAAATGAGTACAAACCACTTACTAAAAGGTTTGGCCGTTCATATAAAGTTAAAGATACATTTGCATTATGATCTAGCAATTGCACCCCCCACATATTTACACAGGAAAAATGAAAACATACACCTATGATCCCTTGCACAAGAACGTTTGTAGCATATTTGTTAACAAGAACTAAAACCCATAGACAACTCAAATACTGATGAATATTGACAATCCTTAAATAAAATTTCGCTATATAAATTCACTGGACAACGTGTCAACAGTAAAAATAAAATAATTAAATGAAATGCATTTCTGTTGGATTCGGCAGCATAGGAGAACCTCCCAAGCATTATGATAGGGAGAAGGTAGGCTAAATCATACAATAAACTAATCTATCGGTACACAGTACGTAACAGGAAATTCTGCGGGTAAAAGTCAGAATATTTATTCTCTCTAGCTGGGAAGAGGAGAAGTGGTCTAAGAAGAGCATTGTGGTAAGAGGGGATCTTCAGGCTGATGGTCATGAGCAATCCCTTCTAGGATATACATACATTGTTTAAAAAACTTGTAAACCTACAATGGTTTTACCTTTTACAAATATTTATGTTGAATAAACAGGTAGGCAATGTCAATTTATAGTATGGTATATGATTTGTGTGTGTTTCAACTTATACCATGAATACAAAACACCACAAATAAAATTCTAACGAAAATAAAATTTCCATAGACTAGAAATACATTATGTATTTTGCCTAGTGTCATACATATTTTATAAGTAGCCCGTTCTTATGCTAGCATGAATTCTATCAAACCATTATGACAGAGCCGGTTGGAATACTTAAAGCAATGTCACCAGAGTTTACCAAATTCACTGTGGTAGAAAGTGTCTTCTCTAAGATCTAGCTTTATCTTGTGCTTTCAAGGTATAATTACTGTAAGTAATCGGAAGCACCCCAAAAAAGTCCCTCTTGAAATTGATTCCTGTTACTTAAGCCTCTCTTATAAACAGAAAAGTGGCAGTTTCTGGGGCTCAGCCTAAAACACCATTATCCATTTGGGTTCTGTTGGCACTAGTTTCCTACTAAATGCTTTAAACTTGTTCTGAGGAACAATGGCATATAAAACAAACCACAACAGGCAAAGAACTGCAAGGAATCCAAGAAAAGCCCCATGGATTTAATCTTAGGTACACTGCTTGAGGAAACAGAGGGAGGAACCCAGGTTCCTAGTATGAATAGTTCTATCATATCATCGTTTATGAGAACTTAGCATTAGTTTGAAAAAGTCAGTCTAAGGTTATAGCTTGTTTTACTAGGTAATAGTTTTTATGAATTATTTTAAAGATCCATGCGTACTGATTCTTGTAAGCGGACTGATTTTTATTTTATTGTACGGTGTATTTTAAGAGAAGCAATACAGCAATAAAACACAGACAATCATAACACAGCGAGATGAGTGGTTAAGGTCTGGTTCCCCCGAAGCAGATAGTGTGGGGGAAATCACAGCAATTGATTCATCAAAGAGGGAAAGAAGTAGGTAAAGAAGTGGAGAAAGCAAGGCAGAGAGAAAGGAGGAAGCCAAGAGCAGATATGGTCAAAAGCATGAGTCCATAGTAGGCAGCCTTCTGCTTGATGCAGAAGGTACACTTTAGAAGCATTGCAAATACGGTAGGAAGAAAGGCTTTAAACTTTTATGCTCAGCAGTCACTCAGCAGCAGTTTGCTAGGAGGTCAGGAGGTAGGAACCATCTGGGTAGACCTGTTTTATTACTCTGTTGGCACACTAGCTTCTGTGGGCCTAGAGCAATTCTCATAAAAGAAGCTAAATTCTCATAAAAAGTAGCTAAAGCATGTAACAAGAAGGAACTCACCACTCACAGAAAGTGAAGAAAGAAATCCCAGAAACCCAGCTGGAGCCTGGTACTGCCCAGCAAATCGAGAATATTGATTGTAAAGATTGCAAAAAAACGTTGTAATTAAGAATGATAAACACACACCAAGTGATAACATTTTTATTATGTATTTAGTGGGTGTGTATGTGCCCCACAGTCGGAGAACACTTGCAGGCATCAGTTGCCTCTTTCTCCCACGTGGATTTAGAAGTCAAACTCAGTATTTTAGAGTTGGTGAAAAGATCTTTACACACTGAGCAATCTTACCAATCTCAAATGATAGCATCTTTATATCAACATTAATCCTAATATGTGTATGTGTGTGTATGTGAGTGTGTGTGTGTGTGTGTGTGTGTGTAATCTAAACTTGGAGTGGTAGTTCATGCTTATTGCCTATAATCCCGGCATTGGGAAAGCTGAGGCAGAGAATTGCTTCAAGTTCAAGGCCAAGCTAGGCAGTTTTGAGAGAGAGAGAGAGAGAGAGAGAGAGAGAGAGAGAGAGAGAGATTAGCTAAATCAGTAGAGTTCTTGTCTAGTATGCAAAAAAAAAAAAAGCTAGACTTAATGCCCAGTACTGCAAAAAGTTCTATGTGGTGAAGCCTGTTGTAATGCCAAATCTCCAGATGTAAAGACAGGAAGAAGAGAATTCAAGGTCTTCCTTGGTTACATAGTCAGTTTGAAGCTAAACTGGGTGATGTGAAGCCCCACAACATACAGTCACCAAAAATTCTTTATCCTATGTCTAATGTACTTATCAAAGTATATGTAACTCTTTCTTTTTCTACGGAATAGAAAGTATGTTCCTATGTGTATTATTTAAGTTTATTTTTATATTTATTAACTGGTAGATATTTCTGCATATCCTTTTAAATACTTTTTTCACACACTATTTTTAATAATATCTTTGACATATTTTCTTAGTTATTTCCTGTTATAATGCAACATCATAGATTAAACAATTTATCATAAACATAAATTGATTTCACATTGCTGTAAAGTCTAAAAAGTCGAGACTAAAGAAATAAAACAAGATAGGCCCTCTTTATTATATCATCCCATGGAAGAAAGAAGAGGTAAGAGGGTAAGCAAAGAGGAGAGTGGGGGAGCAAATCCATTCTTTATCTAATCAACACAGACGAATTAATACATTTAACCACCAGAGCCATCAAGGCCTAATGATTTGTTAATGATTCTGCTCTTAATACCATTGAAGTAGTAAACAAATGTTAACACGAGTTTGACAATCAGTAAACATGGAAATATTGTACACACAAATAAAAAATTCACATATATGAATGAGAAAAGTTGTTAGCAATGGGATTACTATATGAGGGAGATGTAAACTCCTTTTGTAGTTTTTATAGATATTGTCAAATTATTCAACAAAAGCACCATGCCAACTTAATCGTCCATCATCTGTAAATATCTAGGCATATCTATTTACAGATGTCTTAATTAGGATCCCCATGTTAACACACCATCAATCTGACTCCAGCCAGGGAAGCAGGGCTGCTGACTGTAAATTTTCGTCTCTCCCTTACCTCCCCCCCCCAAGTCTAATTCCTCAGCCTCATTCCCCGTCTCTGCAGCAGAAAACCTGTTGCAGCCTCCTTTCTTCCCCTCTACCCTCATCTCATTGGGTCACCCAGATGTTCATCTTGTAATTTGAGCCACATACACACTCAATCTTTTATCCCACCATACAACTCCTGAAGGCATGGGAGAAAAAAAAATTGGCAGCTAATACGATAAGATACATAATTGATGCCAAAAATTCCACCAAGAAACTCCTGGAGCTGATGCATACTTTCAGCAAAGTTGCTAGACACAATATTAACTCACCAAAACCAGTAACCCTCTTGTATGCAAATGACAACCAGTCTGAGAAAGAAATCAGGGAAACAGAACCTTTCACAATAACCTCCAATAATATAAAATATCTTGAGGCAGACCTAACCAAGCAAGTGAAAGGCATATATGAGAAAACTTTAAGAGATTCAAGAAAGTCATTGAAGAAGATATCAAACTATGGAAAGATTATCCATGCTCACATATCAGTAGGATTACTATAGTAAAAAATGACCATCCTTCCAAAGGCAATCTACAGATTCAACCCAATCCCCATTAAAATTCCAACACACTTCTTCACAGATCTTAAATGGACAATCTTCACCTTAATGTGGAAACACACACACACACAAACAAAAGCAAACAAACAAAAAGCAAGATAGCTAAAAACAATCCTGTATAATAAAAGAACGTCTAGAGGTATCACCATCTCAAAACTGAAATAATACTACAAAGTCTTTATAATAAAAACATCATAGTATTGGCACAAAACTGACACATTGATCAATAGAACACATTGAAGACCTAGATATAAATTCACACACTCAAGCATGCCTGATTATTGATAAAGAAGCAAGAAAACTACACTGATAAAGAAGACAACTTCAACACTTTGGACTGGTCCAATTGTATAGCTTCATATAGAAATGTCCAAATAGGTCCAAACTTATCACCCTGCACAAAAGGCAACACCAAATGGATCAAGGACCTCAACAAAAAAACAAATATACTAAGCCTGATAGAAGAGAAAGTGGGGGATATAATTGGACTCACTGGCACACAAAGAGATTTTCTGAACAGAACATCATTAGCACAGGCACTAAAGTCAACAGTTAATAAATGGCACTTCATGAAAATGAATAGCTTCTGTAAGGCAGAAGATACCATCATCTGGACTAAAGTAGCAGCCTACAGATTGGGAAAATATTTTTACCAACTATACATCTGATAGTGAGCTGATATCCAAAATATATAAAGGACACACACACAAAAAAAAAAAAAAACAAAATAAAAAAAAAACTAGATATCTAGCAAACAAGTAACTCAAATTTAAAAAAAAAAAAATGAGAGACAGACGTAGACAGAGAATTCTCAATAGCGGAAACTCAAATGGCTAAGAAACAAATAAATGTTCAACATCCTTAGCCATCAGAAAGATACAATTCCAAACTACTTTGAGATTCCATCTTACATCTGTCAGATTGGCTGAGAGCAATAAAACAAGCGACAGCTCATGTTGGCGAGGATGTGAGGAAAACCCACATCTATTGCTGGTAGAAGCACTAACTTGTACAACCGCTATGGAAATTAGTGTAGCAGTTTCTCAGAAGATGGGAATTGATCTACCTCAAAATCCAGAAAAACCACTTTTGGGCATACACCCAAAGGATGCTTCATCCTAACAAAGACACTTGCTTACCCATATGCATTGATGCTTTATGCATAATAGCCAAAATTGAAAACAATCTAGATGTCCCTCAACAGAAGAATGGATAGAGAAAATGGGATACATTTATAGAATCCAGTGATAATAAGCTGTTAATAAATGAAATCATAAAAAACTCTGTGGTGGTGGTGGTGGTGAATGTCTATAATCCCAACACTTGGGAGGCAGAGGCAGGGTAATCACTATGAGTTTGATGCTAGTCTGGTCTACAGATCAAGTTCCAGGACAGCCAGAGTCAGAAGTGGAAATCATGCCTGGAGAAACAAAACAAAACAAAAAGTAAGTCATGAAATTCTCAGGAAAATGGATGGAGCCAGGAAAAAAGCATCGTGAGTGATGTAACCTGAATTAGGAAGAGAAATATGGTATGCATTCACTTATTTGTAGGCATCTGCTGTTAAATCAATGATAACCAACCTACAATTTATAGATCCACAGATGTTAGGTATAAAGTAATGTACTACAGGGGACAGACAGATCTCTCCAGGAAAGGGAAATAGAATAGATAGTTATGGATGGTTGGGGATTACTCTTATATGAAGATCAAGTGACATAGATTAGGGAAGAGGGAACAAGGAGGGGAATACAAGAAGAGACAACTAAAATTAAGGGCAATTTGAGTGGTCACATAGAAACCAAATAAAGTAGAAGATTTCTAAACTATATATGTATATGAAGGCAATCTAAATTAAAGCCAAATAATGTGGGTGACAGAGCTCCAACTGTAAATCTCATGAGAAAAAAAAAAAAAAAAAAAAGCTTCCAGTACCAGTATGAGTTTACGTCTAATTGATTTTCAGCCAAGAAAGTTCTATCGGGTTCCCCAAACAATCTAGACTTTGGCCAACACTGTTGCCAAGGTTGGCTCCTTATTACTAAAGACAACACCTACAAAACTCATTGAACATGCATAAGTCAATACTATTACTACATGGAGCCTTTATGCCTACTGTGCTAGTAGTGTCTTTGACACAGGAAAGTACTCTATATACCAAAGGAGAAACACAAGCAGTAATCCAGGGACCAACCCTTCAATCTATAATGTTATCCTGCCTATAAGGTATGCTAGTACAAGGGTAACAAAAAGCTTATAGAGTGATCAACCAATATCAATCTGATTTAACTAAGGTCTCCTTTAGAGGCCATACCTGAAACTGCTTGGTGAGTGAAGATCCTGAGACTAGATAGTCCGGGGACTTAGGGTAAAACCATATACTTTTCTAACATAAAAATACATATAACAAAAAGATGACTCCTAATGACCTTCTGCTAGTCTCATAGATCAGTGCCTTGTTCAGCCATCATCAGAGAAGCTTCCTTCTGCAGCAGATGAGAACAAATAGAGACCCACATCCAGACGTACACAGAATGAGAGACCTTGGAATACTCAGCCCTAAATGGAATGTCTCCATGATATTCCATCAAGGAATAAGAGAAGGAAAGAGCTTAAGAACGAGGGTAGATGACAAGCATCAAGGATAGGATCTAGATCAACATGATATCACACATACGAATTCACAGACCCTGAGGCAGAGAGCACAGGGACCCAGGACTGAAAGAAGAAACTGACACAGAAGCCATTTCTGTTCTAACCTCCTGTTCTAACCCAGAAGCCATTTCTAACTGATAATCACATACAAATGAAAACTTAGTTTGTTCTAAGGAATTGTCAGTTGAGAAACAAACTACTCTTCAGGGTGGGATGCATACCCAGCAGAAGATGGCCAACATCAATGTCATCTTTAGAGGTTACTTGTCTCATAATATCATGTTAGAGCTTTCCTTTTTTAAAATTTCATCTTATTTTTTAATTGACCTTAAGTAAAATAAGATTGATATTGGTTGAAAAAATATAAATACACACACACACACACACACACACACACACACACACACATATATATATATATATATATATATATATATGCATTCTTCTTTTATTTTCTGTATATCCTTTGCATAAGGATTATGGCTTCTCATTTATTAATTTTATAGGATTCCTAAGTGTGCAAATCAGCAAATCAGTGCTTTTCTGTTTCTTGTGCCTACTCTTACGCTCTTTTGTTTTGTTTTGTTTTGTTTTTTTTATAAATTTAGTTTTGTTCAGTTCCAATGCATCAGTTTTGGTTTTATCTATTATATTCTATTTTTTCATTATTATTCCCTAGAAACCTGTTTGTTTTCTTATTGAGAGATAGAAAGGGAGTGGATCCAGAGGGGAAGGGAGGTGGGAAGGAACTGTAAGGAGTAGAGAGATGAGAAACTTTAACCAGGATACATTATGTGAGAGAAAATGCATTCTGATAAAAGAAAAATGTAAATTTAATTTTCAAAGGTATTTTAGAAGTATAGAAAGACTGGCATCGCAGAGATTTTCCCATGCATCCTACAGCTACTATCTCCTGCTGTTTATATCTTGTATTAGGGTGATACATTATAATTAATGTACCAGTATTGGCATTTTCTTTTTAATAAAGCCCATACATTATTCAAATATTTTAGATTTAACATAATGTTCTTTTTCTGTTCCAGTATCCATCAAAGTTACTACGGCACTCTCAGTTGCCATGTCTCATTAGACATCTTGTGGCCATGGCATCCTGTTAGCATCTCCTTCCTAATGACCTTGAAGGTTCTAAGGAGAACTAGTCAGGTATTTTGCATATTCTCTTCATTAGTCTCTCTCTTAAAATATCATTAGATAAAGTGAGTGGATACACTTCCCTTAGTCTCAGGTTTAAATATGCAGAAAGTGACATTAATTCATCAATAGGAAGCCAGTGTCCCTGTTGCTGAAGTTCATTTGGAAGATGCTTCCTGCATGTAGAAGTTTGGATATTTTTCTAGAATTCCTGTTGTGAAAAACAATATCTTGGTAGCTGTGGAGCTTTTACAAAAAAAACATTTTTAGACAAATGTCTTTGTAAAGCATGCAGATAGAAATGGCTGTAAAAATAGTTATGAGACATTAGATGTCAACATTCATGTCGTAGTAGATTCTATTTTGAATAGAAAGTTTGGTTATGTGGGATTCTTTCATCTGATACGAACTCTGCATCATAGCCAATAATAGAAAAGACAATTTCTTTCTTTCTTTCTTTCTTTCTTTCTTTCTTTCTTTCTTTCTTTCTTTCTTTCTTTCTTTCTTTCTTTCCTTCCTTCCTTCCTTCCTTCCTTCCTTCCTTCCTTCCTTCCTTCCTTCCTTCCTTCCTTCTTTCTTTCTTTCTTTCTTTCTTTCTTTCTTTCTTTCTTTCTTCCCTTCTTTCTTTCTCTCTGTGTACCTATTTATTTTTCAGAAGAAAACATTTACATTTATAGAATGAATATTCATCCAATCTGTTTTATGGTCGGGCCAGTTGCACAGAAAACTTAGTCCAAGTGTTGTTTTCATGTATTTTTTGTTATTATTCTGCAAGCTCTCTATTCCCCACTCTCTGACTGAGTATCCTAGTGAACTATTAATGATTATGTCTTAAAATACCCATTATCCATTTCAACTTATCTTGCTTGGTAGCAAAGTTAGATTAGAATGCATACAACTAAACTTTAAGAGAAAGTATCAAATAGTTCTACAAAGTTATTTTTCACAGGGACTATGATCAGTGGTGAATGGAACAAAGTCCTTCTGCTCACAACTGTAAGCTTGTGAGAGTGTTGGAATAAAAATCAACCATTGTGTGGGGTGACAGTTACTGTCTGCTTATGTCTATGCCATTCGTTTTCAAATTTTCTATAAATAAGGATGCTTTTATGTTGTATATCAGACAATATGCTTAGTTCCTTACCTTTTTCAAATAGTTTACACACATAGGACAACATATGCAATCAATAGACACTATCCAGGAGAAAATAGAACAATAATGTACCTTTGCATGTGATTAAATGTATTCTGCAATTTCAATTAGTATAATTTGTTTTGAATTCAAGAATTTGTACATTTTTTTTATTTTACCCTGAGGAAAACATAGAAGACAATTTTAATTTTTTTTTTGATACTTTATTTACTTTTCCAATGTTTCCCCTTTTCTGGGTCTCCTCTTTGGAAACCCCCTATCCCCTCCCCTTCCCTACCTCTATGGGGGAATTCCACCCACCCGCCCACCCATCCCCCTATTCCCACGTTGACATTCACCTTTACTGGAGCCTCTAACACCCTCAGGCCCAAGGGACTCTCCTCTCTCCCTGATGGCCATCGAGGTCGTCCTCTACCTCATATGTGGTCCGAACCATGGGTCCATAGATGTGTATTCTTTGGTTGGTGGTCCAAACTTCAGGATGACTGGGTGGGGGGGTCAGGCCCATTGGCGCTGTTGCACCCTCCATGGGGCTGCGAACTCCCTCAACTCCTTCAGTCCTTTCTCCAACTACTCCATCTGGGACCTCACCCTCAGTCCAGTGGTTACTGTTAAGTGAAACTTGGGCATTCTGAACTTTTGGGCTAATATCCGCTTATCAGTGAGAACATACCATGTTCCTTCTTTTGTGACTGAGTTACCTTGCTCAGGATGATATTTTCAAGTTCCATCCATTTGCCTGCAAATTTCATTAAGTCATTGTTTTTAATAGCTGAGTAGTACTCCATTGTGTAAATGTACCACATTTTCTGTATCCATTCCTCTGCTGAGGGACATCTGGGTTGTTTCCAGCTTCTGGCTGTTATAAATATGGCTGCTATGAACATAGTGGAGCA
>CM052719.1:42203820-42219610 GCA_028551405.1 Uromys caudimaculatus
TTCCTTTCCAAATTGTATCCCTTTGACCTCCTTTTGTTGTCTAATTGCTCTAGCTAGAACTTCTGGGGGAATCAGCATTCCTGACTTCAAGTTGTACTACAGAGCAGTAGTGATAAAAACTGCATGGTATTGGTACAGTGACAGGCAGGTAGATCAATGGAATAGAATTGAACACCCAGAAATGAACCCACACACCTACAGTCACTTGATTTTCGACAAAGGAGCTAAAACCACCCAGTGGAAAAAAAGACAGCATTTTCAACAAATGGTGCTGGTTCAACTGGCGATCTACATGCAGAAGAATGCAAATTGATCCATTCTTATCTCCCTGTACAAAGCTCAAGTCCAAGTTTATCAAGGACCTCCACATAAAAGCAAATACACTGAATCTAATAGAAGAGAAAGTGGGGAAAAGCCTCGAACACATGAACACATGGGTACAGGGGAAAAGTTCCTGAACAGAACACCAATGGCTTATGCTCTAAGATCAAGAATCGACAAATGGGACCTCATGAAATTGCAAAGCTTCTGTAAGGCAAAGAACACTGTCAATAGGACAAAATGGCAACCAACAGATTGGGAAAAGATCTTTACCAATCCTAAGTCTGACAGAGAGCTAATATCCAACATATACAAAGAACTCAAGAAGTTAGACTCCAGAAAACCAAATAACCCTATCAAACAATGGGGAACAGAGCTAAACAGAGAATTCTCAACTGAGGAACTTCGCAAGGCTGAGAAGTACCTAAAAAATGCTCAACATCCTTAGTCATCAGAGAAATGCAAATCAAAACAAGTCAGAGATTCTATCTCACACCAGTCAGAATGGCTAAGATCAAAAACTCAGGTGACAGCAGATGCTGGCGAGGATGTGGAGAAAAAGGAACACTCCTCCATTGTTGGTGGGATTGCAAACTGGTACAACCACTCTGGAAATCAGTTTGGTGGACCCTCAGAAAAATGGACATAATACTACCTGAAGACCCAGCTATATCACTCTTGGGCATATATCCAGAAGATGCTCCAACATGTAATAAAGACACATGCTCCACTATGTTTGTTCATAGCAGCCATATTTATAATATCCAGAAGCTGGAAACAACCCAGATGTCCCTCATCAGAGGAATGGATACAGAAAATGTGGTACATTTACACAATGGAGTACTACTCAGCTATTAAAAACAATGACAATGAAATTTGCAGGCAGATGGATGGAACGTGAAAATATCATCCTGAGCGAAGTAGCTCAGTCATAAAAGAAAGAACACGGTATGTACTCACTGATAAGTGGATATTAGCCCAAAAGTTTGGAATACCCAAGGTTCATTTTACAGTAACTGCTGGACTGAGAGTGAGGTCCCAGATGGAGGAGTTGAAGAAGGGACTGAAGGAGCTGAGGGAGTCTGCAGCCCTGACCCCCCTGCCCCGTCCTCCTGGAGGCTGGACCACCAATCAAAGAATACACATCGAGGGACCCATGGTTTGGACCACATATGTGGCAGAGGAGGGCCTTGTTGGCCATCAGGGGGAGGAGAGGCCCCAATAAAGGGGAATGTCAAGGTGGGAATATGGGAGTGGGTGGGCGGGTGAAATTCCTTCATAATGGTGGGGGAGGGGGAGGGAAGGGGGTTTCCAAAGAGGAGACCTAGAAAGGAGGAAACATTGGAAATGTAAATAAAGTATCAAAAAATAAAAAAATAAAAAATAAAACATTTCTTTTGTTCATCACTGCTATGTGTCTATAAAGAAATGTATGTGATAATTAACTTAGAAAGAACAAAAGTTATATTTTTACTTACAAGTCTGTAAGTTTTAGTCCATGATGAAGTAGCATCATACTTTGGTCTCTGGCAAAGCATCATGTTATGTCTAGAGTGTGCTACAGAGTGAACATCATGCCTTGTGTACTAGAGGTACAGTAGGAAAATGACTGGAATGTCACCATCTTTTTCAAAGGCATTCCCCAGTAAAGGGGTCTCATTTGCTAAAATTTTCACCATCATCCAACAGTTTCACTTTATAAGTCAAGCGTTTGTCACATAGACCTTTTTGAAGGATAGTCATTTAAACCATCAGCAAGGTCCATGGTAACTTATTTTAATTCTTCCTCGTTTTATTTGCTCCACTCTTTAAAGATTTATTCAACACTAGTCCACACGTAGGCTAATTGGATTAAGGCCTACAGGAGCTGTAAAGTGCTTCTTTGCAATTATCTATTTGATTTGTTTGCACCTAAATAAGTAGTGTTGCAACTTAGTAAACAATACATTAATATGGTGCTTTATTTGAGCATCCAAAATAAAATTCTATTTACTAATTGAAAGCCACAAAACATGTCATTAAAAACCCATGACAAAAGTATACAGGGACTTTCCAAGTTAATTGAGGAGGAACCATAAGGCAAGAGCATTGAAAGCCCTTACTGTGAAAAAAGGCAGGGCCCTTGTTACATCAGCATCCAATTTTCATAATAATTACCTTATACCATCAGCTCCATGAACAAGGTTGATAAAACAGGAAAAGATCATATGGCTTTATCTTCAGTGTGACTTCATATGTTATTTATTTATTATTGGTTCTTCAAGAATTCTATAAAATGTATTTTAATCATATTTTCCCTCCTTCCCTCAAGTCCTCCCAGATTCACTCCTCTTTCTCGGCACACTATATCCTCTTTTCGTTAGCCCACTAATGCCAATTTGTATTACAAATATTCTTGGTGTGTGGTCTTCCACTGGAGTTTGGTAGATATATGAAGGGCTACACATTTATAGAATACTGACCCTTTAGCTCCAGGAGCTAAGAATTTCCAGTTGCTATTGGCTAGTGTTGGAACTTCATATCCAATGATCTCTGAGTTTTCGAAGGACAGGGTATAATGTATAGGTTCCATTTAGAACTGAGTACTCTACAGTCTCTCATTCTCTGTATCTTGGCTAATTGTGGGTCTCTATGGTGCTAATCACATACTTCAAAGAGAAAGTCTCTCTGAAGTGGGTTGAGATGCTTTCATTTGAACAGGAGGTCTGCAAGGGCAAAGATAAGGTTTTGTGAGGTGCTGGGCTAGAAAAATTGCCTTAGCTTGCCAGAGTGACCCCGACTTCCTTTGGCATCTTTGTTTGATACCATTACTTGAAGGTTATGGAAACTTTTTGGATGATGCTTGGATGAAGTAGGTCACTGGAAGTGTGTACTTGGGGCTTTATCTTGTCAGATTGCTCTGTCTTTCTGTTTGTATTTCCTGGACGCCTTGAGGTTAGCAGTTCTGCTATGCAGCATATTCACTTCACTTTGGGTTCACAATGACACAAACTGTTCAGCTTCAGAATGACCATGAATCAAAACCTCTGAAATTATGATCCAAAATAAATCCATTCACTTTCAGGTTTGTGTTGAGAGCTTTAGGTGCCAGTTCTAGGAATTTGGCATTTGTCACTGGGCTTGGACAAGGAAGTAAGGTAAGAATATTAGAAACAGTGACCAGGGGACTTTGTTTACTACTTAAATTAATTATTACCTTGTGTGATCCTTTTGCTTACTACTTTGCTTGATTACTATCTTATGTGATGTCCTTGTTTACTACTTCACCTGATTACTTTGTCTTTGGTCTAAGAACTGACCATGTTGTTTTGGATATACCTAGAATGATATAAAAGCAGGCTGGAGAGAAATAAAGCTGCTTCAGTCTCAGTATGGGCTAGAGTCATGTTGTAATTCTGTCTGTTTTTTTGTTTGTTTGTTTGTTTTATAATCCTTAATCCCTCATTTGAGACCCTGTTGACTGACTGAGCTGGCTTGGTCAGGTTGGTTAATTGATAATCACAGTCACGGCCAATAAGTACATAGATAGATAGATAGATGATAGATAGAAAGATAGGTAGATAATAGAGAAAATAATAATAATAATAATAATAATAATAATAATAATAATAATATTGAGTCGCATAGGTTTTGGTGTATCTCTTAAGAACACTTTCTTCAAAAAAAAAAAAAGCCACAGCTTTACAGCCTCCCCTGCAGGGATCTCAGCATCTCATTAAATAATTCAGAAAGTTAAAAGCCACTAAAGAAAACACTAGAAGGTCTCACCAATGTCAGGCTGACTTTTATTTGTTCTTCAGCAAATAAATATTAAAGATTTCTTGGGACAGTTTAACTACATAAGTGAGCAACTGTTGTTTTTAGTATACTTCTTATCCTCCCCCATTCATAGCCTATTGCCAGATCTCTCTCTGAGGCGCAAGCCTCTGCTTCTTTGAATAGCTCAAAGGCTAGTGATGCTTTAACCATCTGGCCCTTGTTTTAAACCTCATGCTTTGTGGGTGGCTCTGATAGTTCTGTGCAATAATGAAAGCAAAACCCCTTTTCTCTAGATAACCTGTTAATTTTCAGCTCATTACAGGAAACATTTGCCAGTACTGTAGCAAATGTTCAGCACAAGCATTGTCATGGTATAGAGAACATGTAATTGGTTTACACTGCTTCCATTATAGGATGTCCCACGAAGCCTTCCAAGTCATCTCTGCTCCAACATAACCAAGAAATGCCAGACTAAGGTATGCTGTTCTTCAGATACTTAATTTTGTATTTCAAGTGAAAGTAGTATGGACAAAACATAAATATTCAGAATATTGCATTTATAAATATATAATAAATAAATATTTAAAATCTCTAGATCAATTTCTTTCTCCCTATCAAAGTGCTACTGCAGTTGAAACTTTAATAAGTGAAAGTGTTGTTTCACTCATAATTTTGAGTAGTTCATACTTAGCATTTCTAGTGTTGAACTAACCACAAAAAGAAAGGAGAAAGGAGTAATAAAAAGGCTGTCATTGATTCCATCCCTTATATGACACATGTAGGCTGATAAAAATCCTAGCTTTGTCTCTGAGATTTAAGAAAGAACATTTGACAGTATTCTGTATTTGCTAAATCAATAGTATCCATGTTTTATAAACTGGTTGACATACCACACCCCCAAATTTTGCTTCATGTGTCTGGCAGTTAGGAGTCTAAAACTAAGTTTTCATCAGAGCCACATTTCTTCTGAATGTCATTGTGGTTCACTTTCTTGCCTTCAGCTGGTTTCTGGTGGTTTGCTGGCATCCCTCTTCCTTTCTGGATTTACAACTATGTGTCTTCGTCTGCAATGTCTTGGCCATGTGGCATCTTCCATGTTTTGTCTTCATATTGCTGTCTCCTTACAAAAACAAGTGTTCTGATGGATTAACAGCCCATCTGACTGTAGTGGGAACCCCTCAAAGTAGTGTGACTGAGAGTCTCTGCAATGTCCTATTTCTAAATAAAGTCCTCAACTCATTTGTGTGCAGAGGAAAGGACACCATGTAACACATTGCATCTCCTCATTTATGTCTATTGTCCATTAGGTTTGGTGTTTGAATGAATTTCAAATAACAGAATTAATTTTAAAGTTATTCATAGGTGGGAGGCAGAAGGCCAGTGCAGTGCTGGTGGTAAAGGCTAAGTGCAGACATTTTTAATCTGTGTCTGACACCTAGGTATAGTTTAAGTACATAACAAGGACATATTGGAGAAATAAATAGGTGACAGATGTTGAGGGCTGAGAGGTTGAAGGGAGAGAGTTATCAATTAGATTACATTCTAAGTAAGTCCCAAGGTGCTAAGAAAATGTCAGGTAGCAGATGACTTTCATTCATTGAACAAAATAGATAAGCAAATAATTATGAATTACTGGTTTAATACATTGTCACATATCTATACCATGAACATATCCATACCATGAAGCAGTGTCTAATAGGTTTTCTCAACTGCATTATAGAGTAGTAAGTCACTACTGTATTGGTGTTAAGATTATTGAATTCTCATAAAAAGAGAATTACATGAAAAGTAGGGAGAACACAAACACCCATTGTTAGTGTGGGTTATTCTACAACATTGATCACAGATCTGATGTCACTTTTCAAATGCTGTAAGTCAATACAGATTCCACTTTCCTGTTCACTAGTAATTAGGCAAAGAGCAATGGCTCCTTAGGTGTGTGAACATCATAAAGTCATGTCAGCCTGTGTTTTTCATAGAATAGGTTTTTTTCTTTTATTGGATATTTTCTTTATTTAAATTTCACATGTTTTCCCCTTTCCACATCTCCCCTCCAGAAACCCCCTCTCCCATTCCCCCTTCCCCTGATTCCATGAGGGTGTTCCCCCAACCACCCAACAACTACCAACTTCCAGACCTGACATTCCACTACACTGGGGTATCAAACACCGTCATGGCCAAGGGCCACTCCTCCCACTGATGTTAGACAAGGTCATCCTCTGCCACATACACAGCCGGCGCCCTCCATGTGTACTCTTTGGTTGGTGGCCCAGTCCCCCGGAGCTCCGAGGGAGTTCTGGGCAGTTGACACCTTGCTCCTCTCATGGGGCTGCAAATCCCCTCAGCTCCTTCAGTCCCTTTTCCAACTCCTCCATTGGCAACCCAGTGCTCAGTCTAATGATTGGTTGTGAGCATCCGCCTCTGTATTTGTCAGGCTCTGGCAGAGCCTTTCAGAAGATAGCCATATCAGGCTCCCATCAGCAAGTACTTCTCAGCATCCACAATAGCGTTCCGGTTTGGTTACTGTATATGGGATGGATCCCCAGGTGGGGCAGTCTCTGGATGGTTTTTCTACAGCCTCTACTCCACATTTTGTCTCCATATTTCCTGCTGTGAGTATTTTGTCCCCCCCCTTTAAGAAGCACTGAAGAGTCCACACTTGGTCTTCCTTCTTCCTGAGCTTCATTTGGTCTGTGAATTGTATCTTGAGTATTCTGAGCTTTTGGACTCATATCCATTTATCAGTGAGTGTATACCATGTGTGTTCTTTTGTGACTGGGTTACTTGACTCAGGGTGATATTTTCAAGTTCCATCCATTTACCTAAAAATTTTATGAAGTTATTGTTTTTAATATCTGAACAGTATTCCATTGTGTAAATGTACCACAATTTCTGTATCCATTCCTCTGTTGAGGGACATCTGGGTTGTTTCCAGCTTCTGGCTATTATAAATATGGCTGCTATGAACATAGTGGAGCATGTGTCCTTATTACATGTTGGAGCAACTTCTGGGTATATACCCAGGAATGGGAAAACTGGGTCTTCAGATAATACTATGGCCAATTATCTGAGGAACCACCAGACTGATTTCCAGAGTGGTTGTACCAGCTTGCAATCCCACCAGCAATGGAGGAGTGTTCTTCTTTCTCCACCTCCTAGCCAGCATCTGCTGTCACCTGAGTTTTTGATCTTCACCATTCTGACTTGTGTGAGGTGGAATTTCAGGGTTGTTTTGATTTGCATTTTTCTGATGACTAAGGATGTTCAACATTTCTTTAGGTGTTTCTCAGCCATTCGAGGTTCCTCAGTTGAGAATTCTCTGTTTAGCTCTGTTCCCCATTTTTAATAGGGTTATTTGGTTCCTGGAGTCTAACTTCTTGAGTTCTTTGTATATATTGGAAATTAGCCTTCTATTGGATATAGGATTGGTAAAGATCTTTTCCCAATTTATTGGTTGCAGTTTTGTACTGTTGACAGGGTTCTTTGCCATACATAAACTTTGCAATTTTATGAGGTCACATTTGTCAATTCTTGAACTTAGAGCATAAGCCATTCGTGTTCTGTTCAGGAAATTCTCCCCTGTGCCCATGTGTTTGAGGCTTCTCCCCATTTTCTCTTCTATTATATTCAGTGTATCTGGTGTTATTTAGAGGTCCTAGATCCACTTGGACTTGAGCTTTGTACAGGGAGATAAGAATGGATCAATTTGGATTCTTCTACTTGTTGGCTGCCAGTTGAACCGGCATCATTTGTTGAAAATGCTGTCTTGTTTCCACTGGATTGTTTTAGTTCCTTTGTCAAAGATCAAGTGACCATATGTATGTGGGTTCATATCTGGATCTTCAGTTCTATTCCATTGATCTACCTGCCTGTCACTGTGCCAATACTATGTAGTTTTTTTTATCACTTTTGCTCTGTAGTACAGCTTGAGGTCAGGGATGGTGATTTCCCCAGAAGTTATTTTATTGTTGAGAATGGTTTTTGTTTTCCTGAGTTTTTTGTTATTCTAGATGAATTCGAGAATTTCTCTTTATAACTCTATGAAGAATTGAGTTGGAATTTTGATGGAGACTGCACTGAATCTGTAGATTGCTTTTGGAAAGATGGACATTTTTACTATATTAATTCTGCCAATCCATGATCATGAGAGAGCTTTCCATCTTCTGAGGTCTTCATCAGAGACTTGAAGTTCTTGTCGAATAGTTTTTTACTTGTTTGGTTGGAGTCACACCAACATATTTTATATTATTTGTGACTATTGTGAAAGGTGACATTTACCTAATTTCTTTCTTATCCTGTTTTTCCTTTAAGTAGAGGAAGGCTACTGATTTGTTTGAGTTAATTTTATATCCAGCCACTTTACTGAAGTTGTTTATCAGTTGTAGGAGTTCTCTAGTGGAGTTTTACTGGTTACTTAAGTATACTATCATATCATCTATAAATAGTGATAGTTTGACTTCTTCCTTTCAATTTGTTTTACTTTGATCATATTTTGTTGTGTAATTGCTCTAAATACAACTTCAAGTACTATGTTGAATAGATAGGGAGAGAGAGTAGACAGCCTTGTCTAGTCTCTGATTTTAGTGGGATTGTTTCAAGTTTCTCTCCATTTAGTTTGATGTTGGCTACTGGTTTGCTAAATATTGCTTTTACTATGTTTAGGTATGGGCCTTGAATTCCTGATCTTTCCATGACTTTTAACATGAAGGGATGTTGAATTTTGTCAAGTGCTTGTTCAGCATCTAATGAAATGATCATGTGTTTTTCTTTTCTTCCTTGAGTTTGTTTATGTAGTGGATTACCTTGATGGATTTCCATATATTAAACCATCCCTGCATCTCTGGGATGAAGCCTACTTGGTCATAGTTAATGATTGTTTTGATGTGTTCTTAGATTCAGTTTGCAAAACTTTCATTCAGTATCTTTGCACTGATATTCATAAGGGAAATTGGTCTGAAGTTCCCTTTCTTTGTTGGGTCTTTGTGTGGTTTTGATATCAGCATAACTGTGGCTTCAAAGAACAAATTGGGTAGTGTCCCTTCTGTTACTATTTTGTGGAATAGTTTGAAGAGTATTGGTAGTTGGTCTTCTTTGAGGATCTGATAGAACTCTGCACTAAGCCCATGTGTTCCTGGCCTTTTTTTGGGGGGGGGGGAGACTTTTAATGACTGCTTTTATTTCTTTAGGGATTATGGAATTGTTTAGATGGTTTATCTGTCTTAACTTTTGTATTTGGTATCTGTCTGGAAAATTATCCATTTCATTCAGATTTTCCAGTTTTGTTGAATATAGACATTTGTAGTAGAATCTGGTGATTTTTTGAATTTCCTCACTTTCTGTTATTTTGTCTCCCTTTTCATTTATGATTTTGTTAATTTGGATACTGTCTCTGTGCCCTTGGTTTAGTCTTACTAAGGGTTTATCTATCTTGTTGATTTTCTCAAAGATCCAGCTCCTGGCTTTGTTGATTCTTTGTATAGTTCTTTTTGTTTCTACGTGGTTGATTTCAGCCCTGAGTTTGACTATTTTCTGCCATTTACTCCTCTTGAGTGTATTTGCTTCTTTTTGTTTTAGAACTTTCAGGGCTAGGGCTCACTGTGTTGGGAGAACTGGTTTCTGATGATGCCAAGTAGCCTTGGTTTCTGTTGTTTATGTTTTTCCCTTGCCTCTTGCTATCTGGTTATCTCTGGTGTTAGCTGGTGTTGCTGTCTCTGACTGTGACTGTCCCTCCTGCAAGCCTGTGTGTCAGTATTCCTGGCAGACCAGATCTGTCCTGGAGGAATTTGGGTATGGATAACTTGGAACAGGATTAGCTCTGGGTGCAGACAGAAACTGGGATGATCCTGACCCAGAAATCTCCTTGGTTCCTGTGTCCTGAGGGCTCTGTGCAGAAGTGCTGTTCTTACCTGTGCTCACAGGCATGTCAGCATTCCTGGGAGACCAGGTCTCTCCTAGGTGTATTTGGGTATGGAGAGCTGTAGTACAGGATCAGCTCCCAGAGCTGTGGCACAGGGTCAGCTCCCAGAGCTGTGGCACAGGGTCAGCTCCAGGATGCAGAATAGTTGTTTTTTTTTTTTTTTTTTTTTTTTTTTTTAAATAAAAGCAAAACCAAAGCTGTCAACATGTATTACCAAAGTTGCATTTTGACCATTTCAAGCTCAGCTGTCTTAAAATCTAAAAATAAATAGTAGAATAATTTCTGTTGGAGATGATTAAATATTTTGATCAGATTTTAAATAAATTTCTGCAGGAGAATGTATATATAGGAAAGTATAAAGAACCTCATGTGTTTGCTTGTTCAGTGTGGTGTTTTTGTTTCTGTATTTAGTATTAGCCTAAACAGGCTCAGGAAGATGCTGAGAAAATGGTTTCATGCCTGCAGTTCTAAGACAGGCAGGAGCTCACAGAGAGGAACTATCAGGCTCTGCTGGTCTCTTAGAAGCTGCTTGTGTATTTAAAGACACCTTCTTTTAAAGACAAGTTTCTCTGTACCAATCAGCTAGCTGTAATGTCTAACCATTCCCCAGATTACTCTTTTCAGTGATTAAACTTTGTCAAACAGCTACAGTTAAGTGTGTAGAGTGGTATAGACAGGATACAATAAGACCTCACGATTCCCATGCTGGTATTTTATAGAGTCAGCTTGCGTTTCATCAGCATTCATCTTACCTGCAAGTTAGGATTTCTTTAACACCTTCATTGGCGGAAATCTCCCTGACTAACATAAGGGAAATGTAAGGAAAATTTGATGTTGAACAACAAAATGTTTCCAAGATAGAAAAAAATGCCTATTGTTATAATCCTATCCCTTGGGAGGACACAGAAAAATGCCAGTTCCCTTTCTGCATGTTTTTCTTCAATACTAAGAAGTATGTTCCCAAGGAGCATTGTTTTCAGGTCAGAGAGTCACAGAATATTCATCACAGAGTTTCATATCTCTTTACTATCTTTGTCATTTTCCCCCCTCTGGGTATATTTTTGCTTTAAACAATGTGTCAGATCTAAACACAAAATTCTAATGTGTGCATTATGGAGGAATGACTGGTACCAAAAGATTTTTTCATTACACCTAAAGAGAGGCTCTTTCTCTTCTAGATTCTTTATTATCTTGCTCAATTTTCTTTGTTGGAGTACTTTTAGAATTGATTTTGACTTAATTTTTGGAACTTATTTCTTACTACTTGCCACCTATCCCTTGCTACAACGTAACAACCCAAGAATTTTTCTGGCTCTCAGAGTTTCCCTCAGAAACCTTACCTGCATAGTCTGCTCATTATGTTTGACTGAAGGTAATTTGATGTTCCAATTGCAGAATGTCTAAGACTCTGTAGTTTATCAAAAGCCAATTTCTTTGACTCACAATTCTGGATGATGGGAGGTCCAGAGGAAGGCTACAGGTTTCTAAAAGCAGTCCTGGTGGTAGAAGTGAATTGTGATAGAATCTAAGAACAAAGAAGTATATTCAAGACAAAATTATGAAATTCCACTGAATATTATGACTTTATCAAGAATCCATTGCTGTGAGAAGCACTCAGTACTTGAGTGAAGGCATTAAGCCATTGGTAAAGACAGAAAGAACACTTGTGACCAAATCACCACTAGAAAGATTCACGGTCTAATATTGCTATGATGTTAGTTAAATTGCAACGTGAATTTTAGAGGGGTGTTTTCTTGAAATGATAAGTTTCATAATTATATTTTGCTGTTCTGTGGGATTATAGCTGCCTAGGAGATAATTTTAATATAAACATCAGAATAATATCCAAATATATGTTGCTCCTTTAAAGTAATAGTGAAAGTATATATAAATGCTGTATTGTCAATGATAGGCACATTTTTTAAAGACTCAGAAAATTTTTTACAGTCAAATAATTTATCTATTTATGATGTGATGATCGCTCAGAAGAATAAATTTTATTTTGCTGTCAGAAATATAACAGTCTGGTAATTCAAGTAAAGTCAATCTTCTTTAAGCACAATGTGTTGATTTGGAGTTTCCAGCTCTTTCTGTATAAATAAGTCAAGATGTAAAATAGTGCACTGTTCTCAGTAAAAATGCCCCTCTGAGACAATGTCTGCTCCATCTTTGTCCCTCATATAGTTCAAAATCCGGATGCAGCATTTTCCTGCCAGAAGTAAATGCTGACTTCCATTTATTTTCATTTCCTGTTGCCTCTAGAACTCCACAGAGAGAAGGAGCTCTATCTGTAATTGTTAAGAAGTGTGCTGTTCCAAGCTCAGTTGTTTATTTAATTTAAAAGATGGAACAGAAATCTATTTGCTTGGAACTACAACATAAAAATTCTTAAACAGGATTTCGTCATTATTCTATTTTACCTCTCTTATATATGGAGAGTTTAAATGCAGCTTTGATCACAACTGATAGCTGCTTGATCTGTGGTTCTGTATTGAAGACACTGGTAATAAGAACATAAAATAGGATACACGTCACTAATTTCTTCACCACAAGCATTATAAAGGAAGGGACTTCACAAGTCTTCACAATAAAATCCAGTGGATTAGGATAAGCTCACTGGTCCAAATAATATACATGTAGCTGAAATGATGCTTGACTATGGATGTTTTCCATAAGAGAAGTTGATAAATTATTGAATTCATACTTTAGTTTTAGCTTTAGTTGCTGTTTCAACTCACATTCTTTCTCCTAAAGTGTTTTCTCACCTCAATGCTGAAGTCAAGAAGTACTTTAAAAGATACCATAAGAACACTGGCAATTTTCTGTGCATTCCTTCTTGACAGTATCTTGTTATATAACTTAAAAAGCAACATAGAACTTAACTAAATAATGGAAGTGACTAAACCAGAAAACATTTTACATTGTTCAAACTACAGTGTTTCCTAAAATACAAATGACACAGAAATATAATACTACAAAAAGAAGCAGTAATAATTAAAATACCAATAATAGTAGCACTTATAATAAATATTAATGTTAAAAGTGAAAAAATTTATATATTATACATCTATATATTATATATATATATAAAACAGCATACATTACAAATATTTGATTCTCATAGTTCATATTATAATATTCTCTGGAAGGTATAATCCATATTTTAATTATATAAAACTATTTTTAAATTTAAATTATTTTGAACATATTCTTCACTTCCTCCATGTCCTTTCAGATTCTCTCCTGCTCCCTATCCACTGAACTTTAATTTCTTTTTCAAAAAAAGCAAAAAAACAAAAAACACAAATACAGCAAACCCTCTCAAACCAAGAAAGTAAAATAAAGCAATAACTTTCCTCCAAAAAACACTATCAATCTGTAACCAAATAAAAACACATATACACACACAACTGTGGAATCTGCTATATATTGGTCAACTACTCCTGAATATGAGGATTGCCCTAGAGTGGTTGATATACTCAGTGTCACCCCATTGGAGAAAACCATACAATCCATAGTTAAAATACACAGAATTTAACATAATAAAAAATATGTATTTTCTGCAAGATAAACCTCAAGAATACATGGTATAGACTCTATATATTATCTATTTAAAGCATATGACTCCTTATGAGGCATGTCTTACCCATCTCTTTTCTTTACACAAGAAAAGATAAGTGTATTAGTGTATTCAGCTAACAGCAATAACACAATAAATGGCATAGGTAGGGTACTGTATGTTTTCATTTTTATATAACCTTATTATACTAATAAAAAGACACAGCTCAGGAAAGTATTACTCCAACTTTTCTGCACTAGGTTTGACTTACCTTGAAAATTATTCTTAGCATAGAAGCCTGAAATTATTTGTTATTTCAGAGCATGAGATTTTCTGAGTGACAAGTTTCAATTTGGATTTTAGTAGTTAACCAGCAAGGCAAATAATAAGTGTGGAAGAGTTGAAAGTACTACCACAGAAATCTATTTACAGGATTATTTTAATGGGGTTTATTTTGGTTCCTCTTAGAACGTTAATAATATTCTTTTAATAGAATTAATTTAATTATAAAAACAATAATTATTATCACATATGCTACTTTAGCTGTATAAAAGAAGAAAATGCAATAGAAACCCTCAATTATCTAGAAGTTGCAAAGTATTAATTGTTGATATTATGTTTTCTACTTTATTAAAACATTTCTACATGTACTGATGATAGAATCTGTTTACAATAAGCATATACGTTATATGCTGGATCACTCTATAAAATCCCCAGGAGTCATTTACAGAGCACATTTATTGTACAGTAACTAATATACAAACAATTCTGAGGCTCTATGGTGGAGAAAGAGTGGAGCCCAAAACAGAAGATGCACTTTAGCCCTTACAGAATTATGACTAGAGACTTGGGTTGTGGCTAGGTTGTTTGAGTGCTTTCCTATCATACTCAAAGTCATGAGTTCAATCCACAGCAGCACATAAACTAGGGGTGGTGGCACACATTAGCAACTGGGAAGTGGAAGCAAGGGGATCAGAAATTAAAGGTCATACTTGGATACATTAAGAGTTTGGGCTCAACCTAATCTCTATGAGAGAGTGTTACAAATTCAATAACAACAGCAACAATAAAATGGAAATCATGTCTAATTTTAGAATTGTTCAATAATGAGCATCACCTCACCCCAATGCTTTAATGTATCCTAGCAGTAACTACCACCTACTGCAGTCAAAAGTTTCTCTGACAGTGGCTGAGTTTTTTCTTAGCTCTCTCTTCAGCTTTTCCTTCTAGCCCAGATCCACTCATTTGTGACACATACCTACTCACAAAACTCCTCTCTGCCAGGGACCACAGTGGCCACATTAGGCATTAACTCAGAGTAGGCAACAACAACCAAAGAACAGAAAATGCATTTGACAAAGATGAGACCAGATATTTATGCTAAGAAATACTTCGAATGCCTTAAGTGTAGATACCTAGATCTCAAGGCAAAAACAAAACATGAACAACCAAGACAGTATGCCTCCTTCAGAGTCCAGCAACCCTATTGCAATAGGTCCTGAGTAAAGCAATTTTGTTGAATCACAAGACAAGATCTTCAAATGGCAGTCATAACTAGATTCAAGGACATTAAGAAAGTTATAAATAAATGTGTTAGTGAAAACCATAAATATGAAAACTGTTGAATGGAATAATGAAAATATGAAAACAGAATGTAACGAATACTTAGAATCACTAAAGAAAACCCAAACTGAAATAAGTGGAAATGGAAGTCAAACAAAAATCTCAGAGATAAGCTTCACCAACCAATTAAAAGAAGCATGTAGAATACAAAATAGACAGGGTAAGAAGAGAAAGATTCCCCATGACACGTAATAAAACATGCAAGAGAGAATTTTAGGTCCTGAAGACAAAATAGAAGAAATAGATAGCTCAGTCAAAGAAAATGCTAAGTCTAGAAAAAAATCAGGGACAAAATATCTAGGAAATCTAGAATACTTGAAATTACCAAAAATATGATTTATTGGTAGAGAGGATGAAGAAGTTAGAGTGAAAGAACAGAAATTTTTCTTTAACAAATTTATAGCAGAATTTAGAATAGAATCTAAAGAGTACAAGAAAAATGAAGAGGGAAATGCAAATCAAAACAAGACTGAGATTCCACCTCACACTAGTCAGAATGGCTAAGATCAAAAACTCAGGTGACAGCAGATGCTGGTGAGGATGTAGAGAAAGAGGAACACTCCTCCACTGTTGGTGGGACTGCAGGCTGGTACAACCACTCTGGAAATCAG